>JBBMOE010000062.1:306215-336211 GCA_037975065.1 Chaetodon trifasciatus | reverse complement strand
CCCCCATCATCCTCCCCCTCTCCAGGGAGCCTCAGAATCACTGCAGCTTTATTCTCCACTTTCTATTTATAGCCCTGCACCTCCCCTCTCTCCACGGAAAAAAAGATTGTTTTCTAATGTGGTCATAAAGGCAGAGAAGGAGGCCAGCAGGAAACAAAAACATGACTGGGAGCACTGGGAGCACTGGGAGGACACAGCAGGAGGATATCAGTGAGCGTTCACAGGTTCAAACAGAAAGCGTGAAATCTGCATTCTGACAGAATAAATCACGTCAGGTTCAGTTTATGGACAGTAGAAGAAGAAACACAGGCAGCACCAGCGCACATGATTCGTGTTTGAAGCTCTTAAAGATGGCGGATCGATGGCTGGAGGTCCGCAGCCTCATGTCTCAGTGCATGATGGGACATGTGGGAGCAGTTTGTACAGGAGTTACGAGCACACAAAGAATCACTGAAGCCCATAAAGTCTGTTTGTGTCTCGTTTGAGGAGGTTTCACCTTTAAGTCACATGACCGATCAGCTGTTTCTGCTTGAGACAAGAAGAAGAAGAAGAAGAAGAAGAAGAAGAAGAAGAAGAAGAAGAAGCTGTTTGTGCAGATTGAAGCGTCTCCTCGTTAACATCCCGGTTCTTTCAGAAAAATCAGATATCGAAAAAAAAGAAGATAAAAACGTGTTTTCGCACCTCAGAATGAATCTTTACATCAGAGGGAGCAGCTCCTCCCGCCATGTTTCTACAGGAGCCCAGAGAGGACAAACCAGGGTGACCTGCATCATCACCACTAGAGGCCGCTAAGTCCTCCACACTGGACCTTTAACACAAAATAAAGTCAATGAATTTCATGTTTAATGATGTTTAACGACTGAAAGTTATCAGAAAAATCAACCAGTTCATATCTGTGTGTGTGTGTGTGTGCGCGCGTGTGTGTGTGTGTGTGTGTGCGCGCGTGTGTGTGTGTGTGTGTTAAATGAAACAAAATCTCATCCATAATTCATCCTGACGTCTGATTATCCCTCGGTGGTCATGTGATGAAACATAAATGATGCAGCTGCTTCATGTGGATTTTAATAATTCAGACAAAAAAGCAGCGGCAGGCGTGTCACTGGTGCATTATGGGTAGTGAGGCTGAGGCGATCAATTCAATCAAGTTGATGTCTTTCACAACAAACTTTTTTTTTTGAGTCTGCAGAAGACAAGAGACGCGTCCACTGTCAGTGCTGAGCAGAACCCGCACAGTCTCCTGGGTGAGGGACAGACATGTCCTCCAGAGAGACGCCTGGGTTCATTGAGTGTGAAGCAGAGACAGCACAGAGTCCTCAGTGTCAGTGGACAGTTCATGGACAGGAGAGGACCCCCCCCCCCCCCCCAGCTTGATATTCCTAAATGAGAAAACCCTGATGCAGGGACACTGGTCCCAGTGCAGAGACAGTGGGAGGACTGGACCTTGACCAGCAGTCCAGCAGAGACAAAACGAGACTCTGTCAATTATTTTTCAGACGGTCTGTGTCCACAGCAGGAAACTGATCTGGATAAAATGTTGATTTTACTTTTAAAAGAAGAATCAAAGGAAGCGTCTGTTCATTGCTTCAACACACACACACACACACACACACACACACACTTTGTCTCCATGTCTCTGTGAGCGTTGGACTTCCCGTCTGCACGTGTGATCACTGTCCTGCTCTCTAATTGGCCACAGTGGACAGTGGCGACAGGAAGTTATTTATCAGCTCGTTAGTGAACAAACTGTTTTCTTGGTTCAAGAAAATACTTGAAAATTGTTTTGCTGTGAAAATAAGTTGAAAGATTTTTTCTTCTTTATTCTAAAATCAAAACTGAAGGATGAAAATAACTTTTTGAGAGGAAGATTTCTGCAGAGACACGAAAACTCATCAAACTGCAAACAAAACGTTTCTGCCTCTGTTTGATTTGAACTTAAAAACTTTATTAGTTCATGAAGTTCTGCTCAGAAAACAAAGCTCAAAGCGCAGACGTCCTTCAGCGAGCTTTGACGTGACTTCTTCTTCTTCTTCTTCTTCTTCTTCTTCTTCTGTGTGCTGTCTTAGAGTTTGATGGCAGTGACGCTGCTGCTGTCACCAGCTGAGCTGAATCGCTCTCTCCAGAGAAGATGTTTCTAGATGTTTCTAATATTCTTCTGTTGTTTTCTCGTCTGTCTGAGATGAATCTCAGGAGCGTCAGAAGGATCTTTAATGGACGAGACGATAAGTCCTGTGTCAAAGATGAAAATGTATCATGTTTCCAGACCGAAGAAGACGTCTCTGCTCTGTCTCCTTCTCAGACAGAGGACATCAGCAGCAGCTTCCTTTGAAAACAACACTTCACGCCTCCAGTTGCTATGAAACAGCAGCAGTGAAGTGCAGAAAGCAGGAAATCAGCTGATCGCTGACAGTTCATCAGCATCACGAGCCGTCAGGTACCAACGAGCACCTGAACACAGCGAGCAGGAACCTGCTGCTGCAGCTACAGGCAGCCAATCAGACGGCAGCGGGAGTTCACCTGGATCAGTGCAGCCGAGACCGAGCAGAGGAGGTCAGACACGACAACGACGACAACGACACAACAACGACACGACAACAACAACGACAGCGACAACAAAAACAACGACAGGACAACAAAAACAACGACAGGACAACAACGACACAACAACAACAACAAAAACAACAACAACACGACAACAACAACAAAAACAACAACAACAACAAAAACAACAACGACACGACAACAACAAAAACAAAAACAACAACACGACAACAACAACAACAACACTCCACTCGTCACTTAAGACAAAAACTAACGTCCATCATCGTCACAGAGAAGCAGCTGTGAGCTTTTTAATGAATCCTCCAGACAGACTTTGGTCTCCTGGTTCCTGGTTCCTGGTTTCTGGTTTCTGGCTCTGTGTTTGGTCTCCTGGTTCCTGTCGGTGTCCTGGTTCCTGGTGTCCTGGTTCCTGGTGTCCTGGCCCCTCTTTGTTGTCTCCTGGTCTGCGCTGCAGACAGCAGGGAGTGGTTTTGGTCTGGTGTGTGAAGCGTCAGGTTCTGGTCTGGGCCCTGTCAGGTTTTATTAATGCGTTGCTGCTGCAGAGTCCTGCTGGCAGACTCTGGATCCAGCCGGACTGAAAGCAGACTGCTGCTGTCACCCTACAGTCCTGGATCAGGTCCAAACAGCACCTTCATTGTGTTTGGTATCAGAGGTGGTGGTTGATGGTCTCATCGGGTCTGGTTCTGTGGTATACAGGATACGTGCTTATCCTCAGCAGAACCCAGAAACCAGCAGGAGTCCACGAGGAGCCGGACTCTGAGATCCGCCTCAGTTCTCCTTCCTTTTTCAAAGTATTGACAGATTTTGTATTTCTGAGAGCAACAGCTGATCGATCAGCTTCTCACCGAGTTTCATCGGTTTTAATGAAAGTCAGGAACAGAGAGGAATACTGATGTGAAGACACACACACACACACACACACACACACACACACACACACACTGTGGTAGATCTGTGATGTTTGTTCCAGGTGTCGTTCAGACTGAGCAGACACACAATGAAGGTTTTCAGGTTTTCAGAGCTGGAGGTAAAAAAAGCTCCACAAAGACAAAAGTGAATGAGCTCAGGGACATTTTGTATCAGAGGACAGGAGCAGTGTTCACTGCAGCCTTTGTGCACGCTGAGACGTCTTCTCTGCTGGCTCTGTCTGAAGACGGTTCAGATGCTCTGACAGCGAGGACAGGAAGACGAACAGCTGAATGATGGGTAATCCAGCAGAGACGAGTCGCCGCTGCTGCTCAGGGTCCGACGTCATTATTTTACACACTGAAGATGAGCTACGGGTCCGAAGGGTCGTTCCCATAAACCCACAGGTTAAAGGTCAGTCCCAGGTCGAGCCCCAGGTTCCAGTGAACCTGCTGCTAATCACAGTCATCACAGGACTGGAAGACAAGAGACTTTTAAAGCCGTCAACATTTGTAACAACAAATCAGGTGAACACTGAATCCAGCCATTCAGGTCCAGACCCAGATGTGACCCCTGAGGTCAGTGCAGGTTTCTAAACATTGCATCAGGTTCGAGTCTTGTCTTCTCTCGTGATGAAGTCCTGCTGGTTCTTCGCTCAGCTTCTCGCTGTTTTCTCTCATTACATCACTTTTCAAACTGCAGCCGTCTGTTTTTACTGTTTGTGAGAAGAATTTAAGAACTGAGCGACACTCTGCTGTTCGATTTAAACATTGTGAAGTCAGTCAAGCAAACGGCTGAACGTCAGAAAACTGAACAGCAGACCGAGGGCACCGAAATGAGACAGCCTGACCTTTGACCTGTGTGATTGAGACTGATGACCGTTTTTATTTCAGCTGCTGTGGTTTAAAGCGAAGCCGGCAGAGAGTCGGCGTGTTCTCTCGTCCTTTCTTTCTGTTGATTCACACTTTAAACTCTTCACTAAAAAGACTTTTTTAAGTCAACACAACTTTCACAGACATTAAATATCCTCAACACACATTTATTACACTTATTAAACTTCACCGGGACGAATTAGACTCCATCTGGGACTTGATCAACTTGACTTGATGTGAATTCTACTTAGGATTTATCAGTAAAGCTTTGGGGAATGACTCGGGCTTGTCCCAGGTCTCTGAGGCGTTCTGATTGGTCTACATTGTCCAGTCTATCTGCAGCCGGTTCTGTGTTCACATGAACGCTGTGACTTGCTGACGCTGTACTTCCTTGGTGTGTTTCCTCTGTCTTAATGTATCCCACAATGCCCTGCTGTCTCTGACAGACAGGAAGGTCTCTGTGAAGTCTGCTCATTGGCTGAAGCAGACAGAGGGATGAACTGAGGGCAGAGAGGAAGAGTCAAGCTGAAGCCTGAAATCAGACCTCAGCCTCTCTGTGGACACCGGCAGGTCTGATGACGTCTGATGACAACAGGAAGTCCACTCGTCATCATGTTTTATGTCCCAGGGTCCCCCTGTGGCCCGGGTGGAGACAGAACCTGCTGAGTGAGGAGAGAGGAGCGTTTGGTTTGATGTGGAGTGTGTGAGTTCAGCAGAAATGTGTCGCAGACATTTGCTGCATTATTGTACCTGATGAAGAAGGAGAAACATGTCTTCATCACTGTCTGAGAGGTCAGAGGTCACAGAGCTCAGCTGCTGAAGCTCGTGAGGAGAAAACACCTCGTTCAGGACAAAGAGGACAAACTGCTCGTCAGTAATTCAACACAACAAAATACTGTGAATCCTGCTTCTGCACCAGTGAATGAGTGGAAATAATGTGACTCCGTGTTGAACAGGACGCTCACAGGACGTTTTACTGCACTGAGTACTTCTACTTTCATACCTGAAGTACATTTTTCTGATTATACTCACATACTTTTACTGAAGCGGCGTTTTCATGTCCTGGTATCAGAGTGTTGGTGGTGGTATTCGTGCTGTTATACTGCATTCAGGATGTGAGCAGCTGCTCCACCTCCGGCTGACGGAGGCTGTTGGTGATATCGGGGGATTTGCAGGAGCAGAGAAGCAAAATGAGCTGGAAATGGGAAGAATTCATGCGTGTTGTTTGGAATGAGTCGTGAGCTGCAGCCACAGCATTGATTTCTCTTCCTCTTTCCTCCCGCTCTCCTCTTTTCTCTCTGCGCTCCACCTCTTCCCCTCTGACGGACGGCGCTGGTGTTGGATGACGGAGAGGGAAGCGATGACCTTTCGCTCCTCTCGGCTGAAGTTTAAGTGCAGACAGAGTGAATCTCGGCTGACGCTGGAGGTCAGAGACGAGTCCGTGGCACTGACGGATGACTCCTCCGTCCCTTCGTCCTCCCTCTAAACACACTAACTCAGATAAATATGAAGTGAATCTACACATTTCATCTGTTTCCTGTCTCGTCTGCAGAGTCTCTGACCTCTGACGAGGCAGAGGAGGAAACGACGTCAGACTGCGGTACGATGCAAACTCACGGCTGGCCTGCAGCGACTCCAGCTTCCAGATGTCAATCACGTCCTTCATCGTGTGTCAGATCCTGATAATCATCGTTTTTCTGTAGGTTGAAGCTTCAGCTTTGACAACACGTCCTCAGACATTGAGACTGAAGAGCTGGACGACTCATACGAGAGACAACCTTCGTCCTCACGGGGTTCATGCTGTCAGACAGTCGCAGTTTGTTTTGGTTCCGACGACAAAACTTCTCGATTACATTCAGGAAAAGGTCGTAGTGAGGAAACGTTCCGGTTACGTACGTGACGCAAGTTAAAATAAGTCAACGCTGACTTTCGGTTTGTCTCCGGACATGAACGGTCCTCCTCTGGGTCAAAGTCCTGTCTTTGTTTGACCGTCCATCCACCTCCACTTTTCATCCACCTGTTTGTCTTCACTGTTCAACACAGACAGACTGAATAAACGATGTCGTCCATGAATCGTGACGAAACGTCTCTTCAGTGTGGACGATGATGACGAGCAGGCTGTGACCTTCCTCACGTGAACACATGAAGCTGACGGAAATGTCTGATCTCCATCGTGTTTTCATCGTTTGACCTTTGAGCTCTTTGAATGACGTCGCCTGCCTCGTTGTGTCTCTTCTTCTGTGGTGGTTTAATGGCAGCGACTGGAGGATCAGCTCCACCTGTTTGTCTCCATCAGCCAATCAGATTCACGCAGCAGGACGGAGACAGACATTCATTTCCAGTTTCGCCTGATGTCTCTGCTCTGACTGCTCCTGTTATTGATCAGCTTCAGGCTTCAGGCGCTCAGACCTGCACTGACCTGATTTCATGTGTTCGTCATGTTCAGACCGGAGGACTGGATCCATGTGGACTCATCCGTCCGGGCTCTGGTTTGTCCCTCTGCTCCGGCTTTGATGAGGTGGAGCTTTTTCTCCTCGCCGCAGCCACAAACTGATGGATGCTTTTTTCAGCAGCTGCAGGCAGGAAGTGGTTGATACATGAGCCAATAAGAGATCTGTCCGGCCTCACCTCCTCCACTTCCACATTCCTCCACGGTCATAATTACACCATATTTCTACGTGAAGTGTGGCTGACGGAGGTGATGATGATGATGTGGTGTTGGTGTGATGATGTAATTTCAGACAGATAACAGATGGAGGGAATAACACAGAGTGTGTCGGAGCTGCAGCCAGAGCAGCTGAGTGATGAGAGGAATTAACATCTCGAGTGTTTACTGTTTGTATGACGCTCACTCCCTCCTCTTCTTCTTCTTCTTCTTCTTCGTCCTCTGAGCTCATTTAGAGCTGAAGCAAGCTGATTAACTGCAGAAATAATCAACAACAGTGTTAATAAATCAAAGCCTGCATCAGCTGTCTGCCTGCTGCTTCGCCCACATCACAGTAAACCAAACAGCTTTGAGTTTTGTTGGTCAGACAAAATGAGACATTTGAAGACGTCACCTGGGACGAATCTGGAACGGACATTTTCTGACCTTTTCCAGCCCAAATGAGTCACGAAATAATGAAATAATGAAAGTGTTTGTGGTCTAAAGTGGTTGACAATCATTTATTAAAGATGAAAACTTAGCAGCGTCTCAGAGGACATGACTAAAGCTCCAATCAGCTGATTCTCACAAATCTGAAAAGGACGAAATTCCAAAAATACTCGGCAGGAAAATATCCTGAAGTGATGAAGGAAACACCAGCTGTGTGTCTATTAACGTCTCCACACGTAAGACTTGAGATCCCAAAGACTTAAAGGAACGATTCAACATTTACTGCTAGCAGCTAGCTTAGCGTAATGACTGGAAACAAGGGGCTACAGCTATTTTAGCTTAGCATAAGGCTAGAAACAGGGGGAACAGCTACCTTAGATGAGCATGAAGACTCGAAACAGCTAGCCTGGCTCTGTCCAAGGGAAACAAAATCCACCAACCAGAACCTCTAAAACCCCAAAGTCCCCGGTCTTTATGCCAAGCTAAGCTAACTAGCCACCACTGGACATCACAGATAAGAGGACAGACAGGACAAAGCCGCCTTACCAGTTGAAGCTGTGAGAGTTCATAAATGGTTAAAGTGCAGACTCAGCTGAGCACAGAGTCAAAGAGACAAATTCATTTTCCTTTTGTCACTTTCTTCACTTTCTAATTTTGTCTCCGTTTGGTACTGGCTGTAATATTGTACATCACTGCTTTTTAATTGCATCCATTTCTGCCGTCTCTGTGAAACTAATTATGTTGAAGGATTCAGGTTCAGTCGAGCTTCACAAACTAATCTACTCTGAACTCTCTCCTGTCGGCCTCGTGCTTTTTTAATGAAAGGGTCATTTTCAACAATGTTCATTAAAGGAACATTCAGGACTTACTCTTATTCCATTTCTCTGAGCGGGAGATTAATCTCATGTCTGTGTGTTCAGTACAGAGCTGTTATGATAATGATGATAATAGTAATAAATGTTATTTGATGGTGCCTTTCATGGCACTCAAGGTCACGTTTCATCATAAAGGAGCAGCAGTAAAGTCATTCAATGAGCAACAACGCACCAGTCTGCAATAAAACAACACAGCCAATAATAAAACATACAATAAACACCAAGCAGCTAATGAAACATCAGTGAGACATGCAATAAGACACAGCACATGAGGTAGAAAACGACGCTGCACTGGAAATGGATGCAGTGGATGCAGTGAGCTCGTTTAAAGAGATGCTTTAAGAGCAGTTTTGAATTCCGTAATGGAGTCCAGCGTGTGTGTGTGTGTGTGTGGGGGGGGGGGGGGGTAGTTGCTAAATGCTCCACTATGCTCACAGCTAGTCTCTAACTGTTATTCTGAAAACAGCTCAGACTGCAGAGCTGGTGATGATCGCTGTAACTGGTGCAGTCCGTCTGCAGTCCATCTGACACAAACACTGTTAGCTTACCAGCTACAGTAGCTTGCTAACTAGTTCCACAGGTACATCAATGAGCTCCAAGAAAAACCTGCAAGGATGCCCAAACGTGTCACCTTATGGTTCAGCTCTTAGCATGCTAACGTTATAACACCCCGTCCTGAAAGATGAAGTCCCAAAAACATCATGACTTGGAGGCTCTGTGTGTCAGCAATAAACGTCAGTGAAACTCTGGTTAAAGCCCATTTTGTCTCTTCTCTGCACCATCTTTTCCTCCATTAAGTCCCAGAGAGGACTCAGTAAAAGTCTGACATTAAGCTGAAAAGTGAATCTGAGGTCTGGTGTCTGCTCCTGCTCCTGTCATCACCTCTAACCTTGAAGCCTTTATTGGGGCAGTAAAACTGTAATGGAGACATTAAAAAGGAGCCACATCGATACTCTGATCCTCGCTGACCACATGATTTGCAGGACAATAGAAAAAGGAGAGAGAGACCAAGTGTTGGAGCTCTAATTTGTTCTGCAGACCAAGAGATAATTAAAAGAGACTGACCTAATTAAGGAAGAGTGCAGGGACTCTCCTAAAGCCTCTCCTACTGAATTACACTGTTAGTCTGTCCATCACACACACAGCACTGCTTAAACACTGTTCCACTTACTTTACACTGAATACGAGAGTCTAAGCACTGATGGGGTCCATGTGACACTGCAGGAGCTCTTTAAGGGCCAATCATCAGCTCATTTCCACGTTCTTGCAAAATAGGTGGTGGTACGAGTAGCAGTCCATTCATTTGGCATCTGTCCTGAGAGACAAAGTGCGTTCAGACTCAAAAGGAACAAGAACGAGATGTCCAGTGGAGGTGCAACCTCAGAGAGGTTTCCACAAAGCTTGTGGCTACGTCCAGGAAAGCTACCTGATGACAGTCATCCAGGAACTGGATCTAGTCCAGCGTGGATGCAGACCCTCGCTGCCACGGGGAGATGATGAGAGAGAAGGCGTAGAAGTGGTTTCTGGTCCGTAGCTGCGTCTGAACTCTCTGCTGTAACTTCAGTTTCAGAGCTTTCAGTGTGTGTGTGTGTGTGTGTGTGTGTGTGTGTGTGTGTGTGGAGATGTTTTCATGAACCTTATGATTGAATACAGAAAAGATTCAATTTCAGTCGCTTTGTAGAAGCATTTGTAAAAGAAAAGGCACAGCTGGGTTTTAAACTGCGTTCTGCAGCTGGAAAATTACTTTCACTTTACCCAGAAAATATCTTCTCCAGCAGCAGTCAGCAGATCTGAGACGGATTTTAGTTTCAAAATGAGAAACGGCCTGGAACACAAATCAGCTGTAATCAATGGTGGAAACACAGCTCACATGGCAATGAGAGGAAACTGAACGAGGCTTTCAGCGTCGTCGCAGGCGGCACTGCCACAAACCAAGAGATCAAACCAGTGTTGGTGTTTGTTTTACATCCTGACTTCATGTAGATCAACAAAGGTCGGCCATGTTCAAACCCTCGTCTGTGATAAGAGTGTTTGTCATCAGTTTAACCACCACTCAGCTAACTGCTAACAGACCCTGAAGCATCTGTACTGTCGCTATGGTAACTGCTCTGAGCTAGAGCAGAGGTAAAACTGTTGACAGCTGACAGCCAATCACAAAGCAGGATTCTCTGTGTTAGATTAGTTTAGAGTGTAAATATTCTAAGAGTGCTCCAGTAGGTATTAGAGGTCCTTGAGAAGACTGTTGATGTCATTGAGGAGCTATTAGAGGTCCTTGAGGAGTCTTTAGACGTCCTGGAGAAGGTGTTAGAGGTCCTTGGGGAGTCTTTAGACGTCCTGGAGTAGGTGTTAGAGGTCCTTGGGGAGGTTCTTCTCTTCAAGAGGTTCCATAAAGCATTGATGGGCCCTCAAAGAAGCTGTAAAACCTTTAATTGGTATTCATGGGTCGTTGAGGAGGTTGTAGAGGATCTTGAGAAGGTTCTAGTGGTCCTTGAAGAATTTGCAGATGCCCTTAAGTAGGTTTTAGAGGTTGATTTTAGATTACATGAGGAGGTTTTGAAGATGTTGCGGTGATTCAGGCGTCACTGAGACAACTGAAAAGGACAGTCTGAAGAGGTCAGCTGTTCTAACAGAGGTTCCAAGGTCCTTGGTAAGGTATCAGCGATCAGAGAATGGAAGGTCATCGGGGTACTCGAGATGGTTTTAGAGGTTACTGAAGAGGTTCCAATCCTTAAACCATCTTGTCTTTCCACAGTCACAACAATCACCAACTCTGGTTTGGTAGTTAGATGTGAAAATATTCCCTCACTAGACGCTACTTTTCCACGCCGGTGATGACCGACCTTCCTCTCATTCCTGACCCGGCCTGTTGCGTCTTCATCATCAGTAGAGTCAGGGTTGTGGTCAGAGCTGCTGTACCTTGCTACAGTTTTTCCTGCTGTCAAACTGGTCTCTGATGCGGTCGTGTTCACTGGGAGGATGCTGAGCCTGGTTCTGTGGCTCGTGGTGGAAACATCAACAATCCTCCAGCGCGGTCCTCCCAGGGCAGACTCCAGTCGCTAATAGGGCCACTAGCTGCATGGCTAACAGAGCGAAGTAGCTAATGGCAGCTGGTAGCTACAGCAAAGAGAACGGTGAGCAGCAGTTAGCAGATGTGCTGCTCCCCATGTGTTTGGAGCAGCCTTCCACAGGTGGCCAATTCTTACACATTGTACCTTTAAAAAGGTCCTTGTAGAGATTTTCTTTGAGGTATTTAAGTCCTCCAGGGGGATCCAGTGCCCACAGAGACGGTTCTGGAAGTTGCTGTGGAGGTTGTACAGGTCCTTGAAGAGGTTATAGATGTCTTTGAGGAGCCTGGTTTCTTTGAAACATTTTTAGATTTGTCCTTGATGAAGTTGTTAAGGTCCTTGAAGAGGATCAGAGTGGCCTTCGGGAGTTTCCTGATGTCTTTGAAAAGGTTTTAAAGGTCCTTGTGGGGACCTCTGGCGAGGTCTTAAAAAGGTTCCAGGGGTACTTGAGTGAATTAAGGTAATATGACACATCAAGATGTTGCTATGGTTACCTGCCCTTTAATACTGAGTGATGGTTAAACTGGTTGAAGAGAGCTCATTTGAAGAGACACCTCAGCCAATCAGAGTGCAGTCTTCTTACTGAAACTTTCTCTCTTCCTCGTCGGGATCACGACCGTTTGTGTTTCCTCTCAGCAGCTCTGTGTCTCCTGCCTGTCCCTCGTTGTGTCGTCTCTCGGTGAAGGAGGGACGTGGCTGCAGGAGACAGGAAGTAATGATCATAAATATGTTGGAAATCACTGCTGCTGCTGCAAAGGTCAAACCATTAATCTGCCGTCCTGCTGCTTTGACAGGCTGCTGCAGCTTCACCTCTCCACCTGTCTGCCTGTCCGTCCGTCCGTCTGCCTGTCCGTCCGTCTGCCTGCCTGTCTCCTCCTGAGTGCTGAGTAACAGCCGCTGTGATTGGCTTTGTTGTTTCCTCCCTGAGCTGCTGTACAGCAGCACTGCAGCACTGCGACAGCCGCTCTCCCCAGGCCTCATAATGGTGATATCAGTCAGAGCTGATTCATTACAGCCAGACATCCAGAGAGCAGCCTGGACCGTCTCTCTGCTGGAGGGAGCTGAAGACGAGTCCTGCTGTAATTCATCTGGTCGCAGCAAATCCAACAGCAGGTTGAAACTCAAGTACACAAGTGTGTTACACCAGTTGTTCGTTATCTGCTTCAGTCTGCCAAATCTTTGTCATTATTAGTGGGACAAACAGCAGCAGGAACAGAACCTGTCAGCCATCAACCCAGCGAGGTTTAAAACCTCAGAGAACCAAAGAGAAATGAAGTCCGTTAATCAAAGGCTCTTCGTTAATTTGATAGATTATTTGATGGCAACATTAAAAACAATTGAGGGTACATGAAAAGTGTGATTATAGCTGCTGGACACCTGGTTTAGATTTGGATGATGATTATTATCAAGATCACAATGTTCATTTAAAAATGATCAAATGTTAAACAGTTCTATAATTATCTCTGTAAATGTAATTTCATGATGTCAGTGATGATGTTATTGTCTTACCTGAAACCTGACTCACACATCAGATAAAGTCATCTCTAGCGGCCGGTAGTGGACCCGATCACCTCCAGACGAGCGGGAGTTACTTCTGTAAAGATCAAACTTGTTGTAAGCGTTGTGCTCTCAAAGCTTCCAGTAAACATCTGTTGCTTCTGCTCCTTAATATTGAGGCTTCAAAGGGTTTTTCTTTGCTGTAGTCAGGGGCCGCAGACCGCCGTCAGCTGTCACAGTCACTATCTCAACTGCAGCACAAGATCATTTCAGCAGGTGACTTTCATTGAGAAAACCTGACGGATTTAAAGATCTCTACCTGAAGTTATCAGGTGCCCACACATCTTTAATTAATCACCTTTAATCGATCTGTTCTTAACAAATGCCCCCACAAGCACTCACTAACCAGTGTTAGTGATCGCTGCCTCCTTCTGTGATCGAATGAGATATGAAGCATTTTTTACAGGGTTTCTTTCACCACGACAGGAAAAATCCTTCTCCTTTTCTCTGACTGGTTCTCGTTCATTGTGGATAAAATCGCTGGTCAAAGGCTCTGAAGGGAAATGTTTGGGTTTCCTCTGACCAGGTGAACCCACCCCAGGCTGGGACGAAGGAGGATGGCTGGCTGCAGTTCAGGAAACTGTTTCTACTCGTTTATCGGACGAACGTGAAGTCTGAAGATTGAACTCTGAAAATCTGAATAATCCCAGAAAATTCTGTGAAGCTCTCAGATCTGTTTCTGTCAGGATTTGGTCGTCGCTCCTTCTAGTTTCCCCTTTGTTTCCTTTGTTCTCCCTCCCCTCTGTGTCTCTCTCTCTCTCTCTGTGGGCGTGGCTACCTGCTCCCTCCTGCCCACCTGCACACCTGAGGCTCATCAGACGATCCACTCCTGCAGCATATAAACTTCGGCTCTTCACTCCAGTCTTGATTGTCCATTAACCTTACGTACTTCATCCTTTACCTTTGCTCTCGTTACTCTCATTGTGATTTTGTCTCATGATTGTGTCCCCTGAGCTCTGTCTCCTTGTCCTTGAAAACCTAAACCATTCACCTCCTGGACCTCCTGCCATAAACCAGCCAGCTCTCTCGGGTGTGTTATCTGCCTGCCACACCAGATCAGCTCCTTCTACACTGATTTTATTAATCTGATCAATAAACCGTTGTCCTCTACTCAACTGTTCCTCGTTCTGCTTCTGGATCTGTTTCAAACTGCCCATTATTACAATTTCAGCCTCTGATATTTGCAATGATCTGCCGCCTCACATAGTTCGGGACACCATAACCACATCTGACAGAGCTGCTATGCTGGAATGCTTTAATGAGCACTTCAGTGGTTCCCTGTTTCACCAGCTCGTCTTTAGGAACATGCCTGCTTCAGACAGTTGATTGTATTTTTGATGGTCAGTCCTTTAATTGATGATGTTGACCTCTGCGTTAGCTGAACGCCAACATTCTGCAGGTCCAGATAATCTTTTGAAACTGACAGCTGAACCCTCAACAAGCATCCTTGACCTCACTCTTTCCCAAAATGTCACCCCAAAAATGTGGAAATTTCTCCCTGTTAAAAGCAGGAAAGACTGTAAATGATCAGCTGGAGGACTTCTTGACTTCCAGAATGCTAATAATGCCTCCAGGAAACAGCATAGCACCATCACGGCATCCCTAAAGGTTGTTAATGATATAAATTAGTCACTGGATCACAAAAAAGCCTCTTACAGCCTCAGTGAAAGGACACAGTGTGTCAGGTTGGATGGTGTTGGATGGTGCATCAGGGTCCCTGAAGGGTCAGTCTTCGGTCCACGTTTGTTTTCTATCAGCCTGGGTGAAAATGTTTACACTGATGATAGCGTCACACACTAAATCGCTTTTGTTGTCTAATGTCAGCGAGGCATCAGCGTCTCTTCTGAACACAGTCAGACTGACTTAGTGTCACAATCATCAATTAATGATTGAACTAATGTTTTAACTTTTAAACGCTCTTCCTGTGTTATCTGGACTTCTCACATTCAGTTTTATTTATGTTTATTTACGTCTCACCCTCGTTGGATTGTGAGATGCACATAAATAGTTGATGCTTCACGACGTGTAAAACACACGTATAAAAATAAAACAGCTGGCTCATTAACCTTTCAGTTATTGTTTAACACTTGATGTTGACACACACTGGAGGACATTAATGCATTAACAGACAAAAATCACACTGCCCACAAGCCACAGACATTCATTTTATTTTCCTGTGAGATTTAATTACCACATTATATGTGAAGCAAACAGAAATGTCTCTTACCTCGAAGACGCAGAGCCTCTGTGGACCAGTCAGTCACGAAAACGTCAGCTGGTTGAACCACCAGTGAACCAATCAGAGCAGCTCAGCACACATTAGCCCACAGTGGAGAGATGCATCATTTTGGTAGAAATCCCAGATCTGATATGAGAAATGTCACAAACCTGATTTCGGACATCAAATTGACTGTTGCTGAGGAAGACGAGCGGCAGCTGATGAAACCATGATGAGATGTAACGCAGCAGAAAACAAGCAGCAGAAACCCGAGAGCTCCTCCATCAGCAGTGAGGAGGGAGCAGAGACACTCAGGTGGACGGAGGTAAAGGTGGAGGTTTGGCATCGTTGTTATCTGCTGCTGCTGCTGCTGCTACTGAAGATGATGGTGATGATCCTGACAGGACGATGAAGATAATGGTATCTGTGTGTCCGAGCAGGCTGATGGAGGGTCAGTTCAGACTCTCGTTAAAGCTTCAGCATCCTGCAGAAAGTGAGCTGATTAGAAATAATGAGTGTGTTTCTGTCAGCTGTAATCGACTCGACTCAGTGACGACTTGTTTTTCTGTCCGGACTGTTCTTCATCACTCTGTTAACCCCTGAAACTCTGCTGATCCATAGACACCACGAGGTTTTCACGTCGTCCAGACAGAGTTTATGCACACGGCAAACATGTTTTAGTTCAGTCACAACTTCGCACTTCTTCATGATCACATTTGTTTTCTATGCTGAACAGTTAAGTTAGATGTTTTTATATATATATCTATGCACTGTGAATTTAATGTAATGACCTCCGTCAGGTGTTTTTGGTTTTTGGAAGGGTGAAGAATGAGCTGATGTTGGTGTCAGCATCATGAGTAGAAAGGATTCATGTAATGTAAGTATCAGTGGGCTGAGGACAGGTCCCTGTGGGACACCTGTGCACAGACAGACAGCAGGACCCTCGAAAGGGAAGGCAGACGCAATAAAAACTTCAGTATTTGAAATGTAGTAGAAATATATAAAGTAGAAATACCCAGAAATGCTGATGGACCAAATTATTTTTTCAAGCAAACTTTAATTTCAGCCACTTTCTTGACTGCATCCTGTCTTTTTTTAAATCATCCAGTCAGCTCTGTGAACTGTGACGGACCTTCTTTTGTTTCACAGATTTCTCATTTCAGACCAACTTCAGCATCCTAAAAAACCTTTTTTAAAACCTTCTGCTCTGTTTTCATTATTTATTTCCATCAACAGTATTGATGAGCCTCTTTAGACTCAGTTTACACCTGAGCTGCTCTTATTATTTCGGTGGTTGAATGATGCTGAAAGAGAAAGATGAATGACTAAATCAACAGATGTAACAGATCTGAGAGAGAAGTGGAGACAACAGTAGAGAAGTGACTGAAGAAGACTGGATTTTACTGCAGTTTAGATGAATTATTGAGACAAGCAGACAGCAGCTGTGTGTTAGCAGGCTGGCATCGATTGGCCTGTAATTATTGGTAGAAAGAGGAATATTGGACACAACGCGATCCTGTCCCATATTCAGATTCCAGAGTTGTTGTCTTCTTCCTGCAGCACCGCAGTCACAAAGCACTTCTTCTCCGTCAGCAGAGTTTTCCAGAAACAGGATTTTTCTGTGTCGACAAACAAAGTGGAATAAAACCCTCACGGAGGAACATTATCCAGAGGAGGATCAGAGATAAATGAGCTGAGTTTAGTGAGGTGGAACTCCCTCCTGCGTCTCCTCCTTCCAATTGTCTCCATCCCAGCATGCAGAGCGGCACTCGGCCTGCTGACAGTGATGAAACGCAGCATTACCCCTCCTCCCCCGTCCTCCCCCTCAGTGTTTCCTCTCTATTTTCCTCTTCCTCCCCCCGATGCCTCTCTGCGCTCTGCCTCCTTCCTGCTGTGATTTACCTCTTTTCCCTCAGCACTCGCTCTTATCAGTTTTATTGCATAAGAAGCTCATAAGAAAACACTTCTGACTCATATCAGCTGCTAATACATCAGAAATAAATCTGCTGCTCGGCAGCCTGAGGAGAAACAACAGAGCCTGAACCTTTCTTCTGTCTGCAGCTTCAAATGATCCAAACATCTACCGCCATCCTCGCTGATCCAGGGTCAGCCGGCGTCCTCACTAACAGGCCTGCAGGAAGGGTCCCCAGACTGCCCAGCAGCTGAAATCCAGGTACACACCTGATACACTCACCTGCGCTGGAAAGGACACGCCCCCTCAGGTGTAATCAGTTCACCTGTTGTGTGACTGGATTCACTTTAATTATAGCACATAATCTCTCTTGAGACATTTGATTTAAAGGACCAGTGTGGGGTTTAGTGACATCTAGTGGAGAAGTCGAAGCTGAACTCTCACCTCGCCCTCCGAGAACCGTCGGTGGATGAATAACTCGTGAAAAACCCTTCGAGTCAGTGTTTGGTGTCATGTGTTAAAGCACTAATGTGATTATTAATGAATGAATGAATGAATGAATGAATATTAGATTCCATTTCTGCTGCAGATTGGCCTGAACCCTCCACGCTGCTTTCAGAGTTCACCCACATATAAAACCTGCAGGTGTTTCAAACGCGTTTTACCTTCGAGTCATCAGTCACTTCTATTCAGCGTCCAGAATTCAGTGTTTTAAATCAGCTGTTGTGGACTCGTGCTCTTCCTCTTTAATGACTTCTTCTGATCATCACTCACAGATGTTTTCCAGGACTGGTCGGACGCTACGACTCGGCGTGTTGTGATGCGTCTGACGGTCAGACTCGTTTGCTGGGAACGATTTCACTGATTTGCTCATTGACTTTCTTCAAACACTCACATGAACCAGCTTCATGAGTATCAGCAGCTCCCTCTGGATCATCAGCTGCATGTCAGCGTCAACCATGTCAACCATGAGCATCGTTAACATCTAGAAGAGTTTATGAAGATCACGTTCACCTTCATTAGTCAGTACCAGAAAGGTTCACTTCACCGCTCAAACACTCAACATTCAACATGAACCGGCCTCCAGGGGAGTTACAGCCTGCACATACAAATCCTCCACGACGGTCAAACCACGTGAGTGCTGGTTACGTAGCGTAACACAGGATTCTATGAGGACAAGCTCTTAAAACACACTCTGATTGGCAGCCCTGCTTTAATAGGATGTTAGCCTGCAGTTTGGGAGGATTTACTGACTAACAGCTAACTTTAGCTTAGCTTCAGCCCCAACGTCAGCTGATCGCATACTTCCTCCAACTCTGACAAAACAGCTGACACCTGATTCACCTGATTCACCTGTATGGAAACTGGAAGAGAGGAATTCCTTTGAGGGAACTGCTGAAGACGTTCTGCCTGGAACAAACTGACAGATTCAGTTCATCCAAAATGAAATTTCAGTTACTTGATGGAAACTTTATTGTTGTATTTGTTGCAGTGGATTTTACAGCCACAAAGGAAAATTGATTCCGCGTGTTTTCACGGTCAGCTGGTCGAGTTTGTGCTGAAAGAATTAGTGTTTCACTGCAGGAGACCTTTATAAGAAACCCTGACGTGCTTTCCAGGAATCTGTCAAAATGACTGCAGAAGTTTCTTTCTAAGAACTGATCAGGACACTCTGAACTCTCAGAATGTCTCTTGTTCAAGGCTTTGGGTTTTCATCCAGCTGTTTATGGAAGAAACCTGAGTGAACCTGAAGCTTTTCTTTCTCTGCTCAAACCTTCAGCCTTGAAAATGTTCCTGATAAATGGAAGAACTCAGACCCTGAACTCGCGTCCTTCAGCACAACTACCTCGTTTCACTGCCGTCCTCCCCCGTTTTCTTTTTAATTCTCCTCCTCTTTATCACTCCATCCATCAGCTAAATCAACGCTTTACTGCAGCCTCAATAACAGCAGCCCTCTGCAGATCTCTGCCCCCCCCTCCCCCCGAGGGAAAATTAGATTTTTTCTGTTCTTCACCTGCTCGTTTGTGCTCTTTTCTCCCTTCGTTGTGTCTCATTAACATAATCCTTCCAGCAGTGATGAAGCAGAGGAAGCTCAGAGGCAGAGCGCTGAAACAAAGAACAGTCAGTGTGTACAACGGTCATTAGGAGGATGCTGGTTGCCACGGCGACACCTATCGTCCCCGTCTAAAAACAGTGCGTCGGTCCTCTGGGAGTCACGTCCAGCTCTGTCGAGTCAATGAGGATTCAGCCCGATGCGTTCAAATGTCAACAGTTTGTCCAGAGAGCGGGTCGATATGTGTGTGTGTGAGTGGTGGTAATAATGGAAGCACTGGAGTGTGAACGCCACATGTTCGGTCCTTGAATGCATCATTTTGACAGTCATTGTGATAAATACACAGCAGCCTCACAGCAGCTCATGAAATAGTCATGAAGTTTAATCTGTAGGATTCGTGGACACAAATTTTCCATCATTTCTGGAAAACTGAGGAAATTATCAGTAATTTTCAAACCTGTAAGTTTATTTTTTATTCTTGTAGAGCTACAATTAAATGTCAAAATGACTTTTTTTCTCATTAGATAATTAAATAAGCTCATTCTGAAAATGTAGCCTTCTTCTTGAAATTGTTTTTATCGTCACTTTATCTTCAAACTTTCTCGTGGACATGTTGGACATGGAGACTCGCGATGTGAAGCTCGTCTGTCGGCCTTGACGACCTGAGCGTTCCCATGTTCTTTATGTGTTTTTCATATTTGCATCATGTGTTGTGAGTCTGAAATGTGCAGCGCTGCAGACTGTGTTGATCTCCTCTTCGTGCTTCATTTAACATCAGTTCACCATCAGTGTTGTGACAGAGGGCGAGCGAGGTGCACTCTGACAGACAGAGAGAGAGTGCAGACACGTCTTTGTGCATCATGGACACTTGGGTCTTTTGTGCTTTGTGGTCTTCAGATGTCCAGTGCAGCATGTTTCCCCTCCAGCAGCTCAGTGTTACTGCGGCTTCATGTGCGTCCACAGCATGAATGAAGCGCCTGCAGCTCTTCAGATGAGAGCTCTATGTATAGAAACGTCTTCTGTCCGTCAGGCCTGCAGGAAACAAACGCAGCGTCTTTATCCTCTGATGTAAAGAACGATGCTCTGTGAAGCGTTAACACACACATTCATCTGAGCAGCACATCTTTATTTTCCTCCTCAGCTTCAACACTGAAGGACGCTAAACTGTTGTTAGACGACTGTGATTCACCGTAAATCCTCTTATATAATGTTTCCACTCTGATGGAGAGCAAAGAAAGAAAAGTGTGTCAGTTTACCTCACGAGGAGGAAATCAGCCGAAGCCGGGCTGCTGCAAACTGCTGCAAACTGCTGCAAACTGAGACAAACTGAGACAAACTGAGACAAACTGAGACAAACTGCTACAAAACTGAGACAAACTGAGACAAACTGAGACAAACTGAGACAAACTGCTGCAAAACTGAGACAAACTGAGACAAACTGCTGCAAAACTGAGACAAACTGAGACAAACGGAGACAAACTGCTGCAAAACTGAGACAAACTGCTGCAAACTGAGACAAACTGAGACAAACTGCTGCAAGCTGAGACAAACTGCTGCAAACTGAGACAAACCGAGACAAACTGCTGCAAACTGAGACAAACTGAGACAAACAGAAAAGTTGCTACACTGAGCTGTCCCTCCTCAGGCAGTCCTCCTCCTCCTTCTCCTCCTCCTCCTCCTCCTCTTGCTGCAGGTGATGATGGACAGTCCAGCAGCTGCTCTTCATCCTCCTCTGCCTCAGCAAAGCGTCTGATCAGGTATTCCTTCTGACTGCAGAGACATGTTGGGTCGCTGGAGGCTGGTTTGGGCAGGACGTGGACGTCCTGCAGCTCCGCCGGTGGCCTCAAACACACTCTTCTCTTTAAAGTCTGTGTGAGCGTCCCAGAAACGCTGAGGCCACGACTTCCAGTGAAACCACCACACCAAACTCTGGATTCAAGAGAAACACCACACTCATGCTTTATTTTTCATTTCACGCTTCAGTCATATCTTATGTTTATATTCTGTGACCACATTTCTCTGTTTTCACAACGTTTCCAAACCAAACGACCGATCGATCGAAATGATCAGCAGATTGATCCAGAATGAAAAGAATCTTTAGTTTAAAATGAGCTCCACCTCAACCAAGTCCAACAGGAACGTCCTGCTGAGACATGAGCGAGGAGACACCATGATCTACAGAGACCAGAGACAAGAGGACAGCAGACACAAGGGACACTTTACTGCAGGCAGTACTCACAGTGTAGTATTAGTACCGTTACTGAAGGCTCTGAATACGTCCTCCACCCCTCTGAAAGACGTGTTGGTGCTGACAGTTTTTTGTTCTTCAGTCGATCTTTATTTTAAGTCCACGCTGTGAAAATACAACCGAGCAGCTGTTCGTGGCCTCTGATTGGCTGTTTGCTGTTTGTTTGGTCCGGGCGGACCGCGGGACGGCGTGAAGCCCTAACAGTCATTTCATGCATCGACCCCTCTGCAGCCCCCCGCCTCCGCCGACACCACCTCCTCCAGAGTGTGAAACCTGGAGCGGCAGCAGTCGTTTATTTGTGCAGGGCTGGCAGGGCAGCGACGCCCGCAGAGAAATGGTGATTTTGTGAGTCTGTGGTGAGAGAAATGAATAAATCCTGAGAGCTGAGGAGCTTCCAGCAGAGCCGGCAGAGGACAGAAAACTCAAAGTCAGCAGCACTGAAACAACAGACACACACGGACAGTGAAGCAGCAGGTCTGAGCGACGTCGCCTCAGGTCAGAGACGCTGCTCGACGTGGACGACCAGGACGAGTCAGCGGGGCAGAAAAGACCATTTCTTCACTTTAAACGTCCAGGAAAAGCAGCTTTAATGAGAGCATCTACAGCTACCGCCGGCTCACACTCCACATCAATCGTCTGTGAACGAGTGTTGAGCAGCTCCTGCGGCTGTCGGCCATGATGGATTCAGTGCTGATGGGAGAGGAAAGCCTCCAGAATTCATCAGTCACACACACACACACACACGCTGACCCAGTTAACCTGATCCAAACTGTAAAGTGTAGAAATACATCACTTTCTTCTTTGTAGTTTGTCCCCTGCTTTGTTTCACCACACAAACACCACAGAAGAAGAAATGAGGAAACCTGACAGACGTCCAGCAGAGAAAAACTCATCTGTGGCTGAAAGCGTCTCGGCGTGAAAACAGCCGAAAATCCACTGGGAAATCACAGAAAATGGGGGGGCGTGTTGGGGGGGGCAGTCGTCTGAGTTCAGTCTGAGGGGTCCACAGTGTCAGAACCAGGACTGACCGAGCCCCCTGCCTTTAAACCAGGACTGACCGAGCCCCCTGCCTTTAAACCAGGACTGTCCCTGTTTTATATGAGAGGGCTGACCAGGCTTCATGTGCTCAGGGCTTCAGTTCAGGGAGACCTGCTGCAGCAGGTGGAGCGGGTGGAGCGGGTGGAGCGGGTGGGGGTGCAGCGCTTCGCTCGAGGGGACGGCACTTGTTGACGGAGGCTCGGCGTCCCTCGTTGGCTCACAGTCTCTCTGCAGACTTCAGTTTAAATTAAAGGAAGAATCCGCCTTTCTGTCCTGCTGTGCTGTTTCAGACTCACCTGAACGCTGTCACTCACCTCCACCTCACCTGAGGCCGGAGACGCACCGCAGCACCTGAACGGACAGATGGTGAGTCAGGTGGTGTTGATTCAGATACAGACGGGTGGAGCCGTCACTGTCCTCTCTCCTCAAACTGATAAAGTTTCTGCAGTCAGATGTCAGGTGAGCCAGTTTCCAGGTGCTTCCGCCTCCTCGACCTCTCAAACTGAACATGCTGATGTAAGGCTGACTTCACCTGAGCTCACCTGGAGAGTCTCCTCCACTGAAAATCAGCTTCACTCACACTGAAGCAGGTGAGTTGGTCTCTTTTGTCTGCGTGTGTTGATGTTAGTAAAGTCAATACTGATGATAATTCATTGATCTGATAGTAATGAGGTGTGTGTGTTTTCGTGGTGGAGCGTCTCAGTGTTCAGGTGTTCTCACCTGTCGTTTAGTTTATACATTTTACTGTTTTAATTGGTCAGACTTCATCAGCAGCTGTTTAAAGTCTGTCACTTCCTCATTTCTCAGCTTCAGTTTGTTCATGTGTTCACGCAGCAGAAGAAGAAGAAGCAGTTTCATCTCTCTGCAGCGTCTCTGCTTCATTAAAAACCTCCTTCTGCACAGTCAGAGCATTTTCACTCTGAGAGACACATGACGAGATTAAAGCTGTCTGACTGTCTTATTAAAAACAAAGCAGAAGAAGAAGGTTTGAAAAGGCAGGAGGACGCCGACAGTCAGGTTTGAAATGCGAGCGGGAGGATCTGAGACGGCAGTAAATCCTCAGTGAGGATTAAAGCTGCAGGATTGTGGAGCTGTTGTGTAACCAGCCGAGGACAAATCTGAGGACTAACAGGTTAAAAAAGCCACTTTGAGCCTCTGCTGCCGACGAACAGCTGGACGAACACAGATGTGCAGCAGAGGAGGACAAACAGCAGCGCCGACACCACAGAAGAAGAAACACTTCATCAGCAGTGTGTGATCAGTGATAACCAGAGATGTGACCAGAGAGACTTTCTTTGTTATTACATGTATGTTATTATATTTCACAACTCGTCCGTCTGGATGACAAAGCTCCACCTTCACAGACGGGTGGAGCTCAGTGTTAAACATTACACATCCACTGTTTAAAGCTACACCTGCCTGCAGGAGCCTGCACACCTGCAGGACTGGACGGTTTGACGGCGAGATCTGTCCGAGGACGCTGGCCATGCCCGTCCGTCCTCTGCTTCATTTGTTTGATCGCTGTCCTGCAGGGACAGTCCACAGTGAAAGGTAATTGCACCGGAGTCAGCCAACAGCGTCGTTTGTCCCTGGACAGGTGGACAAAACCTGCTCTGCGGCCACATTACCCATCTGTCCTCTCTGCTGTGGACTCGTCAGCAGGAAAACACAGTTCATACGCACAGCTTTGACACTGATGCAGCCCAGGAAGCGTTCATGTCAGCAGAGAGCTCCTGAATGGAATGCAGCCATCAGTCATGACACGACTCAGTGGACGTCTGAGCGTCTGCTGCTGTAAGTCACATGATTCATCCGTCCATTTCCAGCCTGTTGTCCTGTCCTGGAGCTCCCTCTGAACCGCGGTGGTCTGGTGTTGATCCAAGTCAAAACGTCTGCTGTGAAAATGAATGTATTCAGTGCTCGTCTGTCCTGCTGTCTTCTACGTGAGGACAGCAGACCCACCTCTGCAGCCGGCCCACAGGTCCAGCCACCGTCCTGGCCTGCAGGATCTGGTTCTGCTGGCCTGCAGGTTCCTCAGCCACAACTTTCAGATAATTCTGAAACCTACAGGTGGCGATAACACGGCGAGAAACTCAGTGAACTGCCAACAAAAGAACAGAAGAAGAAGACTGCGAGGCAGTAAAACACGTGAACAAGACGGGATTCAACTGTTCAATCATCTTGATTTGAAAATGAGAAATAAAATATATTCAACCCGTTTGCTGGAGTTGTGGAACGCTCCAAAAACACCTGTTTGATCATTCCACAGGTAAACAGGCTGATTGGTTACAGGTGAGAGGACCATGATTGGGTATGAAAGGAGCGTCCTGGAAAGACTCAGTCGATCATAGAGGATGGAGCGAGGGTCACCACTTTGTGAACACATGATTGGATGAAGCAGATCAACACATGAAGCTGCTGTCAGTGAACTCAGTTTGATTATTGATGATTGATTCTGGTTCATTGATGCTTCTCAGAGTTCAGACGTTTAGAAACAAGAAGACTCCACAGAACAGCTTCAAGCAATGATGCTGACAGGTGAGTCATGACCAGGTGTAAAATGTATGTTTAATAAATGTATACACCCAGAATGAAGTGGTGAGAGGCAGAACTCATGTGACTCGTCTGTTCTTTAAAGACGTGGTGGAGCAGAAAGTGTCTCTGTACTGTAGGACCTTTAATAACCTGTTAGTCTGTGGATTTAGAGGCTTTATGAGACACCTGTAGATCCTCTGAAATAATGAGCCGTCTTAATGACGCTAAACGTGTTGTGTGTCGAGCAGCAACAGATTAGATTTCACCACACATCGTCCTCTGACTCTGCACATTAACCTCCTCTGCCGGGACCTTTCAAATGAGACGCTGTTTGCCCTGAACAGCACATTAAAATTCATCCATCACCACGCCTCGCTCACACCGTTTCCACTGCAGGAGGAAAGAGAGGGAGTCATGCATGAGTTCAAATGCGACCTTCTGGATAATGAATGACACTGAGGAGGAGGAAGAGGAGGATGCGGAGAGGTGGGAGATGAAGCTGGAGGCAGATGAAGTGTCGAGGCGTCGGGGGATTTCTGGCTGCAGCTGTTTGTGATTAGACCTGACCGACAGATTGGTTATCAGGGTTACATAAAGCTGCCGAGGCCCCGTCCATTCGGTCCAGATGTGTCTCTGTTTCTGTTTCAGTCTCTGTCCAGATGTGAGAGACGCTGACAGCTGAGCTCCTGTTACCACTTCACTGTTTATCCCGGATCGTCTCGTTGACCTCGGGGAGTCCTCGCCGCTCCGCTGGATCAGAGAAAGACCATCGGCAGGACGAACTCGCTCTGAGAACTCAGACCCATCGGGTTTCTGTTCGAGATGAAGATTTAGTCCAAGTTTAACCCTAACCCTGCCGTTAAACCACCACCGAAGAAGAGAAACAACGAGATGACACCATCCAAAGAGCTGCGGTCAAAGGTCGAGCGATGAAAACATGATGGAGATCAGATCCTTCTGTTAGTTTCATGTGTTCATGTGAGGAAGGTCACATGTACGAATCTAGACCTGAACCCGAACCCGAAACCAAAGCCTACAACAGACCAACTGCTCCACACATCACAGGCCCAGAGATCCTGCTGGATCCTGGATCCTGTTGGTCCAGCTGCTGGATCCTGGATCCTGTTGGTCCAGCTGCTGGTCGTCAAACTAACCTTCCGTTCTGGTGGATGTTTCCTCAGACGTTGTGAGTGACTGAGTCTTTGTGAGCGCCGCACTGCACCAGAACAGGATGAGAGTCCAGTAAATGATCCAGTTAACGACGTGAAGATCAGGACGGAGTTAAACCTCGTCAGCCGTGTCGCATGAACCACCTGAGACAGTTTAGCCCTCGTAATAACCTGAGAGCTGCTCGTGTTTGTGGTGAATAACAATGACGTCCTCACAGCTGCAGTTTGTGTTTGAGCAGAAGAAGACGCCTCCCCTCTCGTCCCGACCTTTCGACCGTCTTTGAGTGGCTTCAGGATGACTGGACAGCAGCTCCCGGGTGGGACTGCGAGGGGAAGTCGGCGTGCCTGGAAAATAAAAGCCTACAGTCAAACATAATATCATCTAACATAATTCAATTGCAGGTAATCTGGCGTCCTGGCAGCCGCTCGCCGTCGCTCCGCGCTGATGCAAACATGTTATAAAAGCATACGGAGGCCTGGAGGGGCCATACAGAGGAGAAACTAAATCATCTGTGGCTCTCATGAATGAGACGCGTTCAGTGTTACAAGATTAGTCGTCAATCTTTTTCCATTGGTGATGTAATGTTAGTTATCATTAGTAACTCCAGTTAAAGAAAATGTAAGTGAACTTTATTTGTGTGGTTTTTGAGTTAAAGTCTTTTTTTGTTTTCTCCTGAAAAGCAGAAATCTGTCTTGAGGTGGTGACAAAGAGACAGCTGACCTGTTTCACAGTGAGATAATGAACATGAATAACAACAGAGTTCAGCCTCCACACGTCAGCGCTGTAAACAGCTCTGCTTCAGGATAACAGCGCTGCTTTTCAACAAAAAGAAGTTATTTCCCAGTTTTCACGCTGATGGTTCAGGAATCCACCGGGGGAATCTAACACCAGTGAACCACCACTTAAGGGCCAATTAAGATGAGCGCAGTGAGTTTGTGAGTGTTTTCAGGTCCACGGGGGACTGACAGACGCCTCATCGACGCCCCCACCAGCTGCTTTATTTAGTGAGGGAGGTGAAAACAGTGAGGCTGCAGCACAAAGACCCACAAACTCTGAGTGAGCGCGACTCGACGTGATGGAGAGCTTTAAAAACAACGCTGCACAGGCTGAACGTGGACGTACGAGGTTCTCCTCCGTCCTCCTTTAACAGCAAACACCAACACGGCTGATGTTCACATCCAGCACTGAAGTAAAAGTACTGCTAACACACTATAAAATACTCACACATAGTATTATTAATCACAGATATTACATCATCAGCACAGCAGGAACTTTAAAAAACGCTGTGGTGTCCAACGTCCAATCAGCTGCTTCATAGCATCCTCTCATAAACACAAAGCTGCTCATTTGTTACCTGAGCATTAAAGAGCTCTGAGCCTTTGTGGAAGCTGACCTGGACTCACCTGTACCTGTCGGCGTGAGCTGTGATCCGGCTGTTTCCTGTTTTCTGAGATAAACTGAACTTCAGTTTCCTCCTGAAGAGGAAATCTTCTTGTTTTGTTTGTCTGATATTTGACCTGCTGAGCGACACAAAGATGTCTTCAGATTCTGATGGAGGTGCGTCAAACATAAGGTGTAGTTTTATGCAGTATGAGAACACGATCCCTGTACTGTAAAGTACAAAGTACTCAGTTATTACTGAAACAGTCCTTTAAACCTGAACCTGGAGTCTGGGGTCAGCGTTCAGGTTTTCTCTCCGTCTGCTGATGGAGGTTTTCATGACTGTGATCAGGTGTCTCTGCAGCGCCTGATGGGTGGAGCAACTCAGCTGGCGTCTCCAACCTCAGAGGTCGAGATCGTCACGACAGGCTGAACTGACGTCCTCGTTACAATGAACGCTCCTCATTAACCCCCCCTTCGTCAGGTGGAGGTTATCGGACAGCGACGGCCGAGTTGTCTGGCTGCGGGGAATTGAGGGCACGCCCCCTCCTGCACGGCCTGATGGGAAGGACGGAACGGCGCGCTCTAATGGAAACCAATTACCCGACCATCAGACTGGTCAGAGCTAAAGCTGGAGTCCTGAGGTGACACCAAGGTGAGCGTGTGTGTGTGTGAGTGTGTGTGTGTGTGTGCGTGCATGTATGGATGTGTGGACAGCCCTGTGTCTGCAGAGAGGACGTTTCTACGGTGGCTGAAAGGTCCCAAAGCAAACGAAGGACTCAGATTCTGCCTGTGGACTCACTGAACTTAAACACAAACTGACTGCGAAGCCTGTTTCTCAGCAAACGCTTCAGTGATTCACGCCGAGCGTTCAGGTGACGAAACATCCTCAGACAGTCGTCTCACTCACCTTTTCATCGTGCACCAATCAGAGCTGAGCACAGACTCGGACAAACGGTCTCCGCTGAGACGTGATGGACACCTCGTCCCATCGCACCTGAACCTGATGGAACCTTTATCTGCGGAGTCGTGAGTCTCACTGATGTCCGGTGAAGCCGATGGAGGCAGGAAGTGACCTTCATCTCCTTCACTGTTGTTTTACACTGAATGCAAAACCTTTGAGTCTGCAGGTTGTTTTGTGTTTTACAGGGACGTGACCTTTAAGCTGCAGCGGACGTGTTTGTGTCCAACGGTCCAACTCTGATGAGTAAGGACATCCGATCAGGTCCAAACAAACCAAACAAGGAGGCTGATCAATACGAGGCCGGGGCAGAGGATTGTGGGAGCTGACAGGAAGCAGGCAGAGAAACAACACTTACAAATGAGGAACAGCGATGTGAAGACGGCAGCGTGGACGGTCCATTACTGCAGCCAATGAGACGGAGATAAAATATGCGCCGTCTGTCCACAAACTACCACTAACTGCAGAGACCGACCGCCACAGGAAGCTTTTTAAAAGTTACCTGAGCGAGAATTATCAAGGATTTTCTACTTCTGGAGGCTGAAACACTCGATCATCCTTTAATGTCTTCTGGCCACTTTAGACTGAAGTCAGTCAAAGAGCGTCTCAGGTCCTTCAAACTACAGACCTCTAGTTTCAGAAGTCTGTCAAAGTCTAAATTCCAGTCTCGAGTCCAACTCAAGTCTCAAATCTGTCCTCAGGTCCTTTGGGCAAGAATGCAGATCAAGTAAGTCGTCTGTCAAATCACTTCTCAAGTCACATCAAGTCACGTCACAAGTCTACTGAAGCAGGTCTCAGGTCAGGTCTAAGGTCTCTGAGGACAAGTCAGAGTGGAGGACTTGAGAACGAGGTCTCAAGTCTTCTTTTCTTCCTTCCAGTAGTGACAGACGGTGGTTTTCTACTTGTCTGAGGAGCTGAAACCTGATAACTGATAAAGGTTTTTCTCTGACTTCAGGTCCTTGTGCTCGTTCTGATGTTCTACAAATCAAAGAGCTCTTCAGATCAAACTGAGTCCAGATCTGCAAAGAACAGCTCTGAGACACACTGATGGACTAACACCTGGACCCTGAACTTCCTGTGTTCCTCCTCTTCAGCAGAACTTCCTGACTCTGATCTGTGTGCGCTGCAGGAGGACAGATCTCATTTTTCCCGCCCGGCTGTGGCTCGTTGGAGAGGGAATGATGCCTCCGTCGCCTCCTCCATCCTTCACCCTGCAGACAGACTCAGCAGAGGAGTTGGACTCCTTCTCACTCCATCATCCTTCACTTCAGTCATTACTGCCGCTCCTCTCTTCATCATTCTGCTCTCACTCGCTTTTCGGATGTCGTGCAGGCGAAGCACGAGCCAGGCGACCTGCTGATACTCGAGTAACTCCAGAACAGAAATACCTCTGACTTTCTTCTGGAGTACCTCTGCTCACGAGTACCTGAAGTACCCTTAAGTACTGTAGAGTAAATGTAGTTACTTTGCATCTTAACCTGAACTTTAACGCGACACGTAGAGTGAAGGTCAGACTCACTGAACGTGGAAAACACAAAGTGTGACGAGCCGTT
>JBBMOE010000062.1:288715-303715 GCA_037975065.1 Chaetodon trifasciatus | reverse complement strand
TGAGAGTTTCTCCACCAGGTCCAGCTGCTCCAGGTCCAGCTGCTCCAGGTCCAGCTGCTCCTGGTCCAGCTGCTCCTGGTCCAGCTGCTCCTTGGAACAACTCCGTGGAGTCCACAGTGGAGTCTATACATTTTCACAGCTGCTCCTCTGATGGCAGGTTCAGACCAGGGGATGTCACTCTGATGTCACTATGACATCACATGACCAGACAGACCTAGACCAGAGCCAGACCACCTCAAACCAGAACACCAGGAATCAGAACACCTGGAACCAGGTCAGCTGGCTCCACAGTGGACGGTTTGTGTTTGATGGGTTTTTATTTGCTCTTTAGAAGGTAAACACCACCTTTTAACAAGAGGAACTAACTTCACTTCCTGTTTCATCTGGAGGAAATTAACTAAACGTCCGTCTTAACGAGCGCGTGGACTCGAGGAGGAGCCGGCGGGGTCAGTTTGAGTTTGATGACGAGTCAAACTTGGATTAATGTTGTATATTTCTCATCTCATTCAAACTGCAGCTCGTTGTCGACGTGTAGTTTGTAGTTTTCAGCCAAAAGGACAGAAAGACACTTAAAAGGTAAACAAACAGTGTTTGACAAGGACTTTGCTGAACTGCTGCTCCCCAAAACCAAATCCAGTCAACCTCCAGAGAGCAGCCGCTCTTCTGCGCTCGAGTCTGAGCCAAACGCCGCCGTTTGTCTGCTGTGAATCATCGGCTGCAGCTCCGATAAGAAGGAGAGGATCCCGGCGAGTCGACGGGAAACAATGCAGAGCAGCCGAGTGGAAATCAGCCAGAGCGAGACAAAAGGACACAGTTCAGGGTTTCACTGCTCAGACATCCACACATCGTTCTGTTCACCAACAGCTGCTGCTGCTGCTGCAGAGCACCACAGCCAGCAGACCGCATCCATGCAGACGTGTCGTCCACCAGGTGAGCGTCTGCAGGTAAAACGCTGTCAAAGGTTCCAGTTTCTGTTTCACTTCCAGACAGAAACATCCTCTGAATGTGAAGCAGGAAGCAGGAGGTCACATCAGGCAGCACTTAGGCTGGACTCTACATCGAATATTCAGACTGATTCAACAACAAAACAAGCCGTGACCTCGGCTGAGACTTAGCTTAGCATTATCTATGTAGCCACGTGTATGTATGTACTCTGTGTACCAGAGTTCAGGCTAATGTCAACGGCTCTGCTCTTTGTGGGAAAAGTTAAGTGAAGAAACTCTTCAAACATGTTTGGACAAAGAATCAACAAATCATAAATCTGAGTATCTTTCCTCGTGTTTTTAGCTATGCTAGCAACATGGCTGAGCCTGACCTGGGACCCATTACTCTTCAGCGCAGTCTGTTAGCATGGTAGCATGAACTGGGACCTGTTAGCTTTAGCCTCAGTCTGTTAGCATGGTAGCATGAACTGGGACCTGTTAGCTTTAGCCTCAGTCTGTTAGCATGGTAGCACGAACTGGGACCTGTTAGCTTTAGCCTCAGTCTGTTAGCATGGTAGCAGTTTTCATTTTATCTGTAAACATTAGAAATCGTGGAGCTAACGTTAGCTCAATTAGCTTGCTAGCTGCAGCTGATATAGGTCTAATCTGTGAGTGACAGTTGTCATCATACTCCTGTCCGTTGTCCAGCTAGCGTCTCGGCTCGTCTGTACTTCCTGTTTCCTGCTGCAGCGTTGTGTTTTCTTTGTGCTTCTTCATTTGACGCCACTCGTTTCACGTCTTTTACAGAATGTAAAGACGTCTGTGGTTTGATTGTGTTTGAGGCGTTTCAGCTGCTGTCGGATCACTTTTCCCGACATCACACACACATACACACACTCAGCCGATGTGTTTCTGTGATCTCTGAGGAAATTAAAGTGTTTACCTGATCACAGCGTCCAATCAAAGCTCGACAGGCTGCGTAATTAACAATTACTTCATCTCTGTCTGATTACTGAGACGTTAATTGGACCGACGTCCTCGACTGACGAGAACAAAGACGTTAATTGGTAACAGGCGGCAGTGAAAGGACCCGATGTGACTGTGAGCAGATAACAGGGTGTGTGTGTGTGTGTGTGTGTGTGTGTGTGTGTGTGTGTGTGTGTGTGTGTGTGTAAGTTGACTCGATATTAGCTTGAAAAAATATTATTACATTGTGAAAACTGAAACCTTCCGTCTGGGATGAATGAATGAAAGAATGAAAGAAAGATATTACAAATCTGTGTGTGTGTGTGTGTGTGTGTGTTTGTGTGTGTGTTTGCTGCTGTGAGAGAAAATGGTTTTTCATAGTAAATCAAACATCTTCGTCTTCCAGCAGCTCTGGGATCAGCCTGTCGGGTGTGTCCGGTCCGTACTGAGCGCGTGCAGATGAATAACAGAGCGCCGAGGTCACGACCCGCCGTCGGACACACTGATTGGTTCAGAAACACTCTGCTCCTATCGCAGCTCAAACCACACACACAATACTCTGCTCCTTCTTTCACCCCAATTTTCCAGCTCTCAGTCAGGAGCCGTGCGATTGGCCGAGGGAGGGGGAGGGGAGGGGCCTGGGGGACCCTGCATCTCATACTGAACACGGCCGACTGGTTCCTCCTCGTTCAGCTCCCACAATGCACTGGGAGCTCTGTTAATGGAGCATGAAACATAATGGACTCATTGAGGAAACGTGTGAAATCTGCAGCGGTGGAAAGTAACTGAGTACATTTACTCAAGTACTCTACTTCAGTACAAATATGAGGTACTTGTACTTTCCTTCAGTCTTTTGTTTTCTACTTCAACTCTCAGAGGGACATACTGACAGAGGACCTCACCTGGTGTAAATGACGTGATCAATCATCAAGTGATCGATTCATTGAAAGCTGAATGGATTGAAACAGTGGGGATATGATGTTTCATCATCTTCATCGTCTCACCTTCATCATTCACAGCGGATCATTGACAGGAAGCTGTTTCTGTTACTTCCTCCCAAACTGTCAAACAAAAACTACGAGTCTCTGAATCATCAGTTCAACAGATCAAATGATCAATATTTCACTAAAAATCAAAGATTCATGTCCAGAAGCTGAAAACTGGTTTGTTCCTTCTTTAATCATCTGACGACCCCTCACATTGACCTGCTGACCCTTTGGAGGGGCCTGACCCTTACGTTGGGCCCCACTGGCCTAACAGTATCTAACAGTACTTTTACTGCATGAAGCTGACTGTACTTTTACTGCAGATATGCAAATACACGAAGCTGAGAATAGTTGTACTTGTACTCATGTAGGTTTTGTATTGGGTACTTGTAATGGAGTATTTTTACATTGTGGTACTTTCAGTCCAGTACAGGATCAGAGTACTTCATCCTGGTTGTTTCCTCCCTCTGACGCCACACTGATGAGAATAAAAGAGGAGGAGGAGGAGGAGGAGGAGGAGGAGGAGGGACTGAGCGTCTCCTGGATTAGAAATCCGGCTGGTTAAATTAGGAGGAGGTATTTTTAGCTTCAGCTGCCCCGTCAGCCCCCCCCCCACCACCCCCATCCAGAGGCATTAATTACAGCCGTCCACTCAGACTAATAATACCCTCACTAATGCTGCTGGAGGACGGGAGGGGGGGGCATCCCGAGACAACATGAACACACACCATCATCGTCATCACCATCATCACCATCATCACCATCATCACCATCATCTTCGTCATCACCATCATCATCGTCATCACCATCATCACCATCATCACCATCATCATCGTCATCATCGTCATCAGTATTGGAAGTACATTTACTCAGTTATTAAAGTAAAATTTTGACATACTTGCTCGAGTATTTTCCATTTCATACAAATGTTGTACTTTTACTTTTGTCACATTTGTCTGAAAAGGAGAAGTCTGTCAGTCTGACAGGTGTTCAACCTGAGACTCACCTGAAGCTCAGCCCTCCTCTTTGTGTTGTTTTCATCACTCAGCTGTCAACCTGTTTCTGGGCCTCACGTGACGTTTGATGAGTCTCTGCTGCCCCCTGCTGGACTCCTGCAGACCCTCACAGCTTCACACAAACAGTCCTGGAATCAGTGTTCAATCTGTTTTATTAAAAAATAAGATTATTTTCATTGATCGTGTGATCTTTGCTCCTCCATAAAAGATCAATTCATCATTTCACAGAACCTCATTTATTAAATGATGATGATTTCATGTTGTTTGAATCAGAGTTTTACCAGTTTGAAAACACCAGCTGACGGACTGAAACACATCCTCTGTCCTGTATTTACGTCCTCTTCTTATTATGTCACATGTCCTCTAATATCCTTCAGCACGTTGACACTTCATTCGATGTAAAATTAGTTTTTGTTTTTCTGTGTTTTCCTCTTTAGTTTCTTCCCCTCGTCCGTTTTTCATGATGTTACCTCTTTGTGAACTTTCTCATTTTGAGGGGCCAAGTTCCTCTTTTGTTTGGTCCAAACTTGAGCGGCGCTGCAGTTTTTACTGCCTCCTGGTTGTTGTTTCGATGAAACTTTAAAGATCCCTGTGGGGGAAACTCAGACTGAGACTCAAACACATCTGAGAAAAACAGACGAATCCAGAGAGAGAAGCTGCTGCCGAGTCCGTCCAGCCTTTAAAAACCTGCAGACGATGAATTTTTAATCAGTCAAGTCCACTTCCTGTTGGAGCCTGAAGCTGAGAGGGTCAGTCTGAAAAGAGCCTCTGAGATCTGCTTCATCCTGACTTCACCTCAGGGACAAGAGCAAAATATTTCTAGAAAACCAGAAAAATGACCAGGAAGACCAAAAATATGAGACACGAAGTCAAAACGTTGACTTGTTTAGAAAAGATTTTACATCAAAGGTGGAAAAAGGTGCCGACCATCAGCGAGCTGAAGGAAAACGTAAATCAGCATTTAAAAACGGAACATTTCTGCTCAGACCTGACCTGAACTCATGGAGTCTGCAGCTGACACTGGACCACGTGGTGAAGACTTCAACACAGAACTGACAATATATAATATACTGACAAATAATCCATCGCTCATCACTGATCTGCAAACGAGCAGGCAGGTGATCAATCAACGTCCTGATCCTCCTCATTTCTGCTCCCCAGAAGACGACTCCATGACTGTTCCTGCAGCGCCACCCTCAGGACAAACTGGGCCTCACTGCTCCCTGCAGGCTGCTGGTGGAGGCGTCTCTGGTGCGGACAGGTGGTCGGTTCCTCTCGGATCTCAGGAACCCAGGAACCATCACAGAGTGGACTGGCAGCAGGTCACGGGCCGGTCGTTGAGAATCACTGCTCCGGGTTTCACTGAAATCAAACAAACATCGGACGACCAGCAGCCGCTCTTTGTGGCAAGTTAGCGAATAAACTTTTATTATGCCTGCACAATCTTGCCAGAATGAAGGTTAACATATCAAACAGTAAAATTCATGTCATTCATTCATCTTTGATACATACAAAATCACTATAAAATGTCACTCTGTAATATCGTGTCATTGCAACATCACTGTGTTTCACTGCACTTCTTCCTGTGGTAAAAAAGTCTGAATCATCATTCAGGACAGAACTTCAACCTCATCACCTGCTCTCAACAATAAGACCATTTTCTGTCAAAGAAAATCAAACAAGGGAAAAAAGAGAATAAATAAAACGTTTTTTCTTGAAGTAAAGTCACAGCACAGCTTGTCCTGATGCTCCACCATCACCTCAGCTTTGTGGGAAAACACCATCACAACACACAGGTTTGACCAGTTACAGACGTCACATGAAACCAGTTGCTTCTATTCCAGGTTGAACAAACCGAAACCAGTTTTTACAAAACCCTGAAACATCTCCAAGAGTCTTTGGTTTTTGTTTGGTTTTGTCCAAATGACTGAATTCATCATGATCATCATCATCACTGTGAAGGGAAGATTGTCTTTCACTTAATCTGAGTCAGAATTAAAGATTAATTAACACTTCAGCTCGTCCCTGAAGTCCTCGAGGTGATTGATTTCTGTCCTCGGCTCTGATGTCTCACATTATATTCGCTTTGGTTGGACAAGATTCTGACTTGGAAAGGTGACATTTCAGTTAGATATCATGCAAACGAGATCCACATTAGATATTAGATTTTGTGCACAAGTGAAGTCCTGTTTGCATTAGGCAGCTAATGTGCTGACATTCTAATATGCTAATATCATTCTGGTTTGGTGAGCACTGTCAAGGCTGTTTGCAATTGGTCAACAGCTCAAATTCACACAGTTTGAAGTTGACTTATAAATGCTGGTGTGATGCGACTGACAGAACGTCATTCAGAAACGGCCTCCGTGGATTGTTTTCATGTTCAACATGTTAGTGCTTCACATTTCAAACTGTCTCTTTTCAAAGTGATTCCTGCACCATCAGTCAGACAAACATGGTGTCTCATCAATGGCAACAAAGTACAACGGCTGGTGACGCAGGCGGCGAGTGTCTCCAAGAGACACAAAGAAGAGAATGAAGTGAATGAAAAATTTGGCACAGAGCGTGAAAACTGTCCACTTTAACAGGAAATGAAGAGTCTTTGTGCCTTCAGTGCATCAGGACGGGGAGGATGAGGAGCTGCAGCGGAGAGACGGACATAGAGATGAAGAGTTCAGTTTTAAGGGACGGTGACGTGGAAGGGACTTCCGGGGACGTTCTCGTCTCCCCATTTGACAATGAGGATGTAGCTGCCTTGTTCTTTGACAGTGTACGTGACGTTGTACATCCTGTTGCCCATGTGTTTGACGTACACCTCCTCGCAGGGCGTCTTCGGCCCGTGAACACCCACCATCAACATGTTGGTGCCTGCAGAGTCAAGAACAAAGACATCAGTCAAACGATGATCCATTTTTCTGTTGCAGATGGAGAACGAGTCATTCCTGTCTGAAGAGTTCTTCCTCACCTGCTTTGCTGCAGTCGACTGTGAACGTGTTCTTCTGACCTACGAAGGCCTTTGACAGGCCGGCACCTCTGGAGATGACTTTACTGGCATCTGAGGAGAATTTGGGTAAGGAGGCAAAGGCCCCTCCCATTGCTGATGACTTACTGACAGTTTCCACGAGAACAGACGATGTCTCATGCAGACTGTGGCCACCAGACAGACGAGGTCCTGCACAGAGATCCAAAGGAATATCAGCGAACCTACTTCACATGCACTGCATCTCTGAAAGTGCATGGACATCCCCTCTAATGACTGGGGTCAGATCTGGAGTTTCATTAGCCTGAATGAGCTAGCACATTTTCCGTTGTTCTGGACATCTGGTTGTCATGACACCAGAGTATAACATCCATGGGCTGTGCTGTCGCTGACCACAATAATAAGCTCTGCGGTCCACTGACCCACCTGAGACTTTGGCCTTGAAGGGGCTGCCTACAATGTGCTGGGGTCCTCCATACTTGATGGAGATCAGGTAGTTTCCAGGAGCCATGGGTGTGTAGGACACCTTGTAGCCCTCAGGACATTCCTGACAGTCCATCTTCACCTTTGACGGTCCGTCAATGGTCACAGACAAAGCTCCTGAGCCGGCATTACACGTGTTCACAATAAACTCTGATGCCACACCTGGAGGAGGACACGGATACAACGAACACCCATGAAAACCAAATTAATTCTTTCACTGACTTTGAAATTAAGCCATTTTTAAGGACTGTATATGTATACCAGTGGTTCCTCCCTCCAGTCCCGGTCCGAAGGCAGACACCATGCCGGGATCTCCAACCTGTCCTGGTTCTCCCACTCGGATCTTGAAGGGACTGCCGGGAACGTGGCTTCCATTGAAACGAACATCGATAGAATGAACTCCATTTTCCCTCGGGATGAATCTGATCGCATGTTGGTCTGTAGAAACACGTCGATAAAAAACTCATAATGGGTTCTGACGGTTCTGATTTTCTATTCTTCTGAAGCACTGTGTTGTGTAGTGTTGAAACTGTTTTTCGCAGTATAAGTAGGTATAACCACTCTCTCAAATACTTTTACTCTCTGTTTTGTCTTGATTTAGTTGAAGGAAATTCCAGTTCATCTGCAGATAGTCAAGCTTTTAGGTTTCATACCAGTAAATCAGAATTTGATCATTAGAATCAACAGCTGTGTAGAGTTCATCTGCATGGTGATGCACATTACTGATGATGACAGAAACACAGTGGACCCAGACTTGAACCTTGTGGAACTCCATATTTAATATTGACTTTAACTGAGAGAGGGAAATATTTTTACTGCTGTTGGTATTACTGCTGTGTTTTTACATCACGTGATAAAAGGAGCATCTCACCATCCAGCTCAGTGATGTAACACTCCTCTATGGCGCCCGAAGGCGTGTGGATCTTAGCATCTATCAGCCCCCTGGCTCCGTTCAGCTGTACAGCAAAGGAAGCCTCCTGCCCAACTTTCAGACCCATTTCCTGACAAAGAACAGATGAAGAAAGAGGAAAAAAGAGGGTTTTATCTTTAACTTTATGGCCTGCTGTAAATGTCTCTGATTCTTCCATTCACACATTAAAATCTTTAGATCATGTTCAATGAACTCAAAAACTGTGATGAAGTGTAAAAACTAAAAAATGAATTCAATGATTTTATTGGGAGTACAAAATAGGAATCTGATCAATGGTCAACCAAAGCTAACCTTACTTTCTTCATCCAATTGCTATTTTTGATTGTTTTGTCTGGAAACAGGAACACAAATATTGCAAATACAATAAATAAATAAGATAAAATAATATAAAATAAATATAATGACAAGAGCATTTCTGACAATCTGTTTGTAAACTACAGGCTCAGCTGAAAATGCTGTGTGAGGTGATGAGAACTGAAGCTTCAGTCTTATCCACAAAGGTCAGAGGCCAAATATATTGAGCTATAGTTAAAAGAAGAACATAGCAGAGATACATTTCTACATATACGAGCACAGAAATACACTCTGTCAGTATAGAGCATCCAGTCAGACACTAATAATAAATGTGTTCATAGCAAATCAAAATGCCACCTGTAATACAGCAGATGACACATCACAGGATTCATATATCAGTGACCTCGGATGGCTCCACAGAAACTGTTTTATGGGCCTCAGCGAAGGTTTTGAGGACGTGTTCTCACCTGCAGGCTGGTGATGGTGAGGCGGCGAGCGTCATCAGACAGAGTGGCGATGGGCACGATGAACGGAGAGTCTGGGATGTGCTCATCATTGAACTTAATGGAAACCTCATAGTCACCTAGAGAGAAGGAATATTATGAGAATATTATGGTTTTATATCATTATTCTGCCACGTTCATAAGTCTCCTGTTCCTCTGCAGCTCAGGATCAGCAGTTATATGTAGTTGAGTGTCATCGGCATATTGATGAACATCAGTTCTGTGGTGGCAGTACATAAAAATGATGAGCAGAGGACCAAAAGTTCAGCCTTGTGGTACTCCGCCTGAAATGTTCTCTCTACATGGGACACTTCAGTCTGTGGAAGTCCAGCTTTAGTCCAGTTAGAGTCTCACCAGGCTCCTGAACGACATAGGCGACTCCACAGGATCCATCCTTCCTGTCTTCAAAGGTGATCTCAGCCTTGCTTGGTCCCTCCACTGCGATGGATAGACCTCCAGCACCGGCCTCTCTGGTCCAGATACTGAACTCAGCTGAAAACCAAGAAAACGTCTCACATTTATCAGAAACGTTCTGCCAACATGTGGCGGATGAGTAGCATCAACATGTAAAATGCTGCCTTTGATTTGAACAAAAAAAAAACAACAAAAAAGAAAGGAAGGAAAGAGGATAATGAGGAGAAGAAGAGGAGGAAGAAGGGAAAAGGAGAGGAGGGAATGGAGGACAGAGAAGAAGAAGAGGAGGGATTACAGGAAGAAAAGGAGAGAGGAAGAGGGGGTAAAGAAGAAAGAAAAAGAAATCTTTTTCCAGCCCACCTGGGATCCCTGCCACTCCTCGGTCCAGGCCGGTTCCTCCTGCTCGGACCTTGTGGGCTCCTCCTTCTCCCAGGGGCCCCACAGTGAACTGGAAGGGGCTCCCGGGGACGTGCTGGCCCCGATATTTGACATTAACAGTGTGAGCTCCCATTTCCTGAGGGATGAAGCGGACGCTGTAAGTGCTGTCCTCTCCCTTAATGATCTCTGCGTCCTCTGTCTTTCCTCCAGGACTCGTCACCTGAGCGGTCATCTCCTGGTTACCTGCCTCACCTGAGAGGGAGGAGGAGGATGGAGGGAAAGACTCAGATCAGATCATTTCTCCTGCTGGGTTCTGCAGATGGTTAGAGTTAACAGTCTGTGAGTGTTTTCAGAACGCGAGTTGTTAGTGATCAGCTGAGTTTGGTAGAACAAGCTTCAAGACTCGAGTTTTCATGTTGTCTGATGCTACAGAGATCCAAAGACATTTTTACCAGTATCTCACCATAAAAAAGGTCTTAGTAAGATCTTTCCAGACTTTTAGCCTTTATATGTGAAAATACATACTAAAAAATTAATAATGAAAAAGTAAATGCACACAAAAATCTGATTGATATGAGTAGGAAACAAAACACTTTCACAATGTGAACATAAACAAGCTAAAATAAACTTCAGTGTAACACCTCATCCAAAGAGGTACCCTCACTCCGAAACCTAAACCCCTTAACCCAGAATAGTTCCACTAAAAAAAACAGCTGGGTTGAAACTAAATACTGTTTTTAAAATGAAAATATTTGGCACTGAGATGGAAAATGCATCGTCACAAAGCTGAAAACAGCCTGTTTTTCTGAGCTCGTCAGACTGTGGTTCTCACAGGACGCCGCGCTGCAAACACATGATGATCTTCTAGAATATGATGCATCGCTGTAGATTAAAGCACCAACAGGATATAAAGTAGTTCAATGAGCTCAAGCTGAAACATCTGCAGCAGTAAAATGCAGCAAACACATGAACGCAGCAGGAACATGAATCCACAGACAGCAGAAAGAAACACACTGACAGGAACACTTTACTGGTAGTGGAGTACTTTCACAGTGTGGTATTAGTACTTTTACTGCAGTAAAGGATCGGAGTTCTTCTTCCACCACTGCTGAAATGTAGAGATTAACATTCAAACATGTTTTGACAGCGCAGGAACCTTCAGTGCATCAAAAGCACGACGTCAACATGCAGAATCAGGTTAGAAGTAACAGACACTCAGTCTGTTTCAGTTCATCGGCAGTCACACATGCACACACACTGAAAGCCTGTCACAGTATCAACACAGTTAGACACAAGAACACACACTCGTCCACACACACCGTCCTGCAGCGGCGGCCGCCCGCCCGCCGGCATGCCATTGAATCCGCTCAGGCTCTCTCGTCCCAGGAAGTCTCCAAACACGTCTCTGAAGGGCTCTCCTCCCACCTGCGTGCTCTCCTCCACACGGACCTCCCTCTTCGTCTCCCCCGCTCGAGTCTTGCTGATCTCCGTCCGCTCGGTCCGGGTGTAGGTGTGACTGCTGCGCGTGAAGGTGCGAGTCAGGCGCTCCTGAGCCGAAACCATGTGAAACCAGTTCCCTGAAAGCAGCGCGGAGGAGCAGGGAGGAAGGAGGAAAAGGAGGGACAAAGAGAAGGAGGTGAAGAGGAGGAAGCAGAAAGGCAGAGAAGGCGGGTGGAGGAGACGGTGATGTCACGGCTCACCTGGTATCTTGAGGTTGAGGTCACAGGTGCTGCCCACAGTGGCGATGGAGGGAGCCTGACGCTTCCTGGTGATGCTCTCCTTCATCCTGCCCTCTCCGAACACCTTCACCGTGAACGGACTTCCTGTTCAGACGGAAGCATCATGACGTTAAAGAAACATGGTGGCAGAGCCTGTAAGAGAGTAAATCCTCCATCAGTCTGACGGGTTGTACCTGGGACGTGTTGGTCAGCGAACTTGATGTTGATGATGTAGTTTCCAGGTTCAGTTGGACAGTAGGTGACTTTACACGTCCCATCCTCCACGTCCTCACAGTTAATGTCCACTTTACTGGGACCCTCAATGGACAGACCCAGACCTCCATAACCTGAGAGCAGAGAGGAAGATGAGGAGACGGTAAGGTTCAAATAAAAATCAATAGGAAATACAAATATTCTGAAAAAATGATCCAACCAAAAGACATTTTATTAACTGAAAAATGACACGAATGAGTGTTTTATTCTGCTTATTGTCACAAATACTCAAATTAATGTTCCAGAATTTTTCCTCTGTGGAGAAAGTCAAGACTCTCTAAGAACTAACTTTACCTGGAGGAAGTTGAATTTTTTTCAATTATCCAGCTTATGTGATCATCTATCATGTTTTTTTTAATTACTTTTCCAAAACTGAGGCTAAACGTTCTCGTCAGTTCAGGATGTTGCAGTTCAGCTGCTGTTTCTAAGGTAAAAAACTGAAGAAGCAAGCTTAGTTTTCAGTCAGAATAGACGAAAAGTCCATAAAATACCATTTGAACATCTCCAGCTGAGGAAGACCATGTGAACAGGTACTGAACTTCCTGTATGAAGGTGTTAATCTTACCTGCGTTCCTCGTGTCGACAATGAACTCTGCCACCTCGAAGGTCTGACCCTCCACCAGCCCCTGACCGTAAACCTTCACCTTACTGGCGTCTCCGATCTCCGACTGACCCACCATGATCTTAAATGGACTGTTGGTCACATGTTTGCCATTCTTCCTCACGCTCACCACGTGTTCGCCCACTTCCTTTGGTGTGAACGAGATCCCTGCAGGCAGGAGGAACATTTCATGCCTGGAGATTTGTTCTTTCATTTGTATCTACCTAAGTCCTACAAAGAAAATGTTTAATAAAAAGAATTTGCATTCCATACCAGAAATTTGTTAACACAAAGAAACAGTTTGAGGTATTTCCTTCATGAAAATTTGAGCCTGGATGGAAACTTTGAGCAGTAAAGACTGACCGATGTGTCTGTTGGGCAGCCTCTTCAGCAGACACGGCTCCTCGTTTCCAGACGGCGCCCTGATGCTCGCCGTCAGGCTGCTCAGGTCCGTCTCCGTGATCTTTAAGGAAACGTCTGTTGCTGTGCCGACATTAAGCTGAGACGTCCTCATGGAGTCGTCACCTGGAAATCGATCGAATCCCATCAAAACAAGTCATAACCAGCTCAACTGGTTCTGTTTTGGTCTAGAAAGACGTTACAGACAATTCTTTCATAGTTTTAGATAATACACCGAGAAAATAATTCAATGAAATAATAAAAACGGGAAGCCTATGAAAAGGTTGGGAGTAGAGAGAACTAAAACAAGCTGAAAATCTTATTTAGGTAGTATAAGTCACATGCACTCACAACCAGAGTAAAGTTCAATATCAAATTCTCTCAACACTGAAAAGACGTTTTCACAGTTTAGGGAGAAAACTTTCATATCAATGAATAAATTACAGCTAAATAGCATTTGAAACACATTCAGCTAAATAAATGACTGTGTGACTTCAGCTGAGGGAAAATGGTGGACCTCCAGTCTTTGACATCTGCTACAGCCGACTGAAAAGGAAGGAAGGAAGTTAGGAGAAGATAGAAGAAGTATCGTCTACATGAGTGGATACTGTAATCCATCAGTTTGGTGTCAGCACCAGTACTGACCCAACTGAACCGATCGGGAATTGATTGGCCTAATCAATCCCCATCATATCAGTTTTCTGTTCAGGCTCTTTCTGACCTTCCATACACACACAGAGTTTTAGTACCGGTGATCTTGGCAGTGAAGGGGCTGCCGGGGATGTGTTTGTCATCAAACTTGACGATGATGTTGTAATCTCCAGGTGCGGTGGGCAGGTAAGACACAGTACAGGTCCCATCTTTGTTGTCTTTACAGCTGATCTCTGCTTTAGAGGGTCCTTCAACAGCCAGAGAGAGACCACCTGCAGAGACAGACAAACTAATAAAGGCCGGTCCCTGATAAAGAGGAGGTTAAAACTATGGGCAGGGATCACACCACCTGTGCTACATCTCACACAGGAGATTTAGTATAGTGTCCACAGTACTACTTCAATCAGTACACATACCTTCTCCAGCATCTTTAGTAACGATAGTGAAGGTGGCCGGTCTGTTCACCGTGCCATGACTCAGACCAGGACCGTACGCTGTCACATGACCGCTGTTAATGGCATCAACATAGAACTGGAGTGGACTTCCTGGAACGGAGAAAAGACAACAGGACCATTAAGACCAGGACAGACTGATGAAGTGCAGCCAGGGTTTAGGAAACAGTCGGATTCATCCTAGAGTCAAACTTTTGCTGATGATACTCGTCTGTTTGTTTCCAAAGGCCTCTGACTGAATCGATCACTGCTGCTCCAGCCTGAGAAAAACGCATACGAAGTACATTGAGCGCATGCTGGGGTGTCACCTGGGATATGGTTTCCATCATACTTGATGTCCATCTCGTGCAGGCCTCGCTCTGTCGGGGAGTATTTCACAGTGACGGTGCCGTCCTTGTTGTCGGTGATATGAGGACAGGCGGTTCGACCGGACGGCATTCGTACTTCACCTGGAGTACAAAATAGGTGTTAACCTATCATGGAATGACATCCCATAAATAAGAGATCTTTACACTGTGGTTTATTTGACTCAGTCTCACATCCAGAGAGCACCAACTGTGGATTAATCCACCACTGTAAATAAACCAGGACGGAGGGAGTCGAATGCTGCACACACTGAGCTAAATAAATAAAGCTCACTCGACTGCAGTCCTCACAATTCAATATTTTCACCATCATCATCAGTCAATATAAATAGGAAGCTGAATAAAGCTTCACTCTTTTCTCAGAGAACTGAAATCTTACCTGTTCCTCTCAAAGACCAACCTGTGGACAGAACTCTCACCTGTGATCTCTCCTTTCTGCACAGTGAAGGGAATGACCAGACTGAAGGGGCGGAGCATTGGCTCCATCCCGTCCACGGGGCTGATGGGATCATCGGTGGCCTAAACCAGAGCCAGAGGGGAGGACTGTTAGTGGCACCATGCTGGGAACTCTGGGATCTCGTCCAGAGAGAGGAGGAGGAGGAAGAGGAAGCACAGCAGGATGGTAGAGAGGCTGAGGGAGCATCAGGGACTGGGTGCACCAAGATTCAGA
>JBBMOE010000062.1:217037-288615 GCA_037975065.1 Chaetodon trifasciatus | reverse complement strand
CCAGCAGGAAACAGATGATCATGCAGATGAATCATGCAGCACCATGCTGAGCCAACACAAAATCTATGAGCGAATGTGGGCTGTTATTGACTGTGTGGGTCAGGAAGAGCTGCAGGGATCCAACAGAGGCGGCAAAGAGGACAGTTTGAAGGACAGAAGGTCTGAGAGCAGCTTCTGCAGGTGAACAGCAGACAGGTAAGAATACTGTGTACCCAGCAGACAGTAAGAATACTGTGTACCCAGCAGACAGTAAGAATACTGTGTACCCAGTGAGGGGAGAAGCCCACATAGGGAGTGAAGGCCTGCTGTGACTGCAGCTTATCACACGGTTCCTCTATTACTGGGATGGAATCACTCGCCTGACAGGAAACAACAGAAAACCTTTAGGGAACACACACACACACACACACACACACACACACACACACACACACACACACACACACACACACACACACACACACAGCCTCCGTGCACAGACAGTTTTTCAGGTGGAACAGGAGGAACACCGTGATGCTAACATTTAGCATGTTAGCACTGTAGTAAAAATTATGTCATCATCCCAGCCTCCACACTTTCACTTCATACTGTCATCAACCAATCAAATCCTCCCGTTCTGCAAGCGAGCCTCGACTGGAGAATCGTTTCATATGAATGTACTCTGAAGTGCAGACTGCTTGTTCAGACTCACACCTGGCAAACATGAAGTTAGCACTGTGTTAAAAACGCACACAACATGCGACACAACATCTGTCTAAAACTCTTCACGTTGTTGAATATTTGTGGTCATTCTGCTCATTTTCATCATGTCGACTGGTGACCTTTGAAGGTGACCTTTGAGGAGTTACTCACCACCACGTGGAAGGGGCTGTTGGGAATGTTCTCCCCTCCAAACCGGATGGTGATGACGTACTTCCCCGGCTCCGGAGCCGTGTAGTAAATATCAAAGGTTCCGTCAGCGTTCTCCACCACGTCCACGTCCAGCTCCGCGCCGTCAGGAGTCGACACCTTACAGGTGACTTTACCTTTCCCAGCGGCCTTTGCGTCCACGGTGATGACCGTCTCCTCTCCGATCTGGATGGTCGGGCCGATTCCTGATCCTGACAAGATGGAGGACCGATCAGGAGTCAGTGGACTGTGTTTGTTTTGTAACTGACAAACAGATCTAAACTGATCTGATCACAGTTACAAATATGATGAACCTGGAGATTCTCAGGAACTGAACTTTACAAACTGTGTGAGTTTTTGAGGGTCTTCTTGTGCCCTGCTGTATTTTACAAATCTGTATGTTTCAGACAAATGTCACTGTGACGTGCGACAATGTGACTCAACATAAACAAAATGACCCACTCGAGGAAAAAACGGTCCATCGCCTCATTAAATTTCCAAAACACCACAGGAAGCTTTCAGTGAAGTGAAGTTCTAGCTCACATGATCATGGAGGCTAAAGTTTACTCACCCAGTCCGTGTCCTCCGATTGACACTGTGGGAAAACAACAGGAGGATCAGTGATGTTGTGACTCATTCAGGTGATGAAGTCTGATTGGTTTACGGAGCAGCGATGGGCGGAGTCTGACCTGTGACCAAACACTTGCTGGCGTCTCCGGTGGGCAGCGCGTGGATGCGGTAAGGCGAGTACGGGATCTCGTCTCCTCCATATTTGATGGTGATGGTGTAACGTCCCGTCATGTCCGGTACATAGGACACCGTGTACGTCCCATCTCGGTTGTCTCGGATGTTCGCCTTCTTGGGTTTTCCCTCTGGGTCCTGGAGACACATGGACAGGAAGTCAGTGGTGTGTCAATACGTTTCAGGTTCTCTACTGAGTAAAAGTACTGTCCATCAGTGGTCTCCTACAGTACCATGTGCCATTGACATTAACAGCTACTATCCACTGAATCGTGACTTTTGGTTGAATGATCTGATTCCAGATCAGTCTTTGTATCAGTGCTTTTTGTCTGCTGTCGTCACGCACAGTTCTGTTTTGGTTTTTTTTTCTGTTTTTGGACAAAATTTTCAAAGCAACAAGGTTTAAGCAGCGCTGCTTAACATGTGGAATTAAACCAAATTAAAGGTCCCAGCATCAGTTGAGACGACGTTCTGCAGCTGGAGCCCTTTGTTCACCCCTCAGAGTCCATCACTGTGTATGAACATGGCTTCCATCCAGGAGGCAGGACTGTGAATGTGAGGGACCAGCAGACACCAGACTGGAGCTCTGTCCAACCTCCAAACTCTCATCCAGAGACCGGTCAGACTAGAGACCCTGGATGGCTCCTCATGGTTTGAGACCAGTGGTGTTCACAGTACTCACATGTACTAACTCTAACTCTACTCAATGCAGCGGGGGGGTGCATGGATGGATGGATGGAGGCAGGTTTACGAAGCACTCCGGTTAGTGGAGAACTGAACACCACATGTGTCTGTTAGATCATTAGACAAACTGAAAGAAGGTCAGTTCACAGGTAGACCACAGAGGGGGGAGGGGGCGGGGGGCGGGGGCACTATCTATAGACAGATTTATAAATAGCACTAAGTGAAAAGTACCTCAAAACTACATGTACTAAGTTACTGCAGAGAAGGTCCCTGGCTGGAATTGAAGCAGCAATGCTGCCGAGGCCATGCACCATAAACATTCAGCTAGCAGCCTGTTTACAGCCTGGAAAAAGCAGGTTTTATTGATTCTTTATTGATTTCTTTATTGCTTTCTGTCTCTTCTGTGGTGGTGTGAAGAACTCTGGTTTTCTTGTGTGCTGTGGAGAGGCGTGGGCCTTCGTTTCCTGTGCTTCCTTTTCTGGCAGAGGCTGGGCGTGGTTCTCCAGGTGGTTGGGAACGGACTCCTACTCAGCTGAGACTCATCACAATCAGCTCAGTACAAAGACTGTGGACTGCTGAACACTCGTCACCAGATTGTTTCTGCTGCTCTGTGGTGCGCTGTGCGTTCCAGTATGTCTATGATCCGCTCTCCACCTCAGAACCTCGTGCCTCACCTGCTATTCTCAGGATTCACCAACTGCCAGTTTCCTCATTACACATTCAATAAATTCCTATTTTTCCCTTACTCCCTGTCTGCATGTCAAGTCCAGTTCCTACCTGAAACACATCTTCACCACATAGAACATTAAGAAAATGACAGAAGAAAAAGATATCTTTGCAGATATATCAATTACTGTCAGTTTAAATTCAGCAGTAAATGTAAGTACTGCTGTCAGTATCTGAAATGTTGCACATAATTTCCTGCAGATCCAGCTCAGTCCAGTCACCGTCTGCAGTGACACTTAATCTCACAGGTCTGTTAAAAGTTCACTTTAAAGGTATATATTTGTTCATTTTTCATGTAATACTGAAGCAAAATTCTTCTTAATGTATGCTGAATCGTTCAGTTGCTGCAGATAAAACTAACATGTTCATCTGATCAGCTGTGCACTGACTGAAAGACTCTCCAGACAGGAACTAATTAACTGGACGAGTGCTGCACACACTGTCCTCTGTTTGCCCCTGATTAGCTCCAAAGTGACAGCACTCTTTGCAGGAAACTGCTCTCCATTTAGTTGCTGTTCTGGAGCTTTCACTCATATCACATCACCTTCATTATCCATCTGAAAGAAGTGCATTTCTGGATCACATGAGGAGTCCACCAGCTGATGAGGAGCAAGTACTTTGATCAAAAGCTCCAGAACAGCTGCTGCATCGACACTGTGGTGAAGCTGTTGTCCAGAGGTTGATGTTTTAATTGGTCCTAATTAACGCACAAAATGGTCGAAAGCTCCATATCAGCGACTAAATGGACTGTTTTTAACTTGTTTTTTTCAAAATCTATTTTATTTATCTGCACAGAAATTATACAGACTTCACAGAAGGAGCAATGAACTAAAACTGTAAATAGGACAGAGCTCACTGGCCTCCACTGAGCCTCTTAAACTAATGGAAAGTAGAAGCAGAAGGTTTATTGCTATCACATACAAAGAAATGCATCTACTCATGTGTTTCTGTCTCTTTAGACTGTCTGTTAAGCGAAGGAGGAGGGGGGAAGGGAAGGAGGGGTGAGGGGAGAGGGGGTGATGGAGGAGAGTCCAGGTCTTACGCTGTCTCTCTTATGAATACTGAAGGGGATGGTTTTCTTTACTATATGTGTCTCCCACACCCTCCTGCCCCAGTCCTCCACAAACACAGAGGCCTCGCGCCTGCACCCATCCGGACCCTGCAGCACCAGCAACAAGCCCCCCACGGTGGACCGGGACGCCACATGGAGGGTTTGAATCAGGGGTTAAAAGAGAAAGATTATTAGAAGGGTCCAGGTCCAATATCCATCTGTCACAGTCAGTCCTGACCTGATGAACCGGAAACCTGTACGACTGCAAACTGTTTCCTGTTTTGAATGCAGGACCCGATCACACCAGAGGAGGACCAGCAGCAGGTTGTGCCTTCAGAGACTTTCTCCTGAGCTCACAGCTCACAGAAAAACTTTTGTCAGTTGTCCAGTTTAGTGGAAATCGTTCGGTTCCCTCAAAAGTTCCATCGATTGAGTCAAATCCTTCGAAGTTCAGTGAATTTATTCAGACATTTCAGTGTTCTGGTGTGACCAGGCCTTCAGCCTTAGCCGGCTACGCTGATGCTGGGTTATTAAAACAACAATAAAGCACCCACACACTGCTGTTTACAATGTCTTGGTGGGTTTTTGTTTTTTCATATATCTGTGATTAAATCATCACATTAAAGAAAATGAAGTAGATTCTCTGGCTTAAGTCCCCTCACACTGCCTCCCTATAAGAGGTATTATTTAAGGTCATGGTTACAGATTTGTTAATTGGCTTTATTTACGAAATCAGAATTAATATTTGACCTTGAAATTTTAGTTGGTCCATCGCTTGTCTGCAGTTTTCAGAACAGAAATTAATCAAGACATTCATACTGCGCATTGAAGGCCAGGTCCTGAGCTGGTTTTGTACCCTTTTAGGTCTAACCCAGGACAGGAATCTGTTACTCACCAGTATCTGAACAGTGAGCAGTCCCTCTCCGGCGTCTCTGGCATCGATGGTGAACTCAACCGGCAGACTGGCTGGCACTCCGGATGCATTCAGACCTGGACCGCTGGCCCGAACTTTACTGGCATCATGAGCCGGTAATGTTTTGATCTTAAAAGGACTGAGAGGAGACAGTTTGAGAGATAAAACCTAAACCAGAAAGAGATCGTTCCCTCTTTATGTTCAAATCCCTTCAGTACTGACCTGCGAGGGACTTCCTGGTCCGCGTACTTCACGCACACCGTGTATGGGCCATCGTTGACAGGAGTGTAGTTGACGGTGTGAGTACCATCGCCGTTGTCGGTGATGCTGATTGGCTCGGCCACACCTGAAGAGCAACCAGAGTTTCAAAATAAATTGTTTGGGTCCCAGCAGCGTCACATATCCTGATGTGTGTTTAGCCAGGTTAGCAGCTTCACCAAAAATGCTAACGTGCATCCGGACTCATGTTTGGAAGAAGCCAACCTTTCAGGAGAACCACTGATGGACAGTGTGAAAGCACCCTTGATAAATCCAACCCTGAAGGCCTTAAGTTGTGATTAGTTCAATGAAAGAAGAGAGCTAAGACGACAAATCAGGTTGTGTATGGGGTCTTACCAGTGGGCCCATACAGCTGGACCTCTAAGGGTGCCACACCAGCCTTGCTGCTGTCTACTGTGAAGGTCTGAGGCACGTGGGCCCGGACTCCACTTCCAAGGCCGGGACCAGAACACCTCACTTTACTGGGATCCACCAGCTCTCGCACTGGGACCCGAAATGGACTCCCTGCAACGCATACAGAGGCCAGAAATGAGTAATTTCTTTACCTGAAATACACACAGAATCTATAAAATGTAAACCACATCAAAAACAAGAGTCCTAGAAACCTGGATTTTAACATGGTGGATGAAGCGGTTTAGATGTATCACCTGGGATAGGAAGACCTCCAAAGGTGATGTTGACATCATACTCTCCAGGAGTGAAGGGTATGTACTCCACACTGCAGCTGCCATCTTTGTTGTCCTTACAAGACATCTTGGCCTCAGACGGACCCTCAATGGCCAGGCCAAGACCTCCGGTGCCAGCACCTCTGAGGAAGAGGGCAGAGGGCAAATGAGCAGGAAGATTGGGTTTGGGACTGAATTAAGGTCAAATTAGTCATTTCATCGTCACAACATTTAGATTTGACTGATTGTTCTAAAGAGGATTCAAGCATGTTACTGTAGAAATACAGTAAAATTCACCTGGTCTCAACTGTGAAGCGGTTTGGTTTATTAACAAGACCTTCCTCCAGGCCTGGACCGTAGGCTCGAACTCGACTGGGATCACAACCTTCAGTCACCGACACCCTGAAGGGACTCTTAGGCACCGAGACCTCATCAAACAACACCTCAATCAGATGCAAACCTGCAGACAGAGACAGAGCATCAAGGTATTTTAACATGTAACTTTCAGCGTGTTAGCTGACATAACCTTAACCTGACAGTCTCTACAGTCACCAAGTCATGTGTCAGCTGATGCCTACAGCACAAGAAACCAAGGTATGGTAGCTGGGATGTGCCAGCCCTGGGAAATATTGTGATATCATTCTTCCCTGGAGAACTGATGTGTGTCCATGCTGAGAAACATGATAGTGTCTTTCAAAACCACCAAAGCGGATGCAGCATGTTAAGAATCAACGTGGATTTTCTTTCCTCACATCTTGCCAGGCAGCGCAGGGTTTTGAACCTTTAGCTACAAACCTGGAAGTGCATGTATGTTTGAAAGTGACAGAGAATCAGCTTTTATGAAATCTCAGTGTGACTGAAGCCTCCACAGGGAAGAGTATTTCTGTCCCACAATGCAATGGGCTCCAACATGTCACACATTACTATCAGTGGAAAACCATCTGCTGCGAGCAGACAGACTTAGCTATTAATACCAGCCGCTCATCCCTCCCACCTCTCACTCTGTTTTCCCTCTTTCACTGAGCAGTGAAGGCCTGATATTCATTCATGTTAGCTTCAGTACATGTTTCTACCTTTGTACTGTTTATCTGCACTTTTCCAGAGTCACTGTTGTTTTCTCAATACTACATCTCTGTATATTACTACAAACAGGTGTACAGTATGACTCCAGAACCATGTGATGATTAAAAATACTATACTATAAATACTATAAATACACTGCGGCATGATTACTATTGCATGTGGGTTTAATTACCTTGACCAATGAACTTTGGCCGACATGAGGCGTCTATTTATTTGGTTTTCAGGCACTTCCATAAGGACCAAGGAGATTCAGCGGGGCTTTAAGCTACACATTAGCATGTTAGCTAATAAATTTAGCCTGTAAGCCACATTTAGTACATTTAACAGTTACCATGCACGTTAACAATCAGCATGTCCTGATATCGAATGTGTTTTAAACATGTTAGCATGTTAGCGCATTATCATAATTGAAAATAAGCCCCTTTTCACTCCAGTGTTGACTTAGTTTATTCAGCTGAGCTTTGAAGCTAACATGCTAAAGTTAGCCTATTAGTGCCCTGCTGTTAGCTTGGTAACTTGTGTAAATTAAGTACATCTAATGGTTGACATGTTGTCGTTGTGTGATTTAAATGCGTATTAGAAATAAAACATGTTTGTTTTGAATTTTGATGGTGGGGTTACATTAGGATACTGCCTAAACACCATTAAAAGGACCCATGAGATTACCACATTAAGAGTGTTAAACATGATGAAATCATTCTGCAGGAACGACTTTAATTGTTGCTTGGCTCTTTCCCTTTACTGAGGGAAAACAGAAGCTTTATGAAAGCCACAAGGCACTTCATTTCAACATTATGATGTGCTGCTGTGGAAAAACACCCATAAACCGGCAGCAAACCCTCCTCCTGCTGCACTCTGCTGGTGAAGTCATCCAGTCTGCTGACTGAAGCTCAAACACAGATTCTGCTTCCAAGGACACACATTAACATGTCGAATAAAAGTCTCACCGTCCTCATAGGGTGTGTACTCCACTCTGTAGGTCCCATCGCCTTTGTCGGTGATGTAGGCGTCCGTGTTGGTGCCTGATGGATTGGAGATACAGGCCTTGATATGGCTGCCGCCACTCTTGAAGTGAGCCCGAGCGTCCACTGTGAAATGGGTGGTCACTTCCCTCAGGACGCCTGAAGAAACAAGAGTGAAAATACAGGGAATTAAGTTTTCGAAGGATCAAACACAGTGACTTCTACTGCTCAAACCAAACCAGAATGTGACTCTCTGACATCAGTTTTACCATCTAAAAATGACTGTGTCTAACAAGTCGTGTGATTTCTGAGGAAACACTGCTGGTGTCAGTTTTGCTCATTTATTTAGGAATTTAGGAAATCTTTCACCTCTGGGTTCCACTCCTGGGCCGTAGACCTTCACCCCGCTGGTGTCGACCGCCGGGTCCACCTGTAGCCGGGCAGGGAACTTCGGCACTGCGTGTCCTCCATATTTGATGGTGATGGTGTACATGCCGTGGAACTGTGGGATGTAGGTGATGGAGTAGGTCCCATCGCTGTTGTTCTGGACATGAACTTCAGCTTTGGCTCCGGAGTCAGAGATGATCTCAAGGGTGAGCTCGGCCTCTCCTGCTTTAGAGCAGTCCACCGTGAAGGATCCATCCTCATTGACTTTCCCTCGCTCCAGGCCGGGGCCACTGGCCGTCACTTTGCTGGGGTCAAAGACTGACTGGACCACGGCCTTGAAGGGGGACCCGGGAATGTGCTGGTCTGCGAACAGGATGTTGATGGCGTACTCCCCGGGCTCGGTGGGCAGGTAAGACACGGAGCAGGATCCGTCACCATTGTCCTGGCATTCGATCTTGGCCTCACAGGGTCCCTCAACTGTCAGGCCCAGCCCACCAGTACCAGCTCCCTTTGTGTCAATAGCAAAGGGGGCCGGTTTACCCACAACACCACCCTGAAGACCTGGGCCATAGGCTCGAACCTGGAAGGTACACAACCAAGATCTTTTATACTCAGACCAAGAGATGATTACACCCACTAGGGAAAGTTAACTTTGGCAAGAAAGGTTTCCTAAGCCCACATAAGGTTTGCCAGGGCCAATAAAGATTTACTGGGACCAGGTGAGTTTACTCAGACAAAGAAAGGTTTACTGGGATCAGGAAAGGTTTACTCAGACCTAAGACTCAGACGAAAGTTAAATGTCTGAAACTTTAACAGAAGCTTTAAGGGAAATATCTTTACAGTAACTCACCTTTGAAGGGTCGGGGGGCATGACGCCCTCCACAGTGAACGGACTTCCTGGTACAGGGTTTCCATCGTAGCTGATGTCCACTCTGTACGGTCCTTCCTCAGGGGGAATGTACTTCACTGTGTGCACCTCACTGACTGCACCTGACTCCAGCTTGCAGGGGATTGGTCGACGTGACGGTGAGGTGATCTTGACGTCCAGTTTGCCCTGACCTCCTGCTCCCTGAGTACTGACCGTGAACTCCTCGTCCTTCCCAACGTCCACCTCTTTGATTCACACACAAACACAGACACACAAGCAGGATGTTTAGGACTTATTACATTTCTTTAATGGCAACAGATTTTGTAACATTGCCTTCAGTTGTTCAACAGAGATAACTTCATATTCTGTATATTATATAGTGTAATACATTTGTATTTTTGTCGTATGGCTCAGTTCTCCTGGGAACCACTGATGTTTCCAGACCAGGCTGCAAAGTTCAAGCGAGGCCTCATGTTGAAATATGTGAAACTTTATGTGAAAATACTGTTAAAATAAAACTTAGTTAAAACTGAGATGTACTCACTGTTGTTCAAACCTTGAACTTTGACCTTGTTGAGGTCCAGCGGGGGGGCCACAGTGATGTTAAATGGACTTTTAGGGATGGGGTCTCCTCCGTGGCACACAGTGATGGACATGTTCCCCTGATGGAGACACAAAGTAGTTACCATCAGTCATCAATCAGCTCACACATGATGAATCCACTAAATCAAAGCGTCGACCTCTGACCTGCTGCACGGCCGTGTAGCGGACGGTGTACGAGTAGTCGTGGTTGTCGATGATCTCGAAGTCTCTGACTGCTTCGCCTTTAGCTGCTCCGGTGAAATGAACCTCCGGTTGGGCTTTGCCGGCTCCCTTTGTGTAAATGGTGAAGTGAGTCGGTTTTCCCACTTCAACACCTGCAGAAAGTTCAGTAGAAATAAAACATATGACACAAATCTAACCAATCTGAAGGTTTCTGACACAGAGCATCACTGTTCAGACAGGAAGTGAGGAGGATTTTCACAGGAAACTCATCTGCTGATTTAAAAACTTCAATGCAAAACAGGAAGACCTCAAGAGAGCCGAGTCATCTGTGCTTTTTGTGTGACTTCACCTGAAGGGCTCACAGTGACTCATTCCAAACATTCCAACCAGCACCTCCACCTGTTTACCACATCCTCGTGTATCTGACCGCTCATCACCTGTCTTGTTGAGTCCAGGTCCTTCTGCTCGCACTTTAGCGGCATCATGGGAAGGATCCACCTTTATTCTGAAGGGACTGATGGGAATTTCCTGTTTCAACATTAAAGATGAGAGGTTTGTTTAACGCCTGGTTTTAACAGGAAACAGATCAAGTTTACCTGTCTGCGCTCTCACCTGATCCGCAAACAGCACCATGATGGTGTACTGACCGGCGCCTGGAGGCGTGTACTTCACCGTGAACGTGTCATTGTCGTTCTTAATGATATCGAAGTCGATGTCGGCCTCTGCAGGACCAACCACACCTGGAGCACACTTGATCCCGATGCTGACATCGCCTGCAGGTGATAATAAACTTGTTTTATGCCATCCTTCAGCAGCATCCACAAGAAACAAGAAGAAAAAACAACCAAACTAATGTAACATCAAACACAACAGGATAGAAGACGTGACTCAGGTGTGATCTGAAGTGTGTCCCACCCTGTCCGGCCTCGCTGCAGTCCACAGTGAAGTACGTGGGCTCGTTGGCCTTCAGTCCCGCCTTCTCCACACCTGGACCGTAGACCTTCACATTCTCTGGATGGCTGCCTTCTCCGATCGTCACCTGGCCACAACACAAAGTTTAAACAAAGAGCAAACAACCGCATCAACCAATGGGACTACAGATGGTGGACGTAAAGAAGTACAATTACTCTGGTTACTGTAACACAGTCATTTTTTGTGAACTTGTACTTTCGTTTTACTTTTAAATTTAATATTTTAAATAGTTCAAGTATTGAACTTCACTGTGTGCTGCAGTTTGTGAACTGTACAACAAAACAAGGCAAAGAAGAATGACGTCATGATGAGGTCTGATGGAGGTTAGCGTCACTGGACCTGCCGCCGTGTCCACAGCTCTTTGTGTTTAATGTTAATGTCAAATGTTTGTTTAATCATCTAAGTTTTATCTCTGACTTTACCACAAACAGCTGCTTTTATGCAGCAAGCTGCTTTACAATTAACCTCATTCAGAGTTCGGGCTCTGGATCATGTGACGAGCTTCCCTGTGCGGTGGTTTACCCTGTAGGGGCTGTTGGGAACGTTGACCTCCCCCCAGGTGATGATGATGGTATGTTTGATGGGTTTGGTGGGGATGTAAACACAGAAGAAGGTGCTGTCTCCGTTATCTGTGATCTGTATGTCGATGGGGAAACCTTCTGCATCCTGGAAGCAAGAACACAGATTTCACTCATCTCCAACCAAAATATGATGCATGGCTGTAGATTAAAGCAGCCAACAGAATATAAAGTAGTTCAATGAGCTCAAGCTGAAACATCTACAGCAGTAAAATGCAGCAAACACATGAACGCAGCAGGAACATGAATCCACAGACAGCAGTCAGGATCGTAAAATATAATATCTGAACATTGTTTGATAAACTGTCACCTGAGCGTAGAGCTTCAGCTCTCCTCGGCCGGCTCCGTGGGTGTCGATGGTGAAGTCGGCCGGTTTGTTGACGATGCAGCCAAGCGGCTCCAGACCTGGGCCGTAACATTTCACCTGAGGAGGACAGAACCTTCAATACGCGTTTAACACTAAAATATGTGAAATCACTTTAAAACCAGACCGTTCCTGGACTCACATTTTCCGGGAAGACGTCATTGGCAGCAGGCAGGATATGAGCCATGAAGGGACTGTCCTTGATGTCCTCGTCATCACAGATGACGTGCACAGCGTAGTCGCCCGGTTCAGTTGGCCAGTATCGGACGTCACATGACCCGTCACCTTTGTCGTCACACTCGATCTTGGCCTGAGACGGACCCTCGATGGAGAAACCTGCAGACAATCAGTGATACAAACTTCAGCACACACTCGATAACTTCATGCTGTTTGTCTCAGACCACCAGGTACCATCTTTAAGCCCCGCCCCCGGCCACCTGTCACTCATTCAGAGCAGCAGGTGAGTTGTTGTGACGTACCGAGTGTTCCCACCTCCGTGCCGATGGCCTCCACAACAAAGTCTGCGCTCTTCCCCACCATACCGGTCTCCAGACCTGGACCCCAGGCCCTCACCTTCTGAGGCCCCGCCTCCTCACTCACCTGAACCTCGAATGGACTGAAAACACACACACGCACACACACACACACACACACACACACACACACACACACACACACGATCATACGATTAGAACTGATGATGATGACATCACACTTGGATGGAAAAAAATGTTCGTAAAGAAGTAATCAATAGATTAATTGATGACAATAATCGTTGATCGCAGCTCTGCAGAGATCATTAGATCTAATCACCATGTTTTATATACGTGTAACTCTTTAAAAGTGAGCACTGTGTGCTTTATATCTTCATCGGTTGACACAGATCAGAGCCTGTGGAGCCCTCAGGGTTCTGTAGATAATATCTTAATCACCATAACGCTCCAACATGTTGATGAGCTCTGACAAAACACTTTTCACATCAAAAAACAGAGTAAAAGTGAGCTTCATACAGACAGTTGAACATGTGCTGTTACTGTTCTCTGTGACCTGAGGAGGACCTCAGGGTTCCGTCCTGGGTTCCCTACGACTCTGCAGCTCCATGAAAACACTGAGACAAACCTCTTTGCATTCACCTCCTCACTGATATAACCTCCACAGGAGATGAATGAGTGAATGTCTCACCTGCGTGGGATGCTGTGTCCTCCCCAGGTGATGATTACGAGGTATTTTCCCGTCATGATGGGGTAATAATTACACTCATAAATCCCATTTTCCATCTCCAGAACCTTCACCGGCTCCTCCAGGCCCTCTGGATTCACACAGAAATATCACCCACAGTCAGTGCTGCTCGTGATCAGCTGTAAAGCCGCATGTAAAGATGAAAAATGAAGGAAAGCTGAGAGCTGAAATGTGTTTTGGCATCACGCCGTCTTACTTGGTCCTCTCACGGTGACTTTGAGCTCTCCGCTGCCGGCGCCTTTGCTGTAAACTTTAAAATCTGCCACCTCTTTCACCCTCAGGCCTTTCGGCTGCAGACCTCTGCCCGACGCCCTGCAAGCGTTCGGGTTACAGGCTGTGAGGACCAATCAGAAGACACTGGTTAGACTGGGAGATGACATGAAAGTGATGATGAAACTGGCACAAACATTCACACCAACACACACTCCTGCTGCTCTAATCCTGCTGACTCGTCTTCATGTCCAATCAGAAGCTCTAATTAATAATTTGTGGTACATGTTCAGAATCTGTGTGTTCAAATTAATTAATGCACACAAATGACTACTTTATGCTTCAAATGATTAATTTAGGTGCACAAATGAGTGAAACATTAAACAATTTTAACATTTCAACTGCTTCATAACGACAAATAGAGAGACAAAATGCTGCTAATATACATGCTAAGAGTGTGAAGATGAGCATGATTAAACTAACCCTCAAGGTAAAAGTGAGGATTTAACATCATCAGGGAAAACTAAACACACACACACACGCACACACACACACACACACACATGTGCGCACACACACGCGTGCGCACGGACACACACACACACACACGCACACACACACACACTCGGCTGCAGGTTTATCTCTGTTAGTCAGCTGATCAGCGCTGAGAGAAGCAGTTTGAGGCTGAAAGGAAGAAGCAGAACCAGGATCATCAGCTGCACGACTTCAACCAGAGAAGAAGAACCGAACGGAAAAACTTGATGACGAAATGTTCAAAGAAGAATTATTCACAGGCAAAACACACGAAGCTGAGAATCACTGTGAAATCAGAAGAGTGGGGGAGGAAGACAAGGTTATTAATGCTGGTTACGAGGAACAGGAAGTGAAGCAGGAAACAGTGGATGATAATGATGAAGGTCCATGATTCGCTAAACACACACACACACACACACGGATGACTGGTTTTAAAAACTCAGAACAAAAACCAGGACTGCCCCGGGACACCACAGCTAACTTGGATGTCTGTAGTTTTTCAGAAGTGGGCGAAAGGAAAGAACTGAAGGAGAATAAAATCACAGCTGAGGTGGACATTAACCCTGAGACATCCACATTCACTCTGTTTCTGGGCCGTAGAAGAAGGTAAAGCTGCTCAGGACGAAGCGGATGCTGCACATGCTGTAAAGCTAGGAAACCCCCTCCAGAGGACAGAGGCAGGGATGGTTTTGAGTTGAGGTGGAAGGAAACCAGGCTAGCGCAGGCAGGCTCCAGTCACACCCCACCCCCGGCCTATACTAACTTGGTCGCCTGGGTTTGGGCGGTGTTGGAGGGGGGCCTCTCTTTGTCTTGTCTGAGGGTGAGGTGCGTATGGACTGAGGTCCAGTCTGCACCGGAGACCCTGGAGGCGGGACGCTCTGTGAAACTGAAGGAGGGAACAACAGTGATGATACATTTGTGCACAGGCAGAGACGGGACAGAGACCTCCAGACCAGTCAATACCTGGACCAGCAGACTGCCAGGCCGCCGGACCAGCAGGCGGAGGCTGAGACCAAGTCAGGTTCCTCAAATGACAAGGTCGCTAATACTCTAACCAAGTACAGACTAACTAAGTCAAGTCACGTTAAGTCACAAGCAGAAGTAAGCAAGTCTCAAATAAAGACTAAATAAAGACTAATAGTCCCAAGTCCTAAATCAAGCCCAAGTCACGTTCTACTTCAGGTCAAAACAGGAAGTACAGGGTCAACTCAAAAAGTGAGACAGCCAAGTGCCAAATCAAGACAGACAAGTCCCAAGTCAATAGTGGCAATCCCCAAGTCAGCTTCCAAAAAAAAAGTTTAGTAAGTTAAGAAAAATCCAGGACAATGTCCCAACTTAAGACAGACAAGACCTGAATCAAGTCAACATTGGAAATCCTTTATCTAGACAGCAAGTTCAAAGTCAAGACTGGCAATTCAGACTTGATTGACAAGTCACAATCAAGACAATCAAGTCTCGAGTTGAGTCCTAAACCACGTCCAAGTCAAGACAGGCAAGTCAGACCCAAGTCCTATTAGACAAAGATCCATCCATTATTATCTGTCTGTCAAACCGTCCAACTCCCATTTAAGTCAGAGTCCACATCTCTGCCAGCAGACCAGTGGAGCACCGAGGACAAGACCGAACACCACAGCCCAAAACCATGAGAGCGCACAGCGTCAGCCAGTAAAACCCAGTACTGAGGAGCAAGCGCTGACTGTCCCATCAGACCTGGACCCAGACTGAACTGCAGTTTATATTATTATGGAAATCAGTAACTTTCTGTTCTTTAATCAGTCAGTCTGGACATCAGATGTCAATGTGACACTCACTCGGATTAGAAATTGATGCTGAGTAGCAGATGGTGGTTACAAGAGGGGGGGTCAAAAGGTTCATTATGAGGGTCGGATTAGGTGTACTAAACGAAGTCAAAATATCTGCAGGCTTCAGGTTCTTGTTAACGTTACACAGAAATTAATCTGTGACAAAAATATGGCTTCCATTTAACTTTGAAACTTTTTAAGGAACCTCAGACACCATCGAGAACAAAAGGTCAGAACTGACAATATCCAGTGTGGCAGATCTACATGTGTAAAACCTACCCTCTGAGATGTGGACGGTGAAAGGGCTTCTGGGAATCTGCTGCCCAGCAAAGGTCACATAGACGGTGTGAGGTCCCTCCAGGACGGGAACATAGGTGCACCGGAAAATACTGTCGCCTTTGTTCTCCAAGACAATCTCCACAGTGTCCCTCCGACCGTTTGAATCAACAATGATGACGCCTACGTCTCCAGCACCCGCCCCTGATGGACAGACAGAGGGACAACAAGACTTCCAAAGACTGAAAGACGAACGTGAAAGTCTCAACTGTCGCTGCTTTGCTTTGTGAAGTCATGCTGGGCTGCCTACAGCCGCTGTCTTATAGCTACAAATGTATCTTTGCAGCACTAAAGCCTCTTTTTGTTGCATCTTTTCTTGCATATTTACCTAAATTTTAATTATACACAGACTAGAAATGTAACACTGTGACTCATTATACAGTTCAGTGTTCGGGTTCAGAGTGAGCACCTGCAGTGTAAATGTCAAAGTATGTCGGTTTGTTGGCCATGTTGCCCATCTGCTGCAGTCCCGGCCCACGGGCCTGAACTCTGGTCGGGTCGCCCATGGCCTTCGAAACATTCACCATGAAGGGACTTCTGTCGATGTCCTGGCCAGCAAACAGCACCTTCACCTGTGGAAGCAGTGACACACAGGCCTGTCAGGGTTTCTGACGAGTCACATCCATCACTGCTCAACCTAATCAGTAACTAAATCTGAGACTAAACCTGGAACTAAATTTCCATGCTTAAGTCTCGAGATGCCAGCTGAGCTAAAGGAGCTCTGTATGCTAACAAGCAGACGTGCGCTTTCTGGTTGGTGCAGTGATTTTTCTTACTTTGTGGAGCCCCTCCACTTTGGGCAGGTAGACCACAGAGTAGCTTCTGTTCTTGTCGTTGTTGGGGATCACTCTGGCCTGATGGACACAGACAGACAATAAACATCAGTTAACACTTTGCTGTGTTTGACTGAATAGAAAACGAGAGTGTGTGTTCCCACCTCCTCCGTGTGTCCCTCTGGATCTTCCACATAAACCAGAACTTCACCCAGTCCGGCCTCCACTGTCTCGACCAGAAACTCTGCTGGTTTCAGAACCACATTCCCTCGAGGTTCAATACCTGAAACCAGGTATTCTGGTTACTTTTAAAAACGTGGAAATCTTTCCAGCAGGGAAACATGTAAGCAGCACACAGCTGGTTTTCACTTGAAGCTGATAAAAGTCGATTCAAGCCGATCAGGTTTTGGACAGAGGCTGGTTTTGTCCTCACCTGGTCCGTAGGCTTTGGCCCTCTTTGGGTGCAGCGTCTTTGCCCTCAGGGGGGCGCCGGGCTTCAGTTTAGATTTGGGGAACTGTGACAGGTACGTCATCACAGAGTGCTCGTCCACGTTAGGATCAACGATCTCCTCTGGAGCGATCACCTGAAGGCCGAGGGGATGAACACATGATGAGCACATTCACTGGTTAAAAACTCACTTTCTGCCAGAAACACATCACAGAGGCTCATTAAAGGGAGGAACATGGAACTGTTTGCTCATATCAGATCTGACTGTCTTGAGTCCAAATTCATTAATGGAGAAAAACTGGAGACAGACTAAAGAGAAAAAATCTTTTTCTGGGACTAACAAGACAAAATAATGGAGGAATGAGTTAGAGCGTCGAGCAGCTGGTGAACACATGAAAGTTCTGTGAAATGTTAAACAGCTGCTCCTATAATGGATTCTGTTGCTCATTAGCAGACGTTTTCAAATCCACCGCTTTAGTAAAAGTATCAATGACTCCACGTTCAAACAATACAGAGGACAGTTTATTCATTCAGCGTCTCTCAATGTGTTTCATAAGACATGAAAAGGCCTGAAGGTGAGGGACAAGAAACACAAAGTCATATAAAAAAGACATATAAAGAGGACTGAAACAGGATTCAATCAAATAGAAATGAAACAACCAAAAACTGACATTAGTGATGAAGACGAGCAGTGACTTTGTTCTTCAGTCAGTTCAGTGTTTTCTCTCTTTAACTGCAGGAAATGTTGTGAGTTTGTTTTTGTGAATATTAGTTCTGTAAGTCTGAGAATCAGTGGAAATTTTTTCATGATCATTTTCGTTAGCTGGAGCATGAAGATGTTGAACAGAAGAAGACCGAGAACGGAGCTCTGAGGAACCCCACGTGTCACTTTTGTCGTTTCCTCAGATTCACATTTATGCAGCCAATTATGAAAACCAAAAAAACAAAAAATAAAACTTTCATCCACTTCACAGCTGCTTTAAACTCCACGTTCTAACGCTACGATCACCTTGTCTTCGTAGCTTCTGATTGGTTAGTTTAATCACGTGTCAGACAGACAGGAAGTGTAGAAGAAGACCAGCAGGTATCAAAGTCAGAGTTTCCGGTGATGATCGTCAACATGAACAGAGCAAAGATCTCGGACAGAAGTCAGAGTTTGGTGATTCTCTGCTGCTTTAAAAACATGAAAACATCTGCTTCACTGAGCTTTAAAACATCATCATTTGTCAACACAGGAAGCAGCTGAAAAGATGGAAACTATGACTTTATGTCTTTGACTAGCGAGTAAACGATTGTTCATCATCTGACTCTGCACTCGATGTTTTGTCTCCACTCTGCTGCTAATTTAAAGTGCTGGCTGCAGGATCGTCCTGCAGTCTGGAAATAGACCAGATCAGCATTCAGCACACGTGAAAGGAAAGTTCCTGAAGCTGCATCACGACGACAACTCTGAAAAAGACTGATTACACATGAAAACTACATCATGTCCTGATCTCAAAAGCTGCTCAGTTCAAATTCTGCAGTTACAAACTTATTCTAGTTTAGTTTAAAGGCATCAAACTTTAGGGACAGGGTTCAGGTTAACCCTACGAAGACAAAGTAAAGGGTTCAAATGAACTGAATGAATGAGGAGCAAACTGAAGCAAATACATCTGAAATGAAGGAGGAAAATACAATTTTGAGCTCACAAATGCAAAATTCATGCTGGTAAACAGAATAATTCAACAACTAATAAATAAATCTTCAGTTTTGTTGTCAAGATTTTTGGGGGTTGGAGGACATATGACTTTCTAAGATCATGTTTATGGACTCATAGTTTCCTAAACTCTACATTTTATCTTTGAAATGATTCTGAATAACCAGTTAAACCAGTTTTTTTTAACACAGTGAAAGAGTTATTTTACTCATTTAGAATATTTCTAATCGATTCTTGAAGTTGAAAAAACTGTATTAATAATATTAAAATAATACTAAAGGTAAAGCACAAAGGTTAAAAACAGGTAAATGTCACCTGTGGCACTCCGAGCCAGTCGTCAGCCTGCTGCATGGCCTCTCTGGCGTTCTCCACCGGCTGGCTGGGATCCCATGTTTCCCAGTCTGGACACAGACCTGAAGGCAGCACAGAGACAAGCTGAGGCACAAACCTGCGACACGTCAGACGAGACTTTCAGGCAGAAACGATTCGATAAGAAGAGTTTTCGTACCAAACGGCCAAAAAGACTAAATTTAAACACAGCGAATGTGAGAATATGAATCAACGTGTTCAGATGTTTTCTTCTAATGACCCTGCAGACGACACGATGCAAAGATCTTTCATGTTTCTGCACAAAAACCCTCAATTCCAAAGACAACACCTCTTACATGCATCAGTGCACAAAACCACATGAACTCACACAGAAGAACAAGACTTCTGCCTGAACGAAACACAAATAAAACCGACACAATCACGAATTTAACCAGGAAACGTGACCGCTCCGTCCTCAGATGACCGAACACTGATCGAACGCGCAGCGACAATAATCAATCAGTCTGATCACCAGCATTACCTGCTCAGAGGAAGCAGTGAAGCAGTGAAGCAGTGAAGCAGTGAAGCAGTGAGGCAGTGAAGCAGTGAAGCAGTGAAGCAGTGAAGCAGTGAAGCGTTTCCCGTTAACACATGAAACACAAACACCGACACACACGTCCGTCATAAAGCTGCTAAGAGGATTAAACTGAAGGGACACACTGAGGAGGACAGCTGTGTCTTTATGAGGACCAGTGAGGGTTAGAGGAGGTCAGAATCAGGCTATGAAGGGACACTTCCTGCAGCGACACTTCGACTGCTTTCAGCACTTTCACATCACTTTTACTGCTTAAACTGTAACTCTTCAGTTCATGACACATAAACTCCTTTCAGTGCTTGACATGAAGTCACTCTTTAGCTCCTTTCAACTCTTTCTCGTCAGCTGACGCTTCAACTCCTTCCAGTGCTTAAATGTTGACTGACTCTTCAGTTCCTTTCAGCACTGCTGTTTCAACTTCCCTCGGCATTCACACGGAAACTCACGTTTCAGCTTCATTCAGTGTTCACACGTAACGTGAAAACTCAGCTATCTTCTGCGTGTCCACTTCACTGTCTTTCAGTTTCAGGCATCGCTGCCACACAAAGACACTTAAGAAGCTCCACAGAATCAGCGCGTCGAGACATTTAAAGGGTTTAAATGAACCAGTGAAAGTCATTTCTAGTTTCTTATTCACCTGATCACTCATTTTCATTGATCGCTAATTAAAATCTGGGGTATCAATGTTCTCATTGTGGACCTACCAGGGGCGCAGTTGTCCACCAGTGCTCCCAGTGCTTTGCCATCCCTCCAGTCTCGGTGGAAGTTGGTGATGGGGAGCTGGGGCACCTTGTTCTGGATCCAGCCCAGCAGACGCTGTTTGGGGGTCAGTTTCTTGGCGTCTTCGTCGTCCTCGTCCTCCCACATGGGCATGGAGATGGAGTAATGCAGGATCAGGGTCCAGATCAGACCCAGGATCAGCTTCAGGTTCCCGTCCACGATGGCTTTAGAGTCTGAGGGACAGACAGAAAATGGTTTAAATAGGGACGTGTCAATTGCTGGAGGAACAGCAAGAACAGGAAATCCTGCGCTTCAAGCACTGAGGACATTTTTAACCGAAGGCTCTGGACGTCAACTGTCAGCCAATTAGAAGCCAGTAAATTTCTGTGGTTTAATTACGTCTCAGCCGGTGGTCAAAACATTGGTTTTCTAACGTTCTGTGATCAGCTTGTGTGACCCAGTTTCCTGTTCTGCTCACGAACTTTCGACCTGCTCGCCAAAATAAAAGTTCATGGCTTCACGTTGTTTATCTTTCAGCTGTCAGGAGACTCGTTTTAATGTGAAAGTTTCATCCGTCGACAGCAGAGATCTGCTGCAGGATGATGTCATCGAAGGCCCGGTCTGAGGAATGAGGTCAGTTTAAATAGGAAACACATGGAGACACACGCGCACACACACACACACACACACACACACACACACACACACACACACACACAGGAATGTGAGGGAGGACTGTGATTTGTTCCTAAACTGAAAAACTAGTTTGTTTTATCCTGATGAGTCTTTCTGCTTTAAACAAACACACCAACACGTTTGTCCAAACCGCTGCAGCTCATGATGGATGGAGGTCGACGCCGTTTCACCACATGAACTCGTGTCATCTCGAAACAGACCAATGAGAACCTCACGGTCCCAGTAAGGATTCTGATGGATCGTCCAATGGGGAACAGCGTCAGAGAAAAGAAAACAGCCATTCATAAATCATCCGAGTGTTTTGGCCGACTGTCGTGATAAAAACACGAGTTCGCTGTGACTCACACACACACACACACTTTATTCAGCTTCAGCCAATCAGCTTCAGCTCCAAATGCTTTCAGTACTTTTGCTTCATCGGACACACTCAAATGTTTGAACCACACCTGTTCACACCTCACTGGACCTGACACTGAAACCTCGCCACACAGGACATCACTGGGTTCACCTTTCAGGCACCGGTCGCTGTGACTGCTGAGTGCTGATTGGCTCCCTCACTCCACATGACAGCGTCTCTCATCAAACAGACGTAACCCTTGAGGTGTTTGTCGCTGCAGCGTTCCTGCTTTCACTCACACAGTCACAGTCGCAGGACGCCACGCAGGACGCCACGCAGGACGCCACGCAGGACGCCACGCAGGACACCATGCAGGACGCCACGCAGAACACCACACAGGACGCCACGCAGGAGGCCAAGCAGGATGCCACGCAGGACGCCACGCAGGACACCATGCAGAACACCACACAGGACGCCACGCAGGACGCCACGCAGGACGCCAAGCAGGACGCCAAGCAGGACGCCACGCAGGACGCCAAGCAGGACGCCACGCAGGACGCCACGCAGGACACCATGCAGAACACCACACAGGACGCCACGCAGGACGCCACGCAGGACGCCACGCAGGACGCCATGCAGGACGCCATGCAGGACGCCATGCAGGACGGCACGCAGGACGCCACGCAGGACGCCATGCAGGACGCCACGCAGGACGGCACGCAGGACACCATGCAGGACGCCACGCAGGACACCATGCAGGACACCATGCAGGACGCCACGCAGGACGCCATGCAGGACGCCACGCAGGACACCATACAGGACGCCACGCAGGAAGTGTTCCTAGTGTCTAAGGGGAAAAGCTGACGCCTCAACTCCTTTCAGCAGTTTTACCTGAACTGACAATGAACTGCTAACGTGGCTAAAGTGCAGCGACATGAAGTGTGTGTTTACAGTGTGTGTGTGTGTGTGTGTGTGTGTGTGTGTGTGTGTGTGTATGTGTGTGTGTGTGTGTGTTGAGGAACAGACATTTGAGCTCAGAGAAGGAAAATATGATATCATGATTGTGTCCACAAGACAATGGAAAACCCACACACACACAGTCAGGAAGCTCAGCGTCCAGAGATTAGTCAGGTCCGGGGTTCAGAGGGGAAACGTGTGTTGGGAGCGTCGCTCTAATCTTTCCCCAGGAAACAGAAGCTGCTGCTGTTTGTTCTACTCCTCTTCAAACTGATTTACTGAAACTTCACACGAGACGTTTTCGTCCAGCGTGAGCTGCTGGAAAGTACTTCATTCACATAAAGTACTTGCTGATACTTTTGTACTTTGAAGTAACTTTTTGGATGCAGGACTTTTACTTGCTGCACAGTATTTCTACTCTCAGGTATTAGTATTTTGACAGTGAGGCCTGTCTGACCTCATGTGACCTCAACAGGAGCATCCACACACTTTCCACATCCAGTACCTTCAGGATGGACTGAGACTCAGACCTGATCCCCACCACAGGACCCTGACCTGGACCTCCACCGTCTGACTGAAACCAGGACTGAAGGCTGTTGATGGACGCGGCGTCCCGTGTGCTCAGCTGTCCACATGCTGATGGACATGGACAGTAAATCAGCTGTGGAAGTCAGTGAGTGACATCTATCACTACCTGCTTGCCTCTGAGCAAGGCACTGCACACCTGAGGCCAGGTGTAGCTGGCCAATAATTAAAAGCTGCTGCTGCCACGAGGTTTTTTGTCCCCGCAGAGACGCCGTACGCTGCAGCAGAGTGTGAGGCAGGAATGAACTCTGGTGTTCTGCCAAACACCTCCTGAGCTGCACAACAACACGTCTGTGTGGAACACAGCCCGTCCTGTTCGCTAACGGCCGACGCTCACAGCGGCGACCGTTCCCGCTCGCCGTCGCCAACGGTTACCAAACAAACAGCATAAAGGTCGCCCTGCTGCAGAGAAACAATGGAGTCCTGATAGAAGGGCTGCGTGAGGGGGACGGAGGGGGACGGGGGGACGGAGAAACTGTGTAATGTGACATTTAGAAAGAAAGACTTTGTGGGGGGAGAGAGGAAGTGATGGAGGGAGAGAGGAAAGAGGAAAGAGCGATGACAGCAGACGGAAAGAATGAAGAACAGGGTGAACTCAACACTTCCTGTTGCTCGAGGCCGACAGGTGACTGAGCAGACGCACCTGGACTGAACCACGACACACTGCACACACCAGCAGGTATCGACCCGCTGGCTCGAGCAGCGGTTAGCGGCTGAATGTCCACAGGCCCGTCTGAGCCTGACTGGATCATGTGACTGACAGAGCGCAATCTGATTGGATGGACATCTGATGGATTACACTTCAACTGATGGAATGATTCGTCCAAATGTTCATTTTAAAACTTTCAGCTTGAAGTTAAAAACTGTAATAAAGTTTAGAAAAGAGACAAATGAAGCCTCACACACACACACACACACACACACACACACACACACACACACAGCAGGTGGACAGCAGCTGTATAAATGTGTGTGTTGTTGTTTATCTTGAATAACCCCGAGAGTGTTCAACCTCACAAAGACTATTTAAAGACACACACACACACACACACACACACACACACACACACACACACACACACCTGTGACCTATAAAAACCTAAAGCGTGCGTTTCCAGCCAACAGCTGGAGGGTCGAGATCCTCGAGAAACAAACAGTAACACACACACACGCACACGCACACACACACACACACACACACACACACACACACACACACACACACATTGAACTGGACAGATCATCATTATGTGTGTTTTTGTGTCAGATTTGACAGGAAGTGAGGACTTAAACCAATCAAAAACAGGCTCATCAAAGGCTTCTCCTCCATCACGACAGCTGACAGCGGTCAGAGTACAACAGTATCAGCGTCAGTACACACTTAAAGTACCATCACAGTGGACATAAAGTAATGGTGTCTGTTGGATCAGTGCTGCGTTCATGTGTTCATCTCAGACAAAGCTCATTTTAATGACTTCATGTTCTGTCTTCCTCATATAAAGTTATCAAAACGTGCAAAAAAGTCGAATACTTCCATCCAAAGTGTAGTGAAGTAGAAGTACAAGGGAGCCAATTCAAGTAAAGTACAAGTACCTCGAAGCTGAGCTGAGGCACATGATCAAACGTAGTGAACTACTTTCCTGCACTGAGTGTCGGCCTGTCGAGGATCTGTTGACCCTCCAGCTGTTGGCTGAATGCTTCAGACCAACTGTGACGACAGCTGACACACACACACACACACACACACACACACTCACACACACTCACACACACACGCACACACACACACACAGGCAGCATTCATCACCCTTCCACCCCTCGGCTGGGACAGACCACATGACGGGGGGGGCTGACAGGAAGAAGACTGAACCTTTGTTGTTCAGAGTCAAGCTGATCGTGACGGATGAGGCAGCAGATCAGTTTTACATCAGAACTCCATAAAGAAAACAGACGATTTTAGAGTTAAAGGATAACTGCACGTAAACATTCACACATAACGTCTCTGAAGAGACGCGGACCTGGATGATGATGTCACGGTGATGTCACAGTGATTGTGGTTAGTGGATTCTGGTAATCAATGAATATTTCAGTCATTTATCAAGCTGTGTGTATTAAATATAAAGACATGAGTTTCTGTAACATCTCACACAAAACAGCAACATTCTGTGACTGACGGTGATTTTCTCTTTTCATTCATATTGAAATGAGCTTTTCAAGAAACTGTCGAGTCACTTTTATCCCTGAAGCCCAAAGTTCACTGATCACATTCAGCTTCAGGGGCGTCATCACAGCCTCCACTCAGGTAAAGAAAAACTGCCCAAAATGATCAATAATCATTTCACCAGAACACTACGAAACATGTGTGGGATTCAATGTGTCTTTTGCAGAGAAATCCTCATTCTCAGCCCGATTCCTCTAAAAAACAGCATTTCTGAGCCTCTCAGACCTCAAACTGAGGAAGCTGATATGAATTTAAATGGCACACGTTGTTCTTTAGGTTCTTTTGGTTCTTTAATTCCTGTTAAACTCGAGCATCTTCAGCTTCAAACTGTCTGAACCACATCGACGGTCGCAGATTCATTTTCCTTCATTTCTAACACAAACCTGTTTATCGAAGGAGGATGGAAACTAGGATGGAAAGTAGTTTTACACAGTTGTACTGTTACTTTTACTTCAGTTTAGGGTCTGAATACTTCGTCTAAATGTCTATTTGTCCAACAACCACAAAATCTGGGACACTGCTGGAGGTTTTGCTCCATAAATGATAAACTGATGATTGAAACTGGACGAACTACATCCCTTCATACTGTTTTTACCCTCCGGCTGACGGCTGTCGCCATGTTAAACCTCATTTCATCTCCTGCTGGAGCCACCGTGAACCTGACCTCTGACCTCTGACCTGCTGCCACACACTGGCTCGAGGCTCGTCGTGCTGAATGCGCTGAAGATGAAGTCGCATTAGAAAAGAAGCGTTGTGTTAAACGCAGTGAACGTGAGCGTGAGTAGCAGCTCTGGATTCACCTGAGACACATTCAGGTGAGCAGAGATCTGAATCCTCTCAGAGCTCAGACCACATGAGTCCAGGACGGAGGAAGAGCCGCTGAGTGTTTCCTCATGTGAACGTGACGCAGGACAGTTTGGATGTTCGCATGTTCGATTGTATGCAGACGATTCGGTTCTTTACACAGACGACAGATGAACGTCTGCAGGTCTGACAGATTGAGCTCAAAGAGCTGACGGCTGTTCAGAGTTAAACCCTCTGACCTTGGTGATCAGTGACAGGGTTCATGTCTGCAGGCCGGCGGTTTCTCTCCCATAAGCTTCAAACTTGACTGTTTTCAGTTCACCTCATCTGGTTTTTGTCGGTTCAACGCTGCGTCACACGAGAGCTTCTGATGCTTCCTCTTCCTGATTGTTCTGACTAGAACGTTCCATCTCAAGCAGAAGACATCCTCTCCTCCGCAGAGCCGCATGCTTTCTGCTGCTGGAAACATGAGCTCATCATCTGTCGGGGCTCGGGGGGGCTCGGGGGGGTCGGGGTCTGATCTGGAAACCCTCCAGCTGATCTGCAGACTGCAGCTACACAGAGGAACCGGCTAATTGGTCCCAGTTAAAAACAGCCTCACATCATTAAAACAGAAACCAGAGAGGAGGAAACTCCCCGTGAGCAACCTCTGATGTTCTGACACGCTCAGGGTTCAGGTTTCCGGTTCTGAGGGTGTTCTGTGGTTTTGGTGGTTTTTGCAGGCACATGGTCCTGCTGTTGGACCTGAACAGATCATCAGCGGGTCACCGCTCACTTCAGCTGTTAGTTGTTGTTATTTCGTGTTTATGATGCTTTAGTGAACTTTTCACATTCTAGTCGCTGACCTTTGACCCCATGAAGTCAGAACAATCAGTTTGATTTGACTCCGAGTTACTCAGAGTTCATATGTGTTATTGATTGATGACGAGTCCCCCAGTTTCTGTCAGTTCCAGTAAAAACCTCTGAGCCGTCTGATTGGTCGTCAGAGTTCATGTTTGACACCTTCAGATTTAACGCAACGTGTAATTCAACAAAGTTTAACATTCAGGTTTGAATAAAAGAAGAAAAGGAAGACGTCTGCGAAGACACGCACACACACACACACACACACACACGGCTGTCAGATAAAGTGTGTGTAGAGCATTAGTATGAGTGTGTTGGGGGGGGAGCGTCCTGGCTTCAGAAGGACATTCCTGCGTGCTGACTGCTACAACACATGGAAACCATTACAGACTGGGCGAGAGACACAGAGAGTGACTGGAGAGAGAGAGTCTGACAGCAGTTTAACAGCAAAGCAGAACATTTGTGTCACATGTGACTCACTGAGCTGATAATTCACTGTTCCTGCTTCTGTCTCTGCTGCTGAGGACGCTGCAGGCCTGAAGGGACATCGAGACACAACCCTAAACACAGGATGTCCAGACCTGTCTAAACCTTAAAGGTCCAGAGAAGACAAAGACTCAAGAGAGACACTGAACAGTGGACGCCGGGTCCTGTCTGTCACAACTGAAACCTGCAGGAGACAAAATGTCTTCTGTGACACGTCAAACACAAACAAACATCCATCATAAACTGTCTGTCTTCGGTTTGTGTGCTGAAACATCAACTTCATTATTTAAAGACGAAGACATCGTGTGTTTGACGTCACATTTTAAAATCAGATGTCAGATCAGATTTTTAGGAAATAATCTGACAAAGACAGAATCTCCGAATCCCTCGACATCACGACCAAAGGCTAACAGACGCCTCTGATTGGCTTGGCTGAGAAACATCTGCAAGTGAACGATGATCAGAAGAAATTACCAACGAAGAGGAAGAAGGCGGGTCGGCAGCCGTCCAATCAAACTCAGCGCTCTGTGAACGAGCAGCAGCCTCAGAAACCGAGCGGCCGACCCTGCAGGAGGTCTGCAGCGACGACTCCAACGGGAACGAGGTCACCTGATCTGTGTTGGCGTTCACAGCACTGACCACAACACCGCCATTTTATCTGCCGTCTGTCAGCAAACTGAACCAGAGTGGACCAGAGCCGGTCCAGCAGGAGTCCAGCAGGAGTCCAGCAGGAGTCCAACAGGAGCCCAACAGGAGCCAATTAGTCACGATGCAGACCTGAGGTCAGCCCAGCAGTCTCTGTGAGTCTGATTTTCCTCGTGGCAGATCTGAGGTTTCCTCTGCTGAAAGCTGCACTGAAACACAACCTGTTTAACGTCTGATGTGATTGGTTCTGACCAATCAGCTCCTCTCCCTGAACACTACAGTACCCACAACCCTCAGCTGCTCTGAGCAAAGCCTGCTGCCATGGTTACTGAGGCCATCCAAAACTGATCCAGAATCAGTTTAATGTAAAAGTCAGTTTTCTCATCGGGGTGACGTTTAGTTCAGATCACTGTTAATTTGAAGCTCTGTGATTGGACGGCCCACTGGGACAGTGTGACATCACCACTGAACGCTATCTGCTTTCCAGGAAGTTAAAGTGTTGGAATCATGTGATCAATAAAAGAAGACGGCTGAGGATCAGACACCAACATTACAAGATTATCAGAGATTATTATTGATTATTAGATTATTAGAGATTAGATACTATAATCCAACTGAAAACTGATCCTGGATCACATTAAATTCAGATTAATAATCTTGTCGATTGAACTTAAATTAAACTTTCTTTTATTGATTCTTTCTGAGAGCTCTGACATCACGTGTTACAAAGAGCAGATTCATGAGATTATTTGTGTCAGTGTGTCATGAAGCACAGATCTCTGGGATCTACTGAGATCCACTTCATGTTCCCGTCACAGACGATCTGGACTGAAGTGGATCTCGGTTCACCGTTTCCTCTCTGTGTGTCTCGGGTCTATTTTCAGCAGCTGTTGGTGGAGGGAGAGCAGAGCTCAGCTGTCCCGCCATCAATCACCTCATACTCGCACACCCCTGCTCAGACCCCACCCCCCCACCAGACCCCTGCCCCCCTCCAGGCCTCACAGATCCCCGACCCTCCAGCAGCCGAAGAGTCCCGGCGTGAACAAAGCAGCAGCTCAGAAACAGACGAACCGCAGAGCGACTCTGTGGTTTGAGGCCGCAAACATGCTGAGATCTGATCTGATCCCTGAATGAGATCCGACCTGATCTGAAGGTCTGTGAGGATCCACATGAAAACCTGATTGTAAACAAACCGCCAGTCAAACAGACTGTTCATTAATCTGATGCAGCAACACGTTTCACAGACTGAAAGATGTGGAACGCTCCAGAAACACCTGTTTGAACGTTCCACAGGTAAACAGGCTGATTGGTAACAGGTGAGAGGATCATGATTGGGTATGAAAGGGGCGTCCTGGAAAGGCTCAGTCGATCACAGAGGATGGAGCGAGTTCACCACTTTGTGAACACATGAACTAAAAGTAAAAAAAATATAAAAGATTCAAAGTGGGAAAAAGCAAAACAACGTTTGCAAAAGTCCACCAGACCAAACTGCACCAATACAACCCAGTATGAGCCCAGTATGAGCCCAGTATGAGCCCAGTATGAGCCCAGGCTGGAACGAGTCAGTGGAGGTGATGACTGACGTGTAACAGAGTACTTTTATACTGCTTAGTTGGTATTTTACTCCAGTACATGATTGTTCTGCTGCTCTGAGATCTGCTGTGGAGGATTCACAGGTCTGCAGATTTATCAACAAACTGACTGCAGATCAGCTGATCACAGCAGTAAAACTCAAGCAGCTTCATTTCTAAGTTGAGGAATGAGCAGATCAGGATGAAGGCTGAATTAAAGGGAGTTTAAGGGTTTTCTGGACAGTTTATCAGGTTCATCAGGTACATTTTAGGGCTTTTTAAGGGCTAAACTAAAGTAATAAAGGTTGTTTTAATGAGTTTTGAGGAGAATTTGAATAGATTCATTGATGAATTATTTGATCTTCATCGTATTAATAGATTTATGATGAAAAACTGATTTTTTTGATTAAGGTGAAAATTCAGTTCCATCATCCAATTAATACACCAACAACGAGAGGCAGCAACGACCTGTCCACCTGGGCAGTGGACAGGTGAGAAACGTCACGTGTTTCATATTAAGGTCTTTAAACGCGCCTCAGCACAGGTCACATGACTGATCATCGGGTATTGATCCAGTTTGAATAATCAATAACTATGACGCGTTTCCGTTTCTACACACTCAGTTCTGGTGTCTCTGAGCTCGTGGCGGCATCGTCACCATCACCTTCATCAGTGAACTCTCAGCTCACGCGCTTTGTTAAACTTTTCGTGATTTGCGTAAATTTTGCGTAAAAACTCTCCAAACTGCGGCCGCGCGCGCGCCTCACTCACCTATAGAGACCAGCTTGATGTGCTCTCTCTCCAGGAACTCCAGAGCCACGGAGACGTTCTCCAGCTTCATCTGCCTGAAGTTGGGTCTGGAGTGATACTTCCTGTACATCTTCTTCTGGCTCAGCACCTCCAGCAGCCCGATCAGCTTCAGCCCGTCGCTCAGGTCCTTCTGCAGGTCGCTGATCCGCTTGTTGATGCACTTCAGGTGCTCGTTGCACCACCTGGTGAAGGTGTTCTGCTGGATCTTCTTCCACGGGGCGTCCTCGGCCAGGTCCTTCTCGGTGGCCGGCATCTCCTCCTCCTCCTCGCCGATGTCCGCGGTGCTCTGGTAGAACTGCGGCGGCAGCTGCGGCTCGAAGTAGCTGCTGTTGCTCATCATGGTGGCCTCCTTTTATAGCACAAAGCGGAGTGGGAAGAGAGGAAAAGGCAGAAAAAAGAGAAAAGAAAGAGAAGTGGGGCTGCAGGGGCAGTGCCAAGCCTGCTGGGAGTGACGCGCCTCACCAAAGTCTGCGTAAAAGCGTGAAAGCGTGCGCTCCGGTCACAGAGCAGATCCCGGGTCCGTCAGTCCAGGCCGGGACGTGTCATGGGCTCCTGCGGGACTACAGTGTGTGAGGAAAGTAAGAGGAGAGGGGAGAAAAGGAGGAGGACAGAAGTTTTTCCTTTCTTCCTCCGGACAGACTCGCTCCTGTGTCCGGGTTCTGACGCACAGACGGCGGCGTGGCGGCCTGGAGAGAGTCTGGACTGAAGTGGATCAGAGGTTTAAAAAGCTCGGCGTCACTCAGCTGGACTCCCAGGAATGCCCCTGCCATGACCATATACAACTGCAGCCCGGGCATCCTCTAATCCCGCAGAGATACGGAGGCTGCAGCTCATTGGGCGGCGGCGGGGCGGCGGGGCGGGGCCAGGACGGACCCCCTAACCCAGGACCCCCACCAGCGGCACAGACCCGGGGCTCCACGGCCACGGTGACACCTCCGAGTATTTTTAGAGGCTCCAAACCGGGAGAGACACCAGCCGTTTGTGAAAAGCTGCTCATAAACCGATGAAGAGGAAACTGACGTCACCTGTGGGCAGCCAATCAGATTACTGTGTCAGACTGACCTGCTGAACTTTGTTTACTTGTTTTCAGTCACCTTTTATTCTTACCTGTCTCTTCTTGTCTCCCAGAAATCATGATCCCAGCAGAGAAATGGACATATTCATAACTGAAACTTTGATCAGAGCCAAAGAGATTCATTGATTAACCGATCAGTCGATCGACAGAAAGACAACAAATACTTGCAGCTTCAGATCATTTCCTTTGAGTGATGAGATAATAAATTAAGTATCTGAGCGTCAGTCAGACGAAACATCTGATGAGATCTGATCTGCTTGGACTTCAGGGAACTGTGACGGCGGTCGGCCTCTGAACGCATCGTCCTCGTCCCTCTGATCTCACCTGTCATCATCATCATCAGCTGGAGGGCTGAGGTGAAACCACAGAGACAAACTGAAGGAGAGCTGAGCTCGTCTGAAGCTCTGAGGTGACGTGGTAGACATGAAACATAACATGATACAACATATGATCAGAAAATGCATAAACAGGCAAAGATAACCAACAGTAAAAGTAACAATAAAGCAGACTAAATGTTCGTTGGGTTGAAATATAGAATCAAAATTCATTCAAATATGAAATAAAAACATAGCAAACATTAAAGACAAGGATTAACAGTTTTTTATTTTTCAGTTCATTTACAAAATGTACAGAGCGTTTAACTAAATCATCACAAACTAAAACACCAAACTGACGTGAAAGTTGTGCAGAAACATCACAAATACGATGAATGTTGAGTCCTTCAGAGAAGCAAAGAAACACAGAAGAACGCAGAACAAGCAGCAGCCAGGTGACGACATGCCGCTTCAACAGACAGGGTTCAGGTTAGAGTTCACACAGCTCACCTGACACCTGACACCTGACAGCGATCACCTGCGTCAAAGTCAACAGACGAAGAAGTCTGAGGGGAGAAAGCGTCACATTCTCTGAGGTTCTTCTCCAGAGTCTGAGGTTCATCTCTGTGCATCCAGAGGGGCCCAGGATGTGGTTAGCCTAGCTTAGCACAAACACTGAAAACAAGGGGGAAACTGCTAACCTAGCAGCAGTTGTTGGTAAACAAATGCACAGTGTCTTCTTTACTCTTGTCTTCACCTGTTCAAAATGTAAATCAGACAGACTCGCAGGTGTTGGAAGCTGGATCTTTAGCTGGATCTTGGTTAGCAGTTTCCCCTTTCTCCAGTTGTGCTAAGCTAGGCTAAATATGTTGTAGCAAATTATCACGCTGCTGCAATGATTTATGCTAGACACTATGTCAAACTGCCATAAACAGCTAGCTTAATGTCGGCTATGTTAGCTGTAGCTACCATAACATAAACAAGCTATAAACACTTAAAAAGATGATCACGATAGCTGTTTTGCGGCGTCATTGGTTTGCAGTTTTCCCCTGCTTTATGCTAAGCTAAAGGCTAAACATATCCTGGTGTAACAGCAGTAAGGTTAAAACAGCTTGCATAATGTTGCATATATTAATCTTACATCACTACAACATCAACAGCTACAAATAGCTAGCACAGGTTGCATTTCCTGACTTTGTAGCTATCAATGCTTATATAAACACCTAACATAATAATACTGATTTTGATGCTAACATTTTGGAGGCTATGCTGGCTGGCAGTTCCCCCCACTTTCATTCTTTGTGCTAAGATAGGCTAAACACATCTTTGTGTTACAAAAAGCTACAAAAAACTACCACAATGTCACTCATGCTCACTAGTTTCTAGCTGCTGGAAATCAGCTCGTTACAAGCAGCTAGCATAAAGATGGAAGTGCGGTTTGTAGCTACCATCAGTGCATGGGAATACAGCTGAAACACTGCTCATGTTCACAGGGGTACACATGGTAGTTAACTACACTGGCTAGCAGTTTCCCTATGCTTCCAGTCTTTGTGCTAAGATGAGCTCAACACGTCTCAAACATCAGGCTCTGGAGAAAACAACTTTAAAACATCAGATTTTTGGATTTTTTCCTACAACAATAGTAATAAAACAGTTGAAAGTAACTACTGGAAGAATTGGATTAGCCTACAGCGCTCATGCTACCACTGTCATATTCAGTGAGCGTTGTCTAACTCTACAGCTGCTACAGCGTCTGAAGCTACTCGACTACTGTCATGCAAATGTTCAACCTCATGAGATCTAACATGCAACACTGAGCTGACTACAGCGAGCTAATGTCTGTCTGGACGCTGCGAAGGATGGACTGATGCAGGCTCTGATCGCAGTATGGAGTACTCAGTACACCTACCAAACAGTCAAGGTGTTTTTTATTTGATAAATGTTCAGTTTCCTGTCACAAACGAGCATTTGATGAAAGAAATCTGGAAACTTGAAAACGTGCAGTTTTGTCTCGGATGTGTTTTGTTCCTGTGGAAGTTAACGCACACATTCTTTCAGAATTATGATCTGGACACAACTTTAAAGCTGAAATTCATATTTATGAGGAAAAACCTTCATATATTTGTTCACATTTTACAAAATTTAAGAAAAATTTAAGAACGCATTTTGCTCATAAACATCATCAAAAGAATGGACCTGTCAAATATCAGCTGGTAGATATCAGCCGGCCATTATCAGTCCACCCTCATAGTCCATCTCTACCTCTGCTACATTAATTTGCAATAATTTGACAAAACCTTGCTACAGTCTACAGCTGTATGAAAATAACTTCCTTTAAAGAGAGCACCAACTCAGTCAAACTGGAACTATTCTATGTGCAGCACAAGACGTGAGCGAGTATAGAAAGGAGAGAAGCTACATAAGAGCAGGGTTTGTGCAGATAACGTTACCATGCAGCTTCCAGGAAGGTTCTGCTTTAAACGGACCAAAAGCTACAAAAACAAAGCCAAGAACAGGCTGACCAGCAGTGATTCAGTCAGCATCCACACCTGCTCCAAACCTCAACTTTCACTGTTCGTAAAAACACTCACTCTTCCAACATTTTACAGGCTGACGCTGTTTCCTGCCAGAAAAACTACGACGAGTCACAAACAAAATGCCAAATCACATTCTGACACATTATTGACATCAAGACACGAGTCCAGAGTACAGAGACGGTAAAGACGACAGAAAACTGAGTGTCAATCTACGGAAGCCCAGAAGAAGAAGATAATAAAAGGAAGTCAAAGGTCGGATGTAGTGAGACAAAAGCAGGAAGTACGGTGTCTGTTTGGATTCACTACATCTGAAAGTCAAAATGTTATTTAAAGTACCATATTGATATTTTTTGTTATCCATAAATATCTTCTCTTTTTTCCAGCAGAAATTGGTGATTAGTTAAAATAAGTTAAAATTTTGACGTAGTTTTTACTTTATGTTAAAATCTTGACTTCACTGTCACTTTTTTACTTTTTTCATTCCTAAAGCTTTCATCTTTTTTTGAAAGATTATTTTTTTCCTGGCAGATACGGGCTTCCGTACATTTCAAAGAAATGCTTCGTGGTGTGCAGTTTGAGGCCTGGAACCAGTTCACACAATCTGTTTGTCCGTTTAATCTGATTAAAGTCTGTCATGCAGCAACTGTAAGCTCTTAATGACACATGCTGTTGATGTAGAACAAAACAGGACCTGTTACGGCCCAATCAATGCCCTGCTGTTAACCCCTATATGTGTGTGTGTGTGTGTGTGTATATATATATGTGTATATAGATATATATCACTTACTCATCCTAAATAGGTAATTGTAATATGGCCTTATTTTACTTTAAACTCTGACAGTTTGATAAAATCCTGCTTCATCTGTCACACAGTTCATCGCGGTTCAGTCTGTTTTAACTCGGTGCAGTGTTTCAGATATTTTGTCCACACTCTGTCATGTTAAACTTCAGTATCATATCGCTGGTGTTTGTATTTAAATTGGAATGTCTTCTCTTTTCAAGGTGTTCAGATTTGGCAAAGGTCACGAACAACAAATGATAAAAGGAGTTAAATCTAAACACCTGACGCCAACCTGCACAGGATCACAGTCATTTGAGCGTGTGATTGGATTTTCTATGATTATTTGGTCACCAATTAAATGTAAACATGAATCAGGCCTCTATTAGGATCCAGTTAAAAACTGCAACTTGTCTATATGCAAAAAAGTTGGTCGGGGGAGATTTATTCACCCCCAATAAAAGGCTGAAACATCTAAAGTACGAAGAAGAGAAAATGTGTTCATTCTGACCTTCTGTCACAAAGATCTGTGAGAAACAGGCGGAATCCAGATTTTCACAGCTGGACTTTGAGATCTGCTCTACAGCCCCATGTGGACATGATTCATTTCTTTTTATTATACAGACATAAACTATTATAGGGCTGTTTATGGTCTGTTGGATGGTTTTATGACTATTTTTAAGGTAGAGCTAAAGCAGAGGTTGTTTCGTGGTTCCATATCAAGGAAACCAGGAGAAAGGAGTCCCACAGGGCTCCATCCTCGGCCCTCTTCTATTCACTATTAAAAATAATGAGAACATGAGAAAAATCAAATATTTTGTATTGATTCTGTCCAGATGGGGCTGTATAAGATCTTCAGCTTTCCCTTAAAAACTAAAACATGTTGTCAGAAACAAACTGTTTGTTGTGCAAAAATATCCATAAACTTTAAAGCCACTTCAATCTGAGCTTAAACCTGGAACACTGAAACCCATCGACACAAATAATCTCTCATCGGAATGATTCCAACAAATACCTCTCTGAAGTTTAAAAAAGTGCTTTGTACTTCTGTACATGTACTATTTGTTTGGTACTATAAACACACAAATACAGATGTTTTAGATTGATCTGTAAAGGGACAGGGAGGTAAAATAAAGATGATTGAGTTCATTTTTTCTCTCAAGGTGCTGTTTCTTCTCATCCTAGATAAAAAAACCTGTTAAATATTCCACATGAACGGTTATTTTTGGACAAACGTGATGACGTACAGCATCAAACAGGACTGAAGCAGCAGCACCTCGTCCTCAGTGTAACTCAGCGAGTGCAAAATATCCTTTGAATCTAGTGCAGAAAAATAAGGCAAAGAATTTTAGAGCTGAAATGGTTTTTCAATCGTTGGACTAAAGAAAAGACTCAAACGTGAAACAATGGGACGATCGTGTGGAACTTCATCAGCGGACTCATGAAGTTTGTCTTCGACTTCACTTCCTGCCCTCTAACACAGTTTACAGCCTGAAGTTTACTCAAAATCTTTTTCTAAAGTACGTTTACGTAGTAAAATCACCTCCTCTCAGCGAGTAACAGAGTACTGCATTAGAGTACTGCATTAATGTAAAGATATGATAGAGATAATAACATGATCCTCTCTTAATACTTTAAGTATATTCTGCTGATAAATAAAAGTAATAATACTTCTGTACTGCACTGTAAAGGAACATTTTTGAATGCAGTACTTTTACACTGTGGTATTACTGCTTGTACTGTATACTTCTTCCACCTTTGTTTAAAATGATCTTCCTCTAAATACACAACATGGCGGCATCCAGTGCGAGTCCTAGATCGTGAGGGTGGATGTTAGAAAAGCTGACAGTCGATCAATGAGCCAATCAGACAACTTACTGCAAGATGACGACCTGCAGGAAGAGTTCAGAGTCCTTGTGGACGACAGTCGTCTGTCTTTTCCCTCAGATGTCACCGATGTCTCGGCGGTGCCGTCCCACTAAACAGAGCGATGCAACAAGCAGACATCAGGACAGCAACATGTATGAGGGCAGCGCCGGATGGGTGACAGCAGTCCCAGATGTCCCAGCGAGGTCACTTCCTGTGTAGTCCTCAGGCCCTGGTGAAGCCGGGGACGACCAGAACTACAATGGCTGCCACGGCAACCGCTGCCACCGCCAGGTTCCAGCCTTCAGCGCCGCTCTGCTGAGGAAGAGACGGACTGTCAGCGGAGACATCTTTTAAAAGGGAAGACAAAACGGACAGGGGTGAACAAGACGATTAAGACAAATGAGGATGAGGATGTCCTCCACAGACTGTTTCCACGTGGATCTGCAGATGCTGTGAGACCTATTCATGGTCAAAAATAAAATTCTGATACTTGATTACAGTTTTAACTGAATCATAGTCATTTTTATTTTAATCATTTCAAAGTTTCAAAGTTCTGCTTAATGCTGTTTTCTGGCAGTAATTAGCTTCCATACACATACACACACACACTTAATGGAGTGGTGTGTGTGTGTGTGTCTGTCTGTCTCTCTGTGTCTGTCTGTCTCTCTGTCTGTCTCTCTGTGTCTGTCTCTCTGTCTGTCTGTCTCTCTGTGTCTGTCTCTCTGTCTCTCTGTCTCTGTCTGTCTCTCTGTCTGTCTGTCTGTCTGTCTGTCTCTCTGTCTGTCTGTCTGTCTGTCTGTCTGTCTGTCTGTCTGTCTCTGTGTCTGTCTCTCCGTGTCTGTCTCTGTCTGTCTCTCTGTGTCTGTCTGTCTCTGTCTGTCTCTCTGTGTCTGTCTTTCTGTCTCTCTGTGTCTGTCTGTCTCTCTGTCTGTCTCTCTGTGTCTGTGTCTGTCTGTCTGTCTCTCTGTCTGTCTCTCTGTGTCTGTCTCTGTGTGTGTGTTTCAGCCCTGAGCAGTGACTTGCAGTGTTGTTCCTGTCAGTCGATCTCTTCTCCTTCAGCTTCAGTAATGACTGACAGCCTCTCGGCCGCATTCGCTCGTTCTTCGTCACCACAGAAACCTCATGACGAGTCACGCTCGTCAGCCTCGCTCCTCGCGGCGCCACTTTGCCTTAAACTGAATGTTTTTCACATGCAGCTGTCAGCTGAGCTCAGCTCAGTGTTTGGAGGCCGTGGCGAGAGAGCAGTCACAGCCTGAAAACATTAAATCAAAGTGGACTAGAACAACCTGAGGCCGTCTATGGATCAGCCTTTATCAGCAATGTCTTTGGTTCGGGTCTATTAAAGGTACCCTCTGGAGCCGGCCCCTGATTTGAACCAGGTGATGCCACAAAGAGTCCTGCTGATGACTTCGTGCTGTCCCACTGATGGAAAGATGGTGGAAGGAACCCAAAGAAACCCAACAACCATCGCAGCCTCAATGATCCGCACAGTCATCTGCTTATTAAAGCTCCACAGGGAACCTTTAAGCTGTTCTCAGACCAAAAGCCAAAAATCAGCTGCAGGTCTTCATTAGAAAGTAACGTGTGTCCACACTGAGAGGACGGACGAACTTCTGTCCTCTTTCATTCTTCACCCTGAGTTGTACAACACTGAATGTCTCAAGGAGAAACTGTCACTGCCGGCGGTGGACAGCTAACAACACTTCTGCCTTCAGACGAGGTCGGCGACACGTCGTGTGAACCGTTTCTTTCCGGGCGTGGAGCTGAGTTTGGTGCTTAGCTGTGAAGCAGGTCTGACTGTCAGAGCTGCAGTTAACTTTTGTAACCTGAACTGTGCCATCGCTGCCGTGCATGAGGAGTGGACTTTATTTTGGGTTTTGCAGAATTTAGCAGAAGAAATTTGTGTTGAGATCAGTTCGGCAGCCAGAAGAGGACACATGACTGCAGGTTTGGACCTTCACAGCAAAGAGAAACCTCACATCAGATTAAACTGTTCAGTCATTAACTGTAACGTCACAGATTACAGGCAGAAGAAGTCGCACTCGTCCCGTACAAACAGCTGCTGTGCACAGAGGCAGTCATCTGAGTTTAACCCTCCATTCAGCCACTCTCGGATGCTAAAACAGGAAGAGCGTCGGGTAGAGAAAGAAGGGCGTGGCCATACCTGGTCCTCACTAGGACGCCAGCTCCTCCCACCAGCACCAAATCAAGGCCACTATTACAATCAATCCTATGAAGGGGATGGAGAGGACAGGGGGCTCTGACGGACGAGTGCAGTTCTGGGGAGAAGACAGAAGGAAGGGTGTGGGGGGGGGCGTGGTGAGAGAAAATGAAGGCATAAAATAATCAGAATAAGAAAGTCAGAACGTGTCGGGAAGAAAGGCGAGCGTGCAGCAAACCAAAGCAAGAAGAAGAACAGATAAAATGATGGGTAGAAAAAGAAAAGAGAGGCAGGTTGACGGACAGGAAGGTGGAACATCAACAACCATCAAATTTACACAGAATTTGATTGCGTTCATTGTAAAGTTCATGTGAAACAAAGGCGATCAGAGAAAAGCCTGACGATGGAGGAAAGGGAGGAAACAGAACGAGCAGGCAGTCAGAGAATGACATTTAAGATGGTTAAAGACAAGATGGAGAGCTGTGGGAGCAGTTTATCACCTCCAGAGTCCACCTCCACCTTCTCAGGTAAAGATCCCCACCGGGTCCACTGCAGCCATGGAGGACGAGAACGTACGTGAATGATAGGATGGACAGGAGCTGAGGTGGGACGAGTCACCCTTCACCATTTTCAAGTCAGGACTCGCATCAGCAAGAGAGGCAGGTCCCAGGTCCCAAGTCTCAAACTATGACACTCAAGTCCCACGTTAAGACAGGCCAGTCCTCCAAACCTCAAGTCAAATCCTTCAGGAAGGAAGTGAAGCCTCAGACAAGCAAGTCCCAACCAGGTGTCCACTGTTGACCTTCAGATACTGAATCGTAACAAGTCCCATGTGTCGTCAAGCCTTGATAGCCAGGTTACAAATTAGGTGACAAACTCCTAATCGAATCCCAATTCAAGTCTCAGACAGGCAGGACCTGTGTCTAGACTCAAGTGTTAACACTCAAGAACCAAACCGAGTCCTGAGTCGTAAGCAAGTCTCAGGTCACATCTTGAATCATGAAATCAGTTCCAATCAAGCTCCAACCAAGATGGGTAGACTTCATGTTTAGGTTCAAGTCCAGTCTCAAGTTCCAAGTCATGTTCCAAAAGTTCCAAAGTTCAGGTACAAAGTCAAGACGGGCCAGTCTCGAGTTTAGTCTCAAGCTTTTACACTCAAGTCTAGTCTAAAGTTCCAAATGCCAAGTCAAGTCTCAAGTCGAGAAGGTCCACTTCCTGAAGTCACAAAGAGGCAAGTCCCAAGTCAAAACAGTCCTGTCCCTAAGTGAGGGCCCAGCCATGACACTCAGATCCCCGGTCTGGTCTGAGGACTTGGTTCAGACCCTTCCTGAAGGCTGCGTGGAGGGGGCGGTAAGTCGAGCAGAAGAAGAAACAAACAGATGACAAAAACAAACTGCCCGGAAGCGACAGATGTTAAGAAGAAGCTGACGTCACGACGCTAAAACACCAGCAACACGAGCAGAGCTGCAGCTGCTGCAAACCAGAAAGCAGAATGACAGATGAGGCATCCAGAGAGTTTCAGCCAAGCTGGTACCGACCCACATGCAAACAGCACAGACGGACTTCATGGTGAACATCATGGCTTTAAAGAACATCGTCAAACAGGTTTCTGTGTGGTGGTTTTTCATGTGTGCACTGCGTCGCACTTACCTTAAAGGTTTTTATTTAGTTACCTTCATCCTTCAGCATTAGAGGAATGTCAGACCTTGTTTATATTTCTTCTCTCCAAATAACGACGTTAATGATTAATCATTAATCGATTCTGCTAAGAATTTGATCAATTAAAAATATATAATCTCACAAAGAGTGTTTAGTGTACCGGAGCTAACATGTCAACTTTTATACCACAAGAGGGCGCACTTCACCTTATAGTTCAGAGACGAGACGAGGACAGGGGACACAGCGAGGCAGGACGAAGAGGACAATAATAGTCCAGCACAGGAGCGTGACACTGCGGAGAGGACAATCCTAAAATACAGCTCCGAGGTTTCACCACCTGAACGGTCGAAAGTGGGACATCGTCCTCCAATGAACTATCGCGTGTCGGAGTTTGCTAGATGAGCAAGAACCCAGAGGACATGATGTCAGTAAACATGGAGGTACTGAACTACACTGAACCATCGCTTCTCCTCAGGAGCTCCAATCATGAACCGCCTTGAACAGATGAAACAATGAAAAGATGGCGAGCTTAAAGCTGCGTTACATCACAGATTCTCAACGCCGCTACATCGACGAACAAATCAGAGGTCCCGAGGTCAGACACACAGCAGACCACCGAGCAGACGTACCTATAAATCACCAATGAGTAATCGATTATTGATCGTTAACGTGTTCAACTATCAGCCTTACTCCAGATGTTTCCACCCTGAACTGAGCTGTGCAGGTGCTGTTACCTGATACCAAGCGCATTCACGTGCCAACCTCACCAAGACAGTTTAGCCAATAAAACAGATTTTCTTTCATGCAGGAGGAAAGATGTTTTCACCTGTACCAAAGTCAGGAATCACACACATGTGACTAGAGCATACCCCCATTTAACAAAGCACCTGGGCCGTTGACCTCTGGCCTCTCACCTGTGGCTTCCTGCCCACCAGTTTCTGTAGCTCGGCCTTGCAGCGCTGCAGCTCCTCCTCGAGCGCCACTCGCTCCCGCTGGCTGCTGTCGTACAGCTGCTGCAGCTCCACCAGTTCACCCTTCAAACCATCACACTGACAGGAAGAAAGAGAGTCAAAGAGCAGCTGAAGGGATCGATGTTTTTGATCCAGACTTACTGCTGTAATCTAAAATGTGCATAAACTGCTGAGCAGGTGGAGAGGAACAGATCACATGGACCACAGAAAGGACAGCAAACAGCCAAACACATTAAAGAAACCACCGCTCAGCTGCTGAGAGGTTAAAGATGTGTGCGACCTGGAGATGGCCAGCGGATACCTCTCTCTGGACTTTATGAGCCGTCTCCTCAGCCTGTCTCAGTTGGACCTTCAGGACGTCCAGCTCCGAGCTGCAGACCTTCTCCTGGACTGACGAAGGGTCTGGATCCTCCAGGGCTCGCTCCTGGTGGTCAGGACCGGACTGAGACAGGGTGATGTAAGAGTCGGCCTTCACCCGGCCGTCCTGATCCCGCTTAGCGGTGTCCTCCTCTCTGACTGCCAGGTACACATCATCACACCTGTTCACCAGGAGGACGCAGCAGTCAGAAGACGTCAGGTGTCCATGTTTGCGTTCACATTCAAAAAGTTTGAGGCATTACAGTTCTACACAGGTGATCTTGACCTGACTGAAATGGTCATGTGATCAAACAGAGCAGTGTCACTGATCTGTGGACGTGTGTCTTCTGATACAGTAGATTGATTGACAGCTGGGTGGACCACTCACGTGTCTCGTTGCTGCTGCAGTTGCTGCACTTTGCTGCTCAGCTCTTTGTTGTCGCTGGTCAGAGTCTGACGCTCTTCGGTCAGAGAGACGAGGTCGTCCTTCAGCTGACTCACATCACCTGAGCACACAAACATGGCAGCAGATAACCAACAGCAGTGATTTCAGTCTGTTATTACTTTGCTTTCGTCCACACGGGTGATGAACCAGATACCTGTGAATCCAGGTGACCTCATGTTTAGATCTCTTTGAAATGGAAATCTACATCTTCTTATGAGTTTCGCTAGATCTGCATCAGCAACACTGAAAACAGGAAACTGCTACTGACTGGGACAGAGACACGCCCCTCAGCTGCTGTCAATCAAAGGCAGACAGAGACATGAGGAGTTACCGTGTGCGTGAGGGTCTTGGTTCCGGCTCTTCATACTGATCTCGGCTCTCAGCGTCGTGATCTCCAGCTCGTACTCCTGCGCTGTGACGTGGAGGCGCTGCAGCTCCGCCCTCAGCCGACACAGCTCCTCCTGCAGGGAGGCGATGTCATTCTCCCTCTCCGCCGCCGCCTCTTCGGCCGCCTGCTGCAGCATCAGCACCTCCTCCTGAGCCGAGCGGAGCTCCTCCTGCACCTCCTCCAGCTCGCTCTCCTTCTCCTCCTCCAGACTGTCCATCTCCTCCTGGACTGAGCGGAGCTGAGCTGCAGGAGGAGGAATCAGAGTTGAAAAAGGACTCGTGTACTCTGGTACTGCGACAGGCAGGAAGTCACAGGTGAGCGCACCTTGAAGTCTCTGGATCTGTCTGGTGAAACTCTCGGCCTGATGGGCGCTCGCCAGCCGCTCGTCCTCCAGCAGACCTGAGATCAGAGAAGAAGAAACAGACGAGGCTGAAGAAGGAACCTTCATCTTCAGTTCAGCACAAACATTCAACATCAACACGTCTGGAGATACGAGCTTTTCACTGAAACTGACAGACAAATGTAAAAAGTGGTGTTGAGGAATAAAGTATCACAAAATGAAATACTGCAGTGGAGTACAGGTACTGGTAGTGTAGTGCAGTACTGCAGTGACTGTACTGACCCTGCAGCTCGAGGAAACTCTCCTCGTGTCTCTGGGAAACCTCCCTGGTCTCCTCCACTTCCAGCAGCAGCTGCAACACCTGAGCTCTCAGCTCCTCCAGCTCCTCCTCTTCATCCTTCCCTCCTCCTCCTGGCTCCTCCTCCTTCTTCTCCTCCATCACCTCCTTCTCTTCCTCCTGCTGGCCTTTCTCTCCGTCTCCCCCCGTCTCCTCCTTCTCCTCCAGGGACTGCCTCTCTTTGGCCGTCAGAGTTTCTGCCAACATGATGGGTTTCTCCACCTTCATCTCGCACAGCTCGTCTTCACACAGAGAAACTGGTTTAAACACAAAACTTTCACAAAACATCAGAAAATCTGATTTATTCAAGTTTAACGTTCAGTCAACCCAAATGTTTCTCTGCACTCTGGCTCCATCTAGTGGTGGAGCAGGAGAAACACATCTGAGCAGCAGCTGTTTGTTTGTTTACGTAAACAAAATCAAGGCGTCACAAACACAGATTCATGCTGTGGAGTATTTCTGCTCTGTGGTATTAGTACTTTTACTGAAGTAGCAGCAGTACTTCCTGCTCCAGCGTGTTTTGATGTGAGCTGTTATTCATGACTGACAGGAGGAAACAGTCAGTAAAAGCAGGAAACAGTGAAACAGACTGACCGGATGGATCGAGGACCTCCTCGATGACGGGCGGCAGGCGGAGTCCGTCCATGTTTTCAGCTGATGGAGCAGAGACGCTGCTGCAGAGAGGAGGAGGATCAGAGCTCCACGCTGAGCGCTGAGGAGGGGGGAGGGCGAGGCAGACGGAGCCCAGGAAGGCTCCTCACGCTCCGGGCAGGCTGAGCCGCAGCATCCCCTCCATCCCGCCGGAGCCCAGAGACGTCTGAAGGCTGGAGGGGAGCAGAGGGGGAGGAGGGGGGGAGGTGAGGAGGAGGAGAACAGACAGGAGGCTGCGACAGCTCCTCCGATGCTGCACCACACAGGTCGATACATGAAGGAGATGAACTGCTGCAGGTGAAGGGATGATCTGGATGTTCTGGACTCACACAGTTCTCACCTCCACAGACCACATCCTAAATACTACAATACCCATGAGCCTCTGCTGCTGCTGCTGCCATGGGGACAAAGACAGTGATGCAAACTCAAAGCACTGAAAGTTTCATCACTTTTCTCAGCAGTGATGTGACAGATCATCAGGCTCTGTGAGTGCGTGTCTGTCAGTGAAATGCATCCTGGGAGTCGTAGTTGAATTTGTTCATTCACTTTGATCAAAGACATTTTCTTTCAGTCATTCTCTCTGAGAACATGAACGTCACTGCAGGAGGTGTGAACACCTGAAGGACCTCGTCTGACTCCCTGCAGACCTCCTGACCTCCTGACCTGTGACCTCCTGGTCCAGGTGTGGAGGTTCACACCTGAGGAGGAGCTGCAGAGTCAGTCTGATCAGACGCAGCAGCGTCGGCTTCTACACGTCAAGGACGTCACAGTCTGAAAGCACATTTCTAAAGAGTCAGAATCTGTGACTGCAGAACACATGACACGAACGTGGTATTAATACACAGAAGGGCTGAGGTATTCCTTCAAGCCAGTCGTGGAGGAAGTACTTAGGTCTTTTGGACTAATGCTACTATGTACAAATACTGTTCTACAAGTAAAAGTACCACATTCATCAGTGCAGAAGGATCAAAGCATTGACACATACTCAAAGTACCAGAAGTAAAAGTACTCTGTACTGTAATGTAATGGCCATTTCAGAACTCTATATTCTAATTATGGATGCATTCATGTGTTCATCACTGTAATGCTGCGGCTCATTCTCATGACTTCACAGGCTGCTGGGCAGTTTGTGACTTTCATCAAGGATCAATAAAGTTTAACCTTAATCTACAAAAACGCACTGAGGTGCTGATTAGTTTTGTATCATTAATCTGAATCAGAATCTATCAAGTAAATGTAGTGAAGTAACAGTACTCCGAGACGTAGAGCTAGTACTAACAGAGAGTAGAGGAGTAAATGTACTCAGGTGCTGTGAAGCGGCTCTCCTCCCTCTGAACGACCTTCCTCTGTTTGTCCTTTGATGTGAATCATCTTTATGTTCCTGTGGCTGCTGCACACATCAACCTGCACCACACACACACACACACACGCACACACACACACACACACACACACACACACACGCACACGCACACACGCTGGGTGAATAAATACCTGATGTGCAGATGCAGCTGGTCTCTCGATGGCTTCAGTGTTCGCTGCAGACCTGTCCTCCTCTTCCTCCTCCTCCTCTTCCTCCTGTTGTCCTATATTTCCTCCTCAGCATCAGCTCCTCTCTCGGCGTGATGCAGAGCGACGTCACTTCATGCTACAGAGACACGGAGGCCATGACATGAATACACAATGAGCTGCATGACGTCACCCGTTAACCGTTTGCTGGCAGCTTCCTGCTCAGCCTGCGCTGCAGTACGAACGCCTGCAGGAGGTCTGAGCAGAAAGTCTGTGTTTGGTCTGTCAAACGTCAGAAACGTGGGCAAAAGAAACACCATGAGACGTCCGTGGGCAGGACACAGGCTGCTGCTCAGGTGAACTCGGTGACTACATGATGAAAATGAGTGTGTGCTGGTATCTGTACAGGTGAAGACTTCATGCAGAGCTCAAATGTACATTTACTGTCAACAAACCTTTGAGCCGTCTCATCACAGCGTGGACGCGTTAAGACACAAAGAGGACAAAACAATACGTGTGTTTCATTTTAAATAAAGTTTCAATAGCAGGACGTCAGCTGTGTGCTGCCCTTCACTGTCAAGAAACCCTTCTTAGCTAGCACTTCTTTCTGCCTTGATGGAGCTAGGCTAACAGTTTCCCCCTGCTTCCAGTCTTTGTGCTAAGCTAATATGCTTTTTGTGTATTGTTACTTTTACAAAATTGTGCTTTTTTTCTTTCCTCTTTTTTTCTTTTCTCTGGCTGATGAACTCGGTTAATTTAATTTGACCAGAGATGAAATTTACAGAAGATTGAATAAAATCTTTGAAACTGAGACTCTCTTCACATGAATGCTTGAAGGATTTAGCTGGAGCGCTTTCATGAACGATGAAGACGTGTGTCTCCATCAATCCTCTGATCTGTGATCAGTTTCCAGCACGTTTAAACTCAGGTGTGAGCGTCAGCTGTCGCACCGCAGGTGTGATTTAACACCAGGTAACAAACACTCTGCAGGACTTGATAAAAATGGAAATGCAGCAAACTCTCGACACCTCTCTCACTTCTTAGTGGTTGCTAGGCAACACGAATCAAGGCCGGGTAGCGTTTAAGGCGCCTCGATGAGAGGAAACAGAGACGAGTAAATAAAGCAGTGAGGACATTCTGCCTTTGACCGATGACTGAGAGACGCCTTTAAAGGACACTCGTGAGCATGAAGCCTGTCATACCTGCAAACAGCCACTGGGGGCAGATTACTGTGAGTGACTGGATGAATTCATGTCCATGTTCATGCAGCAGGTCAGACTTCATGTCCTGCTCATTTGAACTTTGACAGAAGACGCAGCGTCAAACGTTCAGCCGACTGTTAGCTGCTAATTAAAACCTCTACAGGTAAACACACTGTGAGCGTGTTAGCATGCTAATGTTAGCATTCAACTCAAAGCACCGTGTTGACTCAAGGATGTCCCGTTACACTTTATAATACTGCATACATGTACTGTATGTACATACAATACTGCACAGGCTCCTTGAAGAATGTGAAGCGCTGACCTGAGAACAGCCTCACAGAGCTGCAAACTCAGTCTGGTTAAAACAGAACAGACTAACTGCTGCTGTCATCCTCTTCATCCTCGTCTCTGATTTAAGGTTTGAGTTCTGGTTCAGTCTCTCTGAAGCGGACTGACGTAGACCTGGACCTGCACTGACAGCAGTCAGGCTTTAGCAGAGCTGTGCTGTTTGTCAGTGCAGCACTGCAGAGTCCGTTATGTAAAGGCTTCAAACAGGCCAACAGAGACTCTCACACTCTTCTTCAGGCGTTACATAAGAGACGACAGCTGAGACGGACGCGTCCTCCAGGTTCACTGTGACGCCATCGCCCGAGGACAAAGCTCAGAAGACATACACACATTCACAGGAAATAACACTTTACTGTCACTGACAAACTAGAACTGCTGACCTTCTGATTGGTGGACGAGCTGCTCAGTACTGATGCAGTACTATAAGATAACATGCAGTACAATAAGATAACATGCAGTACTATAAGACAAGATGCAGTACAATAAGATAACATGCAGTACAATAAGATAACATGCAGTACTTTAAGATAACATGCAGTACTATGATAAGATGCAGTACTAAAGATAACATGCAGTATTATAAGATAACATGCAGTACTTTAAGATAACATGCAGTACTATAAGATAACATGCAGTATTATAAGATAACATGCAGTACTTTAAGGTAACATGCAGTATTATAAGATAGCATGCAGTACTTTAAGATAACATGCAGTACTATGATAAGATGCAGTACAATAAGATAACATGCAGTACTTTAAGATAACATGGAGTACTGTAAGATAACATGAAGTACTATGATAAGATGCAGTACTATAAGATATAAGTGTGTGCAGTTTGTGTGTTCAGTGTGTGCGCTGTGTGTGTGCAGTGTATCTGCAGTGTGCGTGTGTGTGTGTGTGTGTGTGTGTGTGTGTGTGTGTGTGTGTGTGTGTGTGTGTGTGTGTGTGGTGGCAGCTGATGTGACCTGGTTTCTTGGGCTTCTGTCCAGAGTTCATTAATAAAACATGGAGAAGCAGCAGAGGACGAGAGAGGTTCAGCTTCACCACAGAGAGAGAGAGAGAGAGAGACAGAGAGAGAGAGAGAGAGAGAGAGAGAGAGAGACAGAGAGAGACAGAGAGAGACAGAGAGAGAGAGAGAGAGAGAGAGAGAGAGAGTTTCAATGAATGCAGAGAACATCCTGAGAGACAGAGGACAGATTAATTACCGATGTGTCCCACAGAGGACCACAGAAGAGCAGGACTGCACGACACAGAGGGACGGAGGGTCACCATAGAAACAGAAATCTACCTGTAAGTCTATCAGGTCAAAACGTCCTCTGAAGGCTCCAAAGAGACAAAACGTCTCTGTACATCTGAGTCTGAATGAACACATTATTTTAAGCCTTTCATCAAAGTACTTGGTCCACACAGACCTGGTCTGTTTTATAATAACGACATGCTCGTCTGTTTTTTCTGGCTGGACATAAAGTCTTTAAACAAAGAGACAAACGTGACGATGAAAGAGGAGTAATGAAGTTTTTTTCAAACACACAAACATTCTTCTGTGGAGGATATCTGTTCAGATACTGTGCTGGTGATATTTCAGTTCATTTCAACAGAAATATTGTCTTTTACAGCAGCTTGTACTGCAGGCTGATTCTCATCATTCACTGATGATGGTTCGCTGCATGTTACCGCGCATTAAGGCGCCACCTGCCGGAAGCTTTCAGTACTACAGCTCCAGTCACCACAGGCACGAATCTGCTGGCGTCAACATTTCTGTAAATGTACATGTATGTGATTTATTTTCCAGCTTTTCTAAACACGTTTAGAATAAGTGTTTATTTTTATTTTTCAGCTCTATGGTTACTGTATTTCCTCTCCTGCCTTCTCTCTTTTTAGTCGAATCAGCTGAAGTGAACTGAAGTTTACGTAGAAGCAACTCATGTGTTTCACAACCACGTCCAGGCTGTCGGTTACATGTCTATCCGCAGAGGTTGGCTGTGTGGACACTGACTGTTAAAGGTACGTTATTACTATTATATCTGAGCCGCACGCGCTGGTAAGCTAGAGAAGCTAACCGCTAAACCAGCTAACGTGACATGCTAGTTTCCCAGTCCGTTAACGTTAGCTTCAAATCAGCAGGTTAAGGTGACTTCCGTGCGTTAGCTTCTGTGCTAAAGTTGAATGGGTTAACTCTTAGTTTTATGTCAGCTGTCATCAAATGAACATATTTTTCATGCTGGAGTGTGAAAGAGTGCAGTCCGCGAACAGCTGCAGTCGAAAACTAGCTTGATACAGAACCACCAGCCTACGTACCGCAGTCCTGTTCGGCTAGCCGAGCGAAGCGGTAACTTCTGTTATTCGGTGTTAATAAACTTAACTTATCGTACGAATAATAAAACAATATCCTTGCCAGAGAAGAGGTGAACTTCTGGGCAACATTTCAGGGTGGTTCGTGTCCGTGTCAGGCTAGTTTAAACTAACTAGTATGCCTCTTATTTCCATCAAATGCAGATGAATTACATTCAATTCAATACAACCGTTTTAAAATCCAACATGGCGCCTGACCGGTACCTGTACAGCGACGGTTACTTTTTAAATAAAGGTTTTACATTCAACATGATCCGTTTGTATAATAGTACTCTGCACTTAATACTCTTGAAACTTCTGATCATATTTTGGCATGTAGAGATACTGCAGGACTCGTTCTTGTCTTATTTGTACTTGTACACGGTGGTATGAGTACCTCTACCTGAGTGAAGGATCTGAGTACTTCCTGTATTCAGAGTATCCTGCTGTGTTGTGTTTGTGCTACAGGAGGACGCCAAGATGTTGGGGGTCAGGTGCATTGTGGGTGATCTGCGTGGAGGACGAAGTCTCCTGAGACGTCTTCCTGCGGTCCAGAGGACATTCGTCTCCTTGGCGCTGACCTCAGAGAGTCAGCAGGCTGGCCGCCGTCTTCCTCAGCTCGCTCAGAGACGTCTTCTGTCTCAGGGTCCGAACTCGTCCGTCGGTTCTCATAAACTGAAGCTGAGGACTCGTCTGGCGGTGACTCTGCTGTTCAGCAGCGGTCTGCTGGGGGCCTGGTGGTTCGTGCACTCAGAGAAGCAGCAGAAGTTGCGGCGGCAGCGGGTGGAGCAGCTGCAGCAGGTGGCTGTGGGTCATGGCAACTTCAGCCTCCTGGACCACAGGGGGCAGCGCAGGACTAAGAAGGACTTCCTGGGCAGCTGGGTGCTGCTGTACTTCGGCTTCACACACTGTCCCGACATCTGTCCCGAGGAGCTGGACAAGCTGAGCGCCGTGGTGTTGGCTCTGGACGGGGACGCCTCGCTGCCGCCCGTCCAGCCCCTCTTCATCACCGTGGACCCGGACAGAGACGACGTGCCGGCACTGGCCCGCTACGTCAAAGATTTCCATCCCCGTCTGATCGGACTGACGGGAACGTCGGAGGAGGTGAAACAAGCGGGCCGGGACTACAGAGTGTACTCCAGCCCCGGACCCAAAGACGAGGACGGAGACTACATCGTGGATCACACCATCCTGATCTACCTGGTCAGTCCTGACGGGCTGTTTCTGGATTATTACAACAGGATGAAGAACCAGGAGCAGATCGCCGAGAGTGTCAGGAACCACATCAGAAACTACGTCAAACTCTGAACCTGAAATATTTAAAGTCTGAACTTTGACATGTGAAAACAGCCGCAGCCATGAGGACCTTAAAGACTCAACCTGTTCTGTGCATCAGATGGAGCAGAACGCGACATTTAATATGTCGTTCTCTCGTGTTCGAGGTCAGTCGATTCAGTCCGTCTGACGTCTCAGGACAGAATCTGTTTTGGACTGTCGACATCCTTTTGGACATTTGTTGACATTTTCTAGTCAAAACAGTCGATTATTTGAAAAAAGAATTCAGATGAATCAATAATGAAAACAACTGTTCAGAACATGGATCAATAATTAAAACCCATTGAGCTGAATGATACTGACAGAATCTGATTGGACCTGTTGAAGTACAAGTACAAGGATGATGTATTATTACTTCCTTCCAGTGAATCTGTTTAAGTCAGTAACTGTTTGTGGTTCAGGTGGAATAAAACGAGCTGCTGGACAAACTGTCTCTGACACTCATGTTGACCTGCTGAGGACAGAGTGGACGTCATACTCTTCCTGTTTGGGATGGCAGCTGTTTTAAAGGGTCTGTCTGTGTTGGACAGTCCTTGTCACGTCCTGCTGATGTTTGAGACTCGCTGATCGATGATCAATAAAGTTTCTGATACGTAAAAACATCAACAGTCTGCGTCTGTGGTTCTTATGAGTTTGTCATGAAGCAGGTTCGTTTAACCAGGTGAGACCCATCGAGCGTCCACATCTGACGGTGGAGACAACAGCCCGTCATATGTGGGACAGCCTAATATGGTCAGGGTTCAGGAGCGTCCTGTGGACGTGGACATTCGTCTGCCTGTTACCTGAAGGGTCAAGACGAGTCTGTGTCTCCAGTGAGACACGTGAGGAGTCCTGATCAAAGCACTGAATTTAGTTTCACTCTGAAAATCAGCCAGTTTGTTCTTTGGTTTCATTTTGTGACAGTTTTTATTACAAACATTTATTTTGAAGGGACAAAAGACTTCAGCATGATCATCATCATCGTCATCATCATCATCATCATCAGATCGAGATTCAGTGTCTGAAACGAGGAAAACAGCGTGTGTTCAGGTCAGAGGTCAAACAGCTGTCCACTGGAGACAAACCGAGGAGAGAAGGAACTCACGTGTCTCAGGTGGAGGACGTCAGAGTTCTGAACCTGTCCGCCGCTCTGTGAGTGCTGAGCAGAGTCAGAGACAGCGAGTCCACGCTGTCCTCCAGACCCTCGGCGCTGTCCACCTCCACCGTGTAGTCGTTGGCCTGAGGACGGACGTACAAAGACACACGGGTCATATAAAACTCTACGAGCAGCTGAGCTCCAGGTGAGTTCTTCACAGGTGAGTCATTACCAGCTGCAGAGAGGCCAGCAGGTACTTGCAGGCTTCAAAGTTGTCCAAACCAGCGACGATGGACGAGAACGACCTGCGCTGACCGACGCCGCCCAGTGCCGCCGTTATCCTGTCGCCATAGTCGTGGATGTCAAAGGCCGGACGCTCCTCCTGAACACATCACAACAGACACCGTGTTTCCAGCTGTTACCTGAGAATGTGAAGCACTGATCACCTGCCGCCGCCGCCGCGCTCACAGGTGGAGCGCAGGAAGCTGCTGCCCTACCTGCAGGACCAGCTCGGGTCGGATCTTGTCCTCCCACTCTTTGACTCGGCGGGACAGAGCCGTTTCCTGAGTGTAGCCTCGACTGCTCATCACCATCTGCTCCTGAAGAGTCACATGACAGGAAGACCGCACAGTTCACACCTGACCCATCAATCACACCGTCAGATCGATGACTACGCACTGATGGACGATGACCTCGTCTGTCGGGCTGCAGGTATTCACACGCTCACCTGGCGACCGTGTTTTCATGAGCGAATGATTATTGATTATTGATCACTTACCACACAGAGTTTCACCAGATCTTCATAAGACAGCTCGTCCCTCTGAGTCTCTGCAGACAAAACAAGCCTGTCAAACCTGACCGCAGCAGTGGAGACAGTCACACAGCTCCACCTGAGCTCCACCTGAGCTCCACCTGAGCTCCACCTGAGCTTCACCTGAGCTCCACCTGAGCTCCACCTGAGCTCCACCTGAACGTCTGACTTTTTCTGATCTGAGTGAAAATGTTACTGAAGTAAAAGTACAGAAAACATCCTTCAAGTCCTCCTGGTATCTCTCAGTGAGACCTGCAGGTGTGTTTTTTACCTGGTGATATGAAGTCTGGTCCTCCAATAAACTCGGCTGGAACGTCATCCGGAAACGCTTCGTGTTCGTTGTCTGAATTGTCGTCATCTCCGCCTTTTAAAGACAATTTAAACTTTAATCACCAGAACAAACGAGCTGAGCAGCTGCTGACAAATTTAGATGAAAACCAGCCAAAAGGACTGAGCTCAGGTACACTTCCTGTTCCCTCACTTCACCCACGACCGCTCCTTTCATGATATCTGAGGTGTGAAATCACAAACCGCCTGAAGTGAAAGAACTGAAAAGAGCTTAAGAATTACTGAAAGGAGCTGAACTGTGAATTAAAGTGACGCATTAGGAGTCAGCAGTGAAAACAGCTGAAGCGTCAGTTGAAATATGAGGAAAGGAGAAAGGAGTGAAAGGAGTTGAAGTGAGGTTGACAGAGTGCTGAATGGATTAATGACAGAGGTCAGAATGTCGTCTGAAGCCGTCTTACCCAGCAGGTCGGGGTGTCTGAATCCGTCCACAGGCTCCTCCCCCTGCTGCTGAGGCCCCGCCTCCTCCGGCTGCAGGAAGGTCCGCCTCAGTTCCTCGTCAGAGACCACCACCCCCTGAGTGACATCACACACGCATCACTGACCACGCCCTGAGCGACACTGTCGTCACCATCATCAGGAACACACACGCCGTCATACCGCCTTCCTGTAGATCCTCTTCCTGGCCTTCAGTCTGTCCTTCATCGTGCTCACATAAATGTAGTTCAGGTCTGAAAAATAAGAAGATGATCAAATAAAAATGAAAAACACCAGTTTTGTTAACGAGGTTTGGTTCAGATTTCACGTCATCTTAACGTCAGTCGGGTCGATGCCGTCGGGTTGTTACCTGTGAACGAGGGTCCATTTTTCAACCTGTGCTCCGGAGGATCAACTGCAACAACCAAATTTAACTGATTAATTCACAACAAAGTCTTCATCACATCAAACCTGTCGAATCCTCCAGGACAGACAGAACGCAGGCAGGTTCTTACAGGTTCCTCTGAACCAGCTCCTGAAGTCCTGAAGCGAAGCGGGACGTTTCCTCTTCCTCTTTCCACCTTCGTCCAGACCTTCAGGAACTCTGTAGCATTTTCCTGAAGAGGAAACGACTCTGTGAGCAAAGAGACCGACAGGACGGCGATGAAACACCTGAGAAAGACACACCTGTGCCTCACCTGCTTTGAAGGGCTTTTCCTCACCGAGCGCTGCGTACGGGTCGTGAAGCGCCCACACGTTCACCTGAAACCACATTTAGAGACAAACTCAGCTCAGTCATGAGGACACAGACGGACGGTCACGTTTGTAGACAGGTGGAGGTGAAGGAACATACAGCAGGCCTCGTGTCCTCCGTCTTCCTCAGCCCGTCATCTCCGACCTGCCGTCTCTCTCGGATCATCCGGCCTTCGCTGGGAGCCTGACGGAGAAGACAAACACTGAGATCTGAACACCGTGAAGAGTCTGCAGCCTCGTCAGCTGCTCTGTTAATGAAACCAAACGTCAGAGACAGAATCATCCAATCCCCACTTAAGACAAAATAAACAACAGTACTGAGGCCTGGTGTCTGTCCACGTGCTCCTCTGGGTCCTGGTCCAGCTCCATGTTGTTGTCCTCGACAGGAAGGAAATCGTCTGCAGCATCACCTCCGTTATCTTCAGCATCAGCGTCCGGGGGAGCGGCGGCGTCTGGACGAAGAGGACACAGGTGAAGACACTGAAAGACTGTGAGCGCGAGGATCTTCACAGGTGAAGACTCTGATGAAACACCTGCTGATCAACGTGAAGAAGATGATTTATTTCGATTCATCTGTGACGAGGTCTGACGGCGTCAAACACCGTTAAATAAACTGAACCCTTCAGAAAACTGAGGAGAACAGTCAGAAAGTTTCAGGCTGAATATTTCAGGAAATAACACAGTTACAGCTGTGTTCTCTGCTTTTGACGAGGCTTTCTAATAATTTTGTGGGTGGGAGGACATCTTTGTCCTCTGAATGTCCCTGATGGTTTGTAGCTCTGAGGGACACCTCCTGCACCTTGTGGACGCTTCAGTCGTCTCAGTGTCTGAGGACGTGAACTGCACCTTGCTGCTGCAGAGACTCTGTGGGACTTCTGTCCATCTGAAGTCTGGACTCGGCCGATCCGAGCGAGAGGACGATCAGATCATCGTCTCCTGGACAGAAAATGTTGATCCTGAAGTCCTTCAGGCTGCACAGGACCTCGCCCTTCAGACTGAGACACACAGAGTATCGATTGAAGAGTCTGATCAGAGGACAGTCAGGATCGTTTCAGCTCGGTGAATAAAGACATAAATCAGCCTGACACACGAAGACGTGAAGAGGAAAGTCTGTTTGTCTGTTTTAACTGATTCTGTCCAAACTGACCTGATGAGAGGAAGTTTGAGCTTCTCTGAGGCTTCAGGAGGAATCAGAGACTCAGGAGGAAGAGGAGTCACCTGGACCGCCTGAACAGAGCACACAACAACACATCACCTGTCTGCGGTCAGAGGGTGAGACAGGTGTGACCCGTCTGTCTCCAGAGGGTGAGACAGGAGTGACCCATCTGTCTCCAGAGGGTGAGACAGGTGTACACTCACCTGGTGGGGACTGGTCTTTAAGTCCTTTGAGACATCGAGGTCCAGTGGAGTGAACTGAAGGAGACAAACAGTGGACAGTTCCTACATTACCCAGAATGCTCTCTGACAGAGAGGTGATGGACTCATGGTGGAGTCACATTAAACTCAATCCATCAAACGTAAAAAGTGAATCCAGGTTTGTCTGTGTGTCACGACACAAACACAAATAAGATCAACAAATCTAAAGCATCAGACAGACCGTCTGATAGAGACAGACAGTGAGACAGCCTGTGTGTCCTCAGCTGCTGCGTCTTCATCATTGACATTAACATGCTGGACATCAGCAGAGTCCACCTTTAACCCTTTAAGACAAGGTTTTCTTTAGATTTCTGCTCTTTCATGAAAAGACCATGAGACACACGAAGACATGATGAGACATGATGAGTGAAGGTCCACTGGTCATTTTTGATTGATTACTGTCTGTCCACAGTGTTCACCGTCCTCCGCTGGTCAGCGAACAACAAGCTAACTGCTGAGAGCGAATGCAGAGCAGGAGAAGTCAGAGGAAACTGACTGAGAGACAGAACAGAGACAACGACAACAACAACAACAACAACAACAACAAAGACCTTGACCTCTGACCTTTTCACCCTCTCCTGAATCTTTTAAGCCCTTTGCGTTTCGGCGTCAGTGTCTGTTTCTCACCTCTGCCACATCATCAGCGTCATGGCCGCTCGCCGTCCCGTCGGTGCCGTCCTGCTGGGACGCTGCCAGCTGCTTGTTTTGTCTGTCGGGAACAAACAAACCAAACCTTCATCGTCTGAACGTCCATCAAAAACACAAACACTCGCTCGGCCGCGCTGCGAGGTGAAGTCACAAACTCGACCCGAGGATCTCCTCTCATGACTTACTTCCTGTTTTTGTTGTTGATGTACTCCAGCGTTTGGTAAACCAGACTGTGCAGCAGCTCCACCTGAAACAGTCACACAGTGAGCGTCAGTGCGAGCAGGCAGCTCAGCTCCTCCTCCTCCTCCTCCTCCTCCTCCTCCTCCTCCGCGGAGCGTTCCTACCTTTTTGCTGTAGATGCAGGTCGAACCCTGAATCAACAGAGCGGCTTCTGCGAAGTTCAGTCTGGTGTTTCCTCCATCGAACGTGATGCACATCTCATCCAGCTGCATGCAAGCACACACACACACGCACACGCACACACACACACACACACACACACACACACACACACACACACACACAGAACAGGTTGTGATGAGAGACTGTGTGTATTCAGAATATCTGAGTGTGCTCTCCGGCTCATTTTCTGACTTCACCTCCTCTAAATAGTCATTTAACTCTGACGCCACGTCGATGTCCCAGTTCTTGGTGAGCTCTCTGATTGGCTGCAGCAGGTGAGCGAATCTGCTCTCTGTGGACTCCATGAGTGTGTCTCTGTCTCTGTCTCTGTCTCTGCAGCAGCGCTGGAACAACAACAGCATCACAGCGTGAGGACAGTCCTCCGGGAAAGACACCGCACTGAAACACAGCTCAGCTGGAAACACATGTCATGTACAAGTACCTGAAAACTGTACTTCAGTACTTGAGCACACGCGCTTCGTTACTCTCTCAGCTTTGACTGAGACGCATAATAATAAAGTGACGTTGTTGACGCTGTGAACTCACTAACGTTCACTTCAAAGTTAAAACGATCAGTGCTTAAACAGCGGATCCGTTCAGTATGTTCAGTAGCGTTTGTCTCCGGACAGGTAGAAGCTCACCTACGACAGAAATCTCATTTCCTATCTCCGCACAGCTGAGCGGACGCAGTCCGTCTGTCTGCGCCGGAACGAAGCTAAAATAATCTTTAAATCAACCGAATCTGACCAAACAGGAGTTTCATAAATCAGATTTATGGCTCGAAGCTTAACGCCGGTTTCAGATAAAAGCAGAAAAGAGCTCACCGTGATGAAGAGCCGCGAGCAGCCGCAGACCTGCTGCTGAATGTTGTGTAGCAGTTAGCAAACAGTCAAACGACCCGCGCGAAATTCTTCTTCGCGCTTCACATTCTTCTTTTTCGTTAGCGGCGGACTACAAACCAGCGTGAAGTCGCCACCTGCTGGAGCAGACGGTGTAGCGCTCTGACTTCTAGAGCGTCAATAATCTGGATATTAGACCTGTTTCCTCACACAGCAGCACTGAAGACTGAGACCTTTACTTCAGGAGTAGGCTTGCTCTGTCTCAGGGGGTCTGTCTCTGTCCTGTTTCTGTCTGTCCTGCTTCAAAAAAGACACATAAGGTTTATGAATTTAAAGTTAATGAACGTTTATTAAACCTTTCAGAGACCCACTTCTGTTTTTGGATATGACACTGTTTGTCCTCTATAACACTGTGTGCGCGTGTGTGTGTGTGTGCGTGTGTGTGTGTGTGTGTGAGCGTGTGCGCGTGTGCGTGTGCGTGTGGATCTCGAGAAACCTTGGGTGAAGTAAGTCTCAAAAACATCTTTGCACGTGAATTCAACCAGGAATTTAAATGTCCTGGAGATCACCCGAAGGCACTGTGTGTGTGTGTGTGTGTGTGTGTGTGTGTGTGTGTATGCGTGACAGAGAGAGACAGTGCGTGTGTGTGTGTGTGTGTGTGTATGCGTGATAGAGAGAGAATGCGTGTGTGTGTGTGTGTGTGTGTCTGTGTGTGTGTGGTGTGTGTGGTGTGTGTGTGGTGTGTGTGTGTGTGTATGAGTGTGTGTGTGTCTGTGTGTGTGTGGTGTGTGTGTATGTGTGTGTGTGTATATGCGTGACAGAGAGAGACTGTGTGTTTGTGTGTGTGTGACAGAGAGAGACTGTGTGTGTGTGTGTGTGTGTGTGTGTGTTTGTGTGTGTGTGACAGAGAGAGACTATATGTGTGTGTGTGTGTTTGTGTGTGTGTGACAGAGAGAGACTATGTGTGTGTGTGTGTGTGTGTGTGTGTGTGTGTGTGTGTGTGTGTGCGTGTGTCAGTCCACCTTAAATCGCTGCTGTGTGCACCACGTGACCGTATTCCTGGAAAGTTCCTGGAAATGCTTCTTTTGTGTTGATGCTGATTTCGGTTATTAGGCGGCTCTGTGGACTCGCTGTGTCCGCGGCTCGGGGACGGACGGACGGACGGACGGACACCATGTTGAGGACACACACGGTGCTTCCCTCGCTCTCTGGGACTCTGGTGTGAATCGGTGTTTTGGTGTTTGACGGTGTCACCGGAGCGCTGCGGGCTGACTGACAGATTGGAGGCTTGCCGAGGATCTCCGGCGGTGATCCGCCATTAGTGGGTGAACGTTAGCGGAGCGGCGGAGCAGAAGCCGCCGCCGACAGGAGGACTCGGACCGTAATTGTTCCGCGGACATGTCGGCTCCTCTGCGCGGAGGATAAGCTGCCTCCGCGGGTCCGACCCGGCTGAGAGAGCTAGCAGCTAGCCGAGACGCGGAGCTCTCAGGTACGATAGCCTGATTTTCCTCCATTAATTGGTTTTCGGTGGTTTATTGTGTTTCGTCGTTCAGTTCGTTCAGAGCTGCTGATTAGAGACTGGAGTCACCTCAAAGCGCCGCTCTGCAGTTTGTTCCAGCCGTCACTCTGCGCCAGATTCAATTCATTATCTGACCGATTTCACGACGCCTCGGTGGCCGGCGGGTGTTTAAACCCGCTGGGAAAAATATATGCTCTTATCTTTTTTAATTGCAGCCCAGTCCTCTTTTCAGCAGGTTAGAACAAATTCATCCAGCCGTGCAAAGTCAGATTTAAGACCCAGAGATCACCTGGAGAAGAAGACGCGCAGCAGCGCACCAACTGCCGCGCACATTTTTAACAATTTAATGTCGCCTCGATTTTTAGCTGTGGACCTGCCAGAAAAGAAATGCTTTCTGTTCTTCACAGTTCAAATTCTGCCCACAAAACAGCTTTTTTTTTTTTTTTTTTTACACAGGGATAGTTTTTAATGTGACGGACAGGACATGTGATTAGGTGTAAATCACCTGCACAGGTGCCTTAGATGTGTCGCTTTTCCAGGAAAAGTTTCACATTAACGTTACGACAAATTGTGTTCGCCGTTTCACGGGACGCAGATTTCTTCTAAATATGTCCTGAAATTAAAACCAGATGTTCTTTACACCTCACAAGAAACAGCTCGCCTCGCAGCTTTTCTATCAAAATCTGTTGAGTTATTAAATCTGTTTAATTCAGTTTTGTCCCGCTCTTTATCCTAAATCCACCGTACAGAGAAAATACGCGTTTGTTAAGAAATGTGAGACATTATAATCAGTCTTCTGCTCTTTAATTGAAGAATGCAGAGACAGATTTAAGGTCGCCTCGTTTGTCGGCTGGTGCACAAATCTGCTTAAAATAAAAAGAGTAATTTCTGTGTGTTAATGTGCACTCTTCAGTTCTGCATGTGATGGTGAACTAACAGTATTTTAAAACTCAGAAATGTCCGTTTTATAATTTATTGGATGGAAAATGAATAAGAGTTAAATGAAGATGTGTTCTTCTCTCAGTCTTAACGTTGCTCAGTAACTTAAACCTAAATGTTCCATTTGAACAATAAACTGTATTAAATCTGATGAATTCCCTCTAATAAGAATCATTTTCTAACTTTTTAACGTCAGACTGGATCAAAACTTGTGTGATGTTTCACGTCTTCGTCATTTCTTTTGTCACGTTCTCGTTTTGTCATCAGCTCCTCGTCCGTCTCAGTTTTTCCACTGAGGAAAAAAGGTGTTTGCACATTTACGTTTAGGACGTGAAACGCTGCCGTCCCAGGACGACCGTCAGGGTTTAGGGGACGACCGTCAGGGTTTAGAGGACGACCGTCAGGGTTTAGGGGACGACCGTCAGGGTTTAGGGGACGACCGTCAGGGTTTAGGGGTCCTGAGGGACCAGCCGTGAAAACGACGCCCATTCCTCAAACCGCTCGCTGCCGGAGGAGCTTCCTGTGGTCGGTCTCTGGTTTTAGATTTCCCGGCAGGAGTCTTCTGATGAGAACCTTCCTTTAGACTCTGTTTGGAGAGAACCCGTCCCAGAACTGAGACTTGGTTTTGACCGGGATGGGTTCTGGTCTAATTTTCTGCCCTCAGACGCTGCAGTGGGCGGCCCTCCCTCAGGCTCTTGGTACGCTCCTCCGTGTGTTCTGGGATTGGCCGCCTGTGGCCTGGTTTGTCAGTCGTCAGATGTTTTCTCCTTCACTGCTCTTCACTTCACTGATGCAGTTCGGTCTCAGCTGCCGGCTCCGGATCACCAGAGACCCCAGATCAGGTCTCTCTGCGGTCAGGGACCCGCAGCTGGATTCTGGTGTCGCTCCTCTGCCGCTGTGATCAGAGTCTGGAGTCCAGAACCGGAGCCGCTCTGAACCCGACGGCCGGCGTCTCACTGGGCCGTGTGGTTTTGTTTAAGAGTTCCTCCAAACGTCCATCAGCTCAGTTTTTGTGCTGCTGATGTGCAAAACGTCTCAGAGCCTCCTGAGACTTTTTTTAATGTTTATTCAGTGGAGTTCATTTGAGAGAAAGCCTCCAGTAACAAGGTGATGATGATGACGATGATGACGATGATGATGATTAATCTTGAGTTTCGGTCTGAAGCGGTCCGGCCGTCCTCATGGTTTTGACGTGTTTCCAGGTTGGCACAGGTCCCGGTCCAGCGTCTTCCCCCCGTCTCGTCTGGCTGCCGCAGACCTCGTCCACGTCTGAGCTGTGGGCCTAAAACTAGGCTGACGGTCGGATCTGTCCAATGACCTGCCAGTCCTCCGAGTCCACAGACACCATCGAGGGCGACAGACGAGCCAACGACAACTCCAGGGCTGTGGAATCAGACGAGAGCCGCATCGCCTTCGCCATGAAGGACCTGAAGAACACAGGTGTGTCTGTGGGCTGCACGCAGACCGTCACACCTGTTTATTCAAGTCTGTCTCATGAAATCGGAGTTCAGAAATCTGATGTTTTGATCATCAAGTGACGGCTGCAGAAACGGTCACCTCTCTCTACTGTATACTGATCTGAAACCAGCCGATACCAACGGCTCGTTGTCTGTCTGTGTGTCTTCACTGTTTGCTGTCTCTCTCTGTGGTCTCAGGTTGGTACTGGGGCAGTCTGACTGCTAACGAGGCCAAAGAGATCCTCCAGGACGCCTCAGAGGGCACCTTCCTGGTCCGGGACAGCTCTCAGAGGGACTACCTGTTCACCATCTCCGCCATGACGTCCGCGGGTCCCACCAACCTGCGGATCGAGTACAAACACGGCAAATTCAAGCTGGACTCGGTGGTCCTGGTGAAGCCGAAGCTGAAGCAGTTCGACAGCGTGGTCCACCTGGTGGAGCACTACGTCCAGCTGTCCAGGAGCAGCGACAAGGCGCCGTCGAACTCTCAGCCCTCGGCGGCGCCGCCCAACGGCACGGTGCAGCTGCTGCTCACCAAACCCGTGTACACCGCCACGCCGTCGCTGCAGCACCTGTGTCGCATCGCCATCAACAGGACGACGCGGCGGGTCCAGGATCTGCCGCTGCCCAACAGACTGAAGGACTACCTGACGGACTACAGCTACAACGTGTAGAGACGGAGCGGGACCGCAGCTCGCTGTGGACGAACACGAGTGTGGTGCAACGCCATCTGATCGCTGACCAATCCCATCATGCCTCGCTCCCGCGAGGACCCAGCGAGTCGAAGGGACGCGATGATCAGGGAGTGACGGCTGGAGGAGCTTTGTTTGGTAACGCTCCGTCGGGTACGTGGTACACCTCAGCAAGCGCCGTCAGTACCACAGCATGAGTTTAAGTACGCGTTAACGTGATCTCTTTAAAGAGCGCGCCTCCGCGGCGGAGTGACGACAGGTGATCGGCGCTGGAGGTTCAGGTCGTTCAGGTCGAGTCTCACCTTTGATTCATAAACGTCAGAAAACAGCGAAAAACATGACAAACATTCAGAGATCAAACTTCCTGTCCGCCAGCCAACCAGTGAATTGGCTCACGGTTACAGCGTCAGACGCAAACTGACCCCAGAGCAGCGTTTGGTCAGTTCTGTGCACTCTGACAGACGTCCTGCTTCCTCGTGTCCATCAGAGACTGATTCCAAAGACCAAACAGCATCAACACAGAACAGATCTGAGAGTCAAACGAGGACAAACGCCATCGAGGCGATCCTCGAAGACTTCACAAGACACAAAACTGCTTACAGGTGCTCTTCAATCAGCCAATCAGCAGCAAGCTTTAGCTCAGGTGACGACACTTACATCTCGAGAACCTCGCAGCAACACAAAGTATCATAGAAACTGAAGTATTACTGCAAATATTCCAAACCACGTGTCCAAAAAGATGATCAGAGCCATCAGTGAGTCTGGAGAGGAATCAATCAATCAATCAATCAATCAATCAATCAATCAATCAATCAATCAATCAATCAATCAATCAATCAATCATCATTTAGTTGTCATAAACAAAACTGACTTTCCTGTTTCCATCATGGATACGGGATTAATGACACTTCATTACATGATTAATTAAAATACATTAAAACTTTAATATCCAACAGATAGAAAAAACAGTTTTCCTTCATTCTGCAGCAAATGATCAATGACCAATGATCAGTGATCAATGATCAATCCATTCATCCATAAAACATCAGACAAAAGTTAAAAATGCTCAAAAGAAACATATTAAATATTTATTTTTTTATTCAACCAAAAGTCCAAAAAGGTGTTCATCATCACAGGAAACAAGCTGCTGATTGATTTTCTATCGATCAGCTAATCAATCAATCAGAGTTCAGTTGATTGTGTTGAGTTTAAAAGCGTTTTGTTTTCCAGAAGAATCTCCTTTAAAAGAAGCAGAAAGCCTCATGTTTCCCTCATGTCAGTGAACTCAGCTGGACTCAGCCTTCAAACACAGGCAACGCAGGCCTCTGATTGGCCGCTGGCCGGCCGGCCGCCACGAGAGTTCAGCTCAGTTCAGCGCAAACGTTTGTGAGGCAGCAGGCCGAGGTTTCCCGATCGATGAGCGGCGTGGAAAACAACCCGTCCTCCGTGTTGTTGATGGTCAAAGCTGTAATAAGTCAGAGTTTGACCTCTCCGGGCTTCTGTTAGACTTTGACCTGCTGGATGTAGTACTCCGCAGCTCTGAACCAATCAGATCACAGGAAAACAAAGCGTCACACAGGACCTGTTACAGCTGCTCTGAGGCACAACAACAAGGCTGCGTTCAGGAGGAAGCGTTCGTTTCATGAACGCTGACATTATCAAGCAGAACACAATGAGAGGAACCCGATTGGCTCGTGAACCAGAACAAAGCAAACAAACTCTGACTGACACTCAGTCACACGTGTGATCACAGTCCGCCTTCGCCATTAAACCACCACAGAAGAAGAGACGCAGCGAGATGAAGTGTGAAGTCAGAGACTGAATCAGGACAGGTTATTTCTAATGACTCGTCGATCCAGACGAGCACAGAAAGGTGTGATGGTTTCAGTTTTAACCTCTCGAATGCCGACCGTTCAACCAGACTCCATTTAACAATCCAACGTTTTTAGATTCCTTTGATTTTTCACTAAAACACAAATTTGAGCCGCCTTTAAATCGTCGGGTCGTCAGTTTCTATTTGATCCGTTTCCAGTGACTCGTATTTGATGAAAGCGTTCATGTTTGTCCTCTGTGGAGACGTCCTGACTCACCTGCTCTGACCGTAACCTTTGACCTGCGTCTCCTCGCGTTCGGCTCGTTTGTGTGACTCTGAACATCACACCTGTAGCCGGCGGTTCACCTGACCTCCGTGCTGCCGTCACTCTTCCAGGTCTTTAAGGATCAGTTTTAAGGACTCTTCAATGCGCGATGTGCTCGTTTGACAGAAGGTCGCTCAGGTAAATGGGACTTTGTTGCACGTTTGTCCACAGTTTTGGTGCGACTGTGTCGACTCTACATGATGTTTCCGTTAACGTCCATCATAATGTTCCTCTTCTTACCTTTGTCTTTGTATGGAGGGCTAATCATTGAAGGGCGGGCTTGCTGTTTTTCTTCTTCAGCTGTGATTTCACGGTGATAAAGTGCATGTTCTCTAGACATAAAACAGACTCTGAATGAAAAAATCCATATTACTGAACAGGAAACTCAATGAGCAGGACCAGCAGTGCAGATCTTTGTACATATCACAGCAGAGGGGCTGCGGCTCTCTGCCTGTTCTGATTTTAAAGAGTATTTATTGATTGTGTCACACTGTTTTCTGGTACCTTTCTTTGTGAAGAAGCTGCACAGACTGAAAGCATGTTGTCCTGCCGGCTGTGCAGCACCTCTGCCTCTGTAAAGTCCTTCAGCTCCGGCTTTGAAATGAATAAAGTTTTTATATGGTGCTTCATCACAGTGATGGTGATTACGCAGTGTTTGTTTTGCTCATGATGTCTCAGCTTTAGGTGAAAAGGTTTTTTTTCATCTTCATTAATACAAAAAGGTTTTAAAGAATATTAAAATCATGACATCCTGAGTCAGTAGTTTCTCTTAATATGCGATACTTTTCAGTTTTGTATGAAAGGCTCTGTGCAAGCTTGGAAATGAGAGAAGTCTGTGATCAGACCACTAAGAAAGAAGCTCCTATATGTGTGTGTGTGTGTGTGTGTGTGTGTGTGTGTGTTTGTGTGTGTGTATTCAATGAAGACTGATTTGAATATTAGTTACTTATTTTATAGAATTAAGAGTATTTTTGCTTTAATAAGTGACTACTGTATGGAAAGCATTGAGCCGAACTCCATTAATAAATGTATCAGTTTTAGGATTTTTGTTAATTCTCAAATAGAAACACTTGGACAACATAACTCTTTACCTTTATAGCAACTTTTGGGTGTTCGGGTGAATTCGGCTCATATTTTATAAAACAAGCAGCCTTTAGGCTACATAGCCTTCATTTTAGCTTTAGCTCATTAGCTGACAGTACTGCCCACCACGGTAAGTGCAATATAAAGTTCGCACAAAACACTGCAGTTTTCTTGTAAGTGGCGGTGTTTGCTGAAATAAATAGAATATCAAAATGAAAATGAGCTCTTGATGATCTCAAAAACGAAGCTTGAATTGGTCTTTGCCCCCAGACTATGGGGACCATTGAGCCAGACTTCACTGAAAAATCTCCTGATTTTAAGATTCCTCTTGTGTCGTTAACTATCAGCACTTGATTTAACACCTACTATGAGCTTGTGGGAGAATTTGGATCCTTCTGTTTATTTCGGGAGATAATTGATCGGTATGTCGTAATATTTTAATGTATTAGCAATATCTAAACGTGACGCTGTTTGCTGGCTACTCGCCATCTTTGAAACGAGGCAGCCGGTGTGAAATGTTTGGATTTCATTAAAGTGATATTAACGTGTCATGTTTATGCCGAACCGATGAATGCTTCATAATAATCCACTACACGACACTGGTTGATCAATTACTAAACTTTTGTACGAAATGAGAATGTTTCTAGCACGGAAAAAACCTTAGTTCCGCTGGTGTGTTTCCAGTCGGACACAATAACATTGAGCAAACTATCGCTGTCCGGGTCCGTAGCGTCACATGATGAATAATCAAGTTATTGATTATGAAGTAACGAGTATTATCTAGAGAAGGTGTAGCCGTCAGCTCCTCGACATGGACCCGGAGCACAGAGCTCTGCTGCGGGCACACAGGCTGGATCTGTCCGGGCAGCTGCTGGTCAGTGATACGATAGTTCCGTTTCTGTACCAGGAGGACATTTTAACGGAGACTCAGGTGGAGGACATCGAGTCTCAGCCGACGAACACACAGAAGAGTCTCAAGTTGCTGGACATCCTGCCGAGCCGCGGGCCCCGGGCCTTCGACGCCTTCCTGCGGTCCCTGGACGAGTTCAGCTGGGTCCGAGACAAACTGCTGCAGGAGCTCCAGACAAGACCCGGACCCAGCTCGACAGGTGAGTCCGGACAGCTGATGACTCGTTACACCTGGACTGCATGAACGCAGAGACTCTAAAGTCTGTTTAAAGCTTAAATTCTTCAGTGTGAGACTTTTATTCCGTCTCACTGTCCTCTGTCCATGTAGACCACATCAGTCTAGACCACGACTTGACTTAAACCCGGACTAAACATGGAGGTCGTAAAGGTGATCGGACACCAAGTTCGCTATGGCTTCAGTTGAATGTTGGTTGAATTTCACAGCTCTTTTCTATCTGGTCCAGGTCTGGATCAGAACCTGGGACCCACTTTCTAACCTGGACTCATCCAGTCCACCCGTTCAGGATTCAGGATCAGATCAACTTTTAATCCCTCCATCAATGACGTCTCCTTTCTTTATGATGGCGAAGGCGCCTCATTCCCTCGACGTCATAGGATCGGACCTGCTTTTTTCCAGGCATCTGATTGGCTGACGTGGCTTCATGTCGAGGCTCGTGTCACCACTGATTGGTCTGTGTGAACAAGCCTGGACCCTACCAAAATGAATGGCTGAAGTTTCACTGCTCCTCCTGCTGCTGCTGCTCCTCCTCTTCTTCCTCCTCCCCCTCCTGGTTCTTCCTCCTGCCGCTGCTCCTCCTCTTCCTCCTCCTCCTGGTTCTTCCTCCTGCTGCTCCTCCTCCTCCTCCTCCTGCTGCTTTCCAGGAGTCTTGGCGGCGGTGTCTCTGCGTGGACGCTGCTGATGTCTCAGACTGTCCACTGATCTGATCTGATTCCTCTCAGTACTGACACTGAGTACACAGTAAAATACAGTAAAACACACTAAGTATGCAGTAAAACACAGTAAAACACATGAATCCACCAACAGCAGATAGAAAAACACTGACAGGGTACATTTACTGCCACGGGAGTACTTTTACTTTAAGTACTTTCTGCTAAAAATACTCAAATATTAGTAAATACACAGGACTTGTACTGGAGTGTTTTCACAGTGTGTATTAGTACTTCTCCTGAAGTAACGGGTCTGAGTATGTCCTCCTTCTGTCCATCCCAGTGTGACGTCTTCAAATGTCTCAGACAACAAAGATCTGAGTCACCACCAAATCAGTCTGTCTCTCTCTCTGTCCATCTGTCTGTCCGTCTGCCTCTCTGTCTGCCTCTCTGTCCATCTGTCTGTCCGTCTGCCTCTCTGTCCATCTGTCTGTCCGTCTGCCTCTCTGTCTGTCTGTCTTTCAGTCTGTCTTTCAGTCTGCCTCTCTGTCCGTCTTTCTTTCAGTCTCTCTCTGCCTCTCTCTCTGTCCGTCTGTCTTTCAGTCTGTCTCTCTCTGCCTCTCTCTCTGTCTGTCTTTCAGTCTGCCTCTCTGTCCGTCTTTCTTTCAGTCTGTCTCTCTCTGCCTCTCTCTCTGTGTCTTTCAGTCTGTCTTTCAGTCTGTCTCTCAGTCTGCCTCTCTGTCCGTCTTTCTTTCAGTCTGTCTCTCTCTGCCTCTCTCTCTGTCTGTCTCTTGCTCTGCCTCTCCGTCCATCTGAGCGGCAGCTGGACAGACGTCATTGGACAAACGTGGAGGTCATGAGCGGACAGCAGGACTTCCTGTGTCAGTGTGACCTGAAGTGAAATCTGGTTGCGACTCGTGTTGACTGAAGACCAGCTGATAGTATTTTTTCTGCTTTGTTGTTGATGCTGTCGTCCAATCAGAGGCCACCAAACGGGTCGACCCCCCCGCTCATTCAGAGCTACTGAGAATTAAAGAGACAGCAGAGGACGGCAGCCTGAGCTGGCCGAGGACGTTTGTCCTGTTTTCAAAGGGTTGTTTGTCTTCAGTCACATGACTCGGTCCTTAAAAAGTGATCAATAACAGAAACGATCGATTGATTCGATCAGAGATCAGCAGCTGGATTCAAACAGCGGAGCGTCTTTTGTCTCCTGTCTGTGAACTTCAGCATCGCCTCACTGCTTCACAGAGACTTTGTCTTCGTTTTTGTCTGTTTCTTTGTCTCCGTCTTGAGTTTGAATGGACGGACAGAGGGACGTGTGGAGTTTTGAGAATAAATGGACGTGTTGAAATGTTGGTGTCCGTGTCTCCGCAGACGTCCGGCGGCTTCCTGACTCGGTTCTCCATAAGGTCCCTTCGGATCGGGAGCTGTCCCGGCTGGCGTCTCGGCTCGGCGCGCAGTGGGAGCCGGTCCTGATGGATCTGGGTCTGTCCCCCGAGGCCTTGTTCCGCTGTCGGTCCGATCACGGTCTCAGCACTCACGGAGCGGTTCTGGCCGGTCTGGTCCAGTGGAGACGAAGCGAAGGGAAGAGGGCCACGGTTCAGAGACTCCTGCAGAGTCTGACGGCCGCGGGCGTCCACCCGTCTGTCCTGGAGGACGTCCTGATGTGATGGACTTTAAGATCAGCAGTGTGTGAACCGCCAGCTGAACCTGCAGCTCGTCTCAGCTTCACCTGTCCGGACACAGCTCACCTGTTCAGGTGGACTCTGAGAGACAGCAGACGGACTTGGAGACGAACTGGTGGACATCAGTCAACATGTCGCTGATGGACAGACGGACGATTTCACTGTTCATGTTTTCCGTTTTTGAGTTTTGAGGAAAATGTGAATAAAATGTAAAGATGAAATCTCAGACTGCTCCTTCAAAACCGTCTGAGCTCATCAGTGATGAAGAGTTTTCATCCAGAGTCTTCCTCTGAGTCTGAGCCTTCGTCACGTCGTCCTCGTCTTCTTCGTCCTCCTCGTCTTCTTCGTCCTCCTCGTCCTCCTCGTCCTCTTCGTCATTTGTTTATCAGCAGACCTCAAATCTCTGAGAGCTTTTCCAACGTTTTCCTGGAAGCCTGTTCACGCTTCCTTCAAACACACACACACACTCATACACACATACACACACACACACACACACACACACACACACACATACACACATACACATGCAACACACACACACTGAAACACACACACTAAAACACACACAACACACACGCAAATGCAGTAACACACACACTAAAACACACACACACAGACCTACAGTAACACTCACACACACTCACACACACACACACACAGACCTACAGTAACACACACACACTCACACACACACACACACACACACACACACACACACACACAGACCTACAGTAACACACTCACACACACACACACACACAGACCTACAGTAACACACTCAAAAACACACACACACACACTCACACACACACACACACAGACCTACAGTAACACACTCACACACACACACACACACACACTCACACACACACACACACACACACACACACACACTCTCTGCTCTTCATTAAGTCCTGCACACTTCACTTCCTGCTGAGGATCTGCTGCACTCTGTGTTTTTAAGGTGGACTGACGAGATGACGAGCTGAGCTCGTCTGTGAGTTCAGATTCACCTGAAGTTCAGACAGTTTGACAGAGGCCACGCCTCCTTCTGTTCCACGGTGGCTCCGCCCCCAGGTATCACACCAGGTGAGGCTCGCAGTCAGACCGCGGCTTGGTCCTGTCCTGAATCAGTTTGGGGGTGTTTCTCACAGAAAGATGGCTGTGTGTGTGTGTGTGTGTGTGTGTGTGTGTGTGTGTGTGTGTGTGTGTGTGTGTGTGTGTGTTAAATGTGGACAATGTCCATGTTTGTTTGGTGTTTCATTGACGAGCTGAACAGAGTGAGACGTCTCTGAGGCGTCCCTGAAGCGTCTCTGAGGTGTCTCTGAAGCGTCTCTGGGGCGTCAAACATTCAGGACATTTTTGTTTGTGTGACGAGCCGCCGGCGTTTCCTCTGATCCAGAGTCAGCTTCACGTTCAACAAACGCTGACGTCACGGCGACCTCTGACACACTCTGTGGAGTAATACCCAGAATATTCACTCAGAGTACCAGCACAGTACAAATACTCAAGTATTACAGGTGAAAGTCCTTCATGAAACAGCAGAGCCGAGTAGAAGCACAGCAGTACTGTGAGCCTCATGCAGTAAAAGTACAGCAGTACTGTGAGCCTCATGCAGTAAAAGTACTGCAGTATTTTCAGCTTCTGCACTGAGAGTCTGAAACACGTTCAGGTTGTTGAGGATGAGTGCTGCTGGACGTCCAGCGTTTCAGGTAACGATGGACACCCGTGTCTCGACTTCAGCTGCTGTGGACAGACAGAAGCTGCCGAGTCGTCCAGTTTGGACGCAAAAACCAGATCAGACTCGTCCTGGTTTGTGGAGCTGGAGGCCCGACAGAGACCAGGTTCATGTTTGTCTCAGAAAGACACCAAACAGTCGAGTCGCACTGAGATGACAGACGACGACTCGGAGACTCGACGACGTGACGAGTCAGAGGCAACAGTCCGATTGGTGTTCGAGGTCAAGGACAGGACATTTGTGACCTGTCTGTGGTTTGTTGTGTTGTCTGTCCATCGTGGTCAGTAAACGTGACGCTGGCGTTTGTAGACCAGGATCACGCCGCGTCGTTTCCTGTCAGGCCGATATGTACAGAGTGTGGACGCGCTGAGTCCAGGAGGACGAGTGGAGACTCAGCCGCTTCGCTGAACCTTCGACCGGGACACGTCCAGAAATAACCGACACACTCGATGTTTCCTGCGCTCGCCGTGTCACTGAACTCGTCCTGCACACTTTTCTTCTTCTGCAGGTTTTTTTCCAACCCCGTCTGAGCCTCACTTCCCAGAATCCCTCTGACTTCCTGGTAAAATCTCTGCGGCAACGTTACACTGTGTGTGTGTGTGTGTGTGTGTGTGTGTGTGTGTGTGTGTGTTTGTGTGTGTGTGTGTGTGTGTGTGTGTGTGTGTGTGT
>JBBMOE010000062.1:200939-212043 GCA_037975065.1 Chaetodon trifasciatus | reverse complement strand
CTCCTCCTCCTCCTCCTCCTCCTCCTCACAGCTCAGAGGCAATCCTGCGCTTCACTTCACACATGAAGAGTTTATAAAATCTGATGTTTTGTTAGAAATTAAACTCCAACAGTTTCTACAAGTTCAGCTGAAACTGATCAGTGATTGATCAGTGATTGATTGATCAGTGATTGTGATGAAGATTCATCATCATCATCGTTGTGATTTCAGAACTAATGTAACAGAAAAAACGTTTTAAAGCTGCTCATCGACATTTGCGGCAGTGAAGACTGTGGTTTGGGTGAGGTGTTGATGGACGGTGAAGGACGGACGCTGGAAGACACAGATTGACTCGTAGATTCTGTTGTCCTTCGTCAGCTGAGCCGATCAAACATGCCGTCGTCTGACGTGTCGGAACAGCCGTCTGGTTTCTCCGCAGCTCAGTCAGCAGCTGGAAGTCGACTCGCTCACGTCAGCGCTGATCAAACTGCTGAAACCTGAAACCTCGATGCTGCAAACAGCTTTAATGAAGTGACGGCTGGATGAAGGAGGTTCAACCAGCCGCTCACCCGCCGCCGCAGGGAGTCGCTGAGGAGGGATCAGGTGGGTTCAGGTGGGTTCAGAACCAGGAAACGTGAACGCTGTCTGTTCGTGACGCCGACACGTGACAGAGCAGTGACTGATCTGCGATCTGCTGCTCATCGGTGAGATAACGACCTCATTTCCACCACGTGAGCTCATTAGTGCCCTCGTGCTGCTGGAGGGTGAAGCTGATCTCCATGAGGACGACCGAAACCACGTCCACCGCCCGCGGATCAGACCTGAACACCAACCACCTGAGGATGAGATCCAAACTCTGGAGCTGCTTCAGTGTGAGCGAACAGGAGACGTGAGACCTTCAGGGTTTAGGCGAGGACGCTTCAGACCTCGTTAGGAAACTGTCCCCTCAAACGAACCCCTTCTGCTGGATTCCAGAGTTCAGCCAACTGGTTTCTTCCCGTTCAGGCACGTGATGGTTTTCACAGTGAGCGTCAAGAGTTTGATGTGAGACTGGGAGGCTGTTAAAGGTGTCACCCACCTGGTCCAGGACCCGGCTGCTGGTCCACCGAGTTCAGGGGAAACTATTTGTCGCTGTTTGTGGAAAACTGGTACGTTTGAGCTCCGTTTGCTGAGGCTGGCAATAAAGAGTGAGATTGAAATCCTCGAGGGAAACTTGGAAAACGTGATTTGAGCTCCTGGGTTCATTCAGAGCTTCAGGGTGAGTTCTGGTGTTCTGCCATGTTGGAGACCTTCAGTCCTTTCTGAGTTTGCCAGGAAGCATAATGAGCTCAAACAGGTCATGGAGGGAAAACACAGCCTGACGGACCACCAAGGACCAGAGAGGGAGGCCATCTTCATCATCATCATCGTCATCATCATCTAACAGGCTTTAGACTCAGTCTGTCCAGTGAAAGTCCGGACCAGCTGATGATCCATGAAGACGTTCATGCCTGTTGTGATCAGAGCGGTCTGTAATGATCGGTGATCAATGATCTGATCTGGATCCTCGTTGATCAGAGCATCGGTAACGCTGTCCGTCTCTCTGCTGGTCTCTGTTGTCCTCGTTGGGTCTGTTGGCAGGCGGCTGAAGGCTTTTTGTTTCCTCTCTGAAAGGACGGAGCTGCTCGTTCGTCTCACTTCACTGTGATTAAAGGCCAGATGAGGGTGGAGGACGGAGGGTGGAGGGTGGAGGGTGGAGGGTGGAAGACGGAGGACGGAGGGTGGAGGACGGAGGGTGGAGGCCTCATCTCCTCTCTAATGACCTCCCTGTTTTCACTCATTAAAGCTGTGTTTGTGCTCTGGCTCGGTGATGAAGAGGAGCACGCTTTGTCAGAAAAATGGAGAAGCTGCAGAAGCAGTTCGTTTCCGTTTCTTCAGAGACGTCGAGCGTTGAAACCGAAGCGGTGAAGTCAGATGTTCATGAGACCAGTCAGCTTGTTTATGAGGTGATTTATTCTCACCGAGTCGTCTAAACTGTGTCTGCTGTTAATGGAGTTTAACAATAAATCAGCTGATCAGAGACAGTAAAGTGAGGACAGACAGGAAATGGAGGCTTTAGCTCCGGTGCTGCTCTGCTGGTCTCTGGCTGGAAGCAGGACTCAGAGGGGGACTCCACGCCGGTCACGTAGACCTGAAGAAGCCTCTTGGGTGACAGGCGGAACGTCTTCCAGTCCAGATGGCCCAGATTCAGCCCTGCTCTGTGGAGGACTGACAGACCTGGGAAAAGGCTCATTCGCAGTCTTCTCTGGAAACTTGTCCTCAGAGACTGAATGGACTTACGTTCTGTTAGAAACATCAGGCGGGGGAGACACGAGGCCTCGTCTGCGCTCAGGTTTCAGTCACACGCTCCGTTTGGCGGTTTGTTTAGTAACAGCTGGACGTTTCCAGAAGGTGGTGGTTCTGTGGACAGAGCTGTCAATCATCTGTCCTCTGCTGTGGTGAGCTGCCGTCTGTCTCATCAAACCTCATTTAAAAAACGTGGACGTGTTGCTCTGCCGTGGCTGAAACCCGTCCGTCTCATTCATAGTCTAATGGACTGTGGGCGTCCTCGTCCTCTCAGAGCTGGAGCCGTCAAAGGTCCGTCCTCTCTCCGAGGCCCCCGTCCCCCCTCACACAAGAAGACAAAAACCTGGAGGTTTGCATGATAATGTTGGCAGCTGCCTGAGGGCGACGCCTCCTGACCCCCCCCCCCCCCCCGCACTCATTCACAGGGTCACATACTGCATTCATTCACCACTGCTGTGTGTGTGCGTGTGTGTGTGTGTGTGTGTGTGTGTGTGTGTGTGTGTCCTCTGGAGGATAATGTTGGTTTTCATTGGCTGTTGCACTCAGAACAAAGATTAATGAAGCTCCGTTGAGTCAGTACAAAGTACTCAAGTACAGTTTTGAGATACTCGTACTGAAGTATCTCCGAGTTGTTCCACTGTGAACACATCGGATACGTTTACTGAAGTGAGGTCATGTCAGAGAGGATCAGTAGCTGTTCTGGGATCAGTTTAGAACATCAACATATTAGACATGATGACATAACAGACGCTCACAGGTGTTTTCAGGTGTGTGACAGACGGACAGACGGACGTCTTTTCTGGACGTTTCAGCTCAGGACATCTGATGAATTTTTTCAGATCAGATTATTTCCTGTGAAAGTTTCCTCAGAGATCAGATTTCCTCGTGTTTTTGGTCTTTTTCTGCAGCTCTCTGTCTGTAATCTGTATTTCTCAATGTTTAAAAGTAAATCATATTTGTCTCTCAGAAGACGAGGAGCAGAAGCAGAACGTGGCAGAAAAGTGAAAAACTGCAGTAAAGTACAGAAACTTTCCCGCTGTGGAAACATTCGCTCCTTCACTTCATTTTTATTTCTGATCTGATCTGGAAACAGCAGCTCGACAAACGTTCTGCGTTTGTTCGACCGCCTTGAGATCAATCGATCAAACTCCGATCGATCGAATTCAGAGTGTTTGCAGGGGACGGACAGCCCGAGAGACGGACACGAGACATAAGACTGATAGAAAATCAATAAAGTGGCTGAAAATGGAGAATAAAACTCAAAGATTAATGAAATGAACGAGTGAAATGAAAAGTGGAAGCTGAGAAGTGGACGTGTGAGGCTTCTGTAATGTCTCTGTCCATTCTGTCACGGAGATGTCTTCCCGTGACCGTCCTCCTTTGTGTCCTCATCAGAGCAGCTCCAGTCCTGTGAATAAACAGGCTAACATTAGCATCCAGACTGCAGCCGGAGGCTCTCGGCTCTCACCGTGTCCATGGTAATCCTGGACTCAGACGGACATAATGAGCATCTCGTCCAACCCCAAACGTGTCTCTCCTTTCATCTCTGTTGCCATGGCGACGGCAGGGCAGATGAATTGAATGAATTGGTATGGATTTTTTTTTGTTCCTCATCCTGAGCCGAACCCCTCAGGATGTCGAGTGTTGGTGTTTCTGCTGTTCGCCTTCAGAAGAAGATTTTATTCTAGTTCTTACTGTGATGGAGGTAAAGCAGCCGAGCAACGACGGGACGAGCAGGTGAATCCACCTGACGCTCGTTAAACACGACGGCGAGCAGCTGCTTCAGGAAGTGACTGAACCCGAATCGAGCCGCGCGGATCAATCATCATTTCACTTCATTCAGACGTTCATGTTTCCCTCAGGATGAACTGTGGTCCAGCCATCAGCGGGTCAACATGTCCGTGTGTCCAGATACCTGCAGGACTGATGACACTCACATTGCTAATTAGCAAATGTTAGCATGCTTACATGCTATGCTATCATTAAATGTGTTTCTGTTGAAATTTTCGAGCTTGTGGGAGAGTTTAAAAACGCAGGCATAAACTCATGAGAGGCCAAAGCCAACAAAAATGAAACAATCTAATCATTTCTTATTTCAAAGGGAAACTCAGGGGCCCAGAACGGAGCCTTGAGGGACACCACACCTGTAAACAGCAGGTTGAAATTAAACATTCATTTCAGTTTTTCCACCACAAATAAAACCGGTTCAGTTTCCAGTCACCTGTTCCTTTGAGTCAGGGAGGAAGAGGCTTTCCTCCTCATCCTCACTTCACGTCTCACAAACCCGTTCTCTCCGAATCGCAGCAACAGTAATGAAGGCAGAGCGACGGCAGCCAAATGTTTTTGTTAACAGACGATGGTGATTGGCTGTAACCTCAGCAGCAGCAGGAAGTGGTGTGTTAGCATTAGCAGTAAGCAGCGACGTTGAATCACAAGCTGCCATCAGTGAAAAGTCTGGTTTCATGTGTTCACTTTGAACCAGTGACAAACCGTCCTGGTAGGAGCTCATTCACTGTGTCCCCGTCCGTCTCCTTTGCTAACTGCTAATGCTAACTTGTCACATTAGCGGCTGAGCTAACCAGCTGTCTGTCCCTGAACGACCGTCCGTCTGGAACTGAAACCACCTAAAGCGACATTAAGTTTAACGTTTCTTTCTTTTTGCTTCATCCCTCTTTCCCTGCGGTTTAGTTCGATTCAGATAAGAACTCTGTTCACCTGTTGACGGACGACTGGAACAGATTTACTTTGCGAGGCCGTTGTGGATTTAGGTCAGTTCACGGCGCAGAGAGCGAACAGAGGAGAGATTCAGGCTTCAGCTGATCACGTTTCTGCCTTCAGTCGTCTTCATGTCCTCCTGAACACTGAGCCTTTATGTCCTCTGGACTAATCACAGTGTGTTGTGGTAGCTTTTATTTGCAGCTCAGACAGATGAAGCCGAAGTATTTCAAATCCCTGACGGCGAAGTGGTAACTCCCAGCATGCCTCGGTGCAGCACATGTTTACTGTTTCACTATCTCAGATTAGGAAAGTGGGTCAGAATCTCAGATGGTGGATAATCTGTGATCTACAGAAAGAGTTGATCCTCAAACTCTTTGTTTGGTCTGTTTCTAAAAACTGCTGCTGGATGTCGACATGAAGCTGTTACCGCCGGACCCGTTTAGCCTAGCTTAGCACAAAGACTGGAAGTAGGGGGAACTGCTAGCCTAGCTCCGTCACAAGTGAAAAGCTGGACCTCGACAGCTCGAAGCGTGTCTGGTTAATGTTTGTTATCAGCTGACAGGCGAGTCCTCGTCCAGCAGACTATGGGCTTTATGCTGAAGTTCAGCTTTCTTTTCATAATTATGATCGTTTTGATGATGATGATGATGACGATGATGTAAATAATGTAAAGATTTTGAAATTAAAAAAAGTTTTCCTGTAATTATGGAGTAAAGATTTCAAAATCATGAAGAATTGAAAGTTTCTGTGAATTATTCATTTTCTTCTTCATTGTTTGAATCGTTTTTTGTAATTCAGGACATTTTGTTGTAATTAGGAGATGGTCTCTGGTAATTATGGGGACAATAGAGTCTATTAAAGAGTCTATTAAAGAGTCTATTAAAGAGTCTATTAAAACAGCCGCTGACGCATTCGTCCAACTAGCAGCTCAAATACGACGTAGAGACTTTGTAATTATGAGACAACGAACCCTGTTGTGAAGAGTCTTTGATTTTAAAATCCACCTTGTTGTTTCCTGACAGATTCAATCTTTAATCATCAGCAGTAAACGCTGAAGCAGATTCCCTGATTGGCTGGCTGACAGGAAGTGAATCACGTGGTGTCAGTGCAGCGTCTTTTTCGAAGGATCTCTCTCTAAAAAGGTTGAAGCGTTCAAAGAACTGGTGGTGAAGTCTGGAATAATCTGAGTCCCGCAGCAGCTTCGTCCCTTCGACACGTCCTCCATGTCTCCGTCGGGGACAGAAACGTTATTACAGCTCCTATCAGGAGCCAGAGTTCATGTTTTCGCCTGCATCCCGTCAGACAGACGGTGCTCAGCGAGGAGGCGACCGTCCCGCTGTCAGATTTAATGAAACAGCTGATACCATCAGACTCACCGGCCTCAGCCACAGGAAATCAGCTGATCCCACGACAGCAGATAAGAGTCCGTCTCAGGGAGTTCAGACGTGGACAGATGAGTGTTTCCCCACAGACGGCCGGAGCTTTACTCCAATCAGTCATGTGAAGGATTAGATTTGATTTCTGAAGGACGCCGCCCTGCAGAGACCCAGTAATTAGGCTGGGCCCCGAGGAGCCTCAGACCTGATGTCAGGAGACAGAGGACTCAAAGTTTCTGCAGGTCAGACGTCACCTGCACAAGGTGTCTCTGTTCCTGAGGCAACGAGAGCGAGAACGTGAGCGAGAACGAGAACGTTCCAGCTGCTCAGCAGAACAAACAGCTGCTTTCCCTCCATCTTTGATCTGAGCAGCGTTTCCAGCTGTGTCGCGTTCATTGACTGTAGTAAAACGCACTCACTTACAAGGAGGAGTCATTAGTGCTGTTAACCAGCACCGATGAAGATGACCTTTGTTAATTGATCTGATTGATTGATGAATCAATGAATTCATAAATAAATAAACATTTCTTCTTCTTCTTCTTCTTCTTGTGTTTCAGAGCATCTGGGCCTTCCAGGCGTTCGTGAACGATGACGGTTTGATCGTGGCGACGCTCGAGCCTTCGGACGTGCGGGACAACGTGACGGCGTACGCAGCTCAGCTCTCTGGAGAGCCTCGACTGATCCTGGTTCAGTTCGTGAACACCAGCGAGCCTCTGCTCTTCAACACGTCGTTCCATGGCCTCTGCTACACTGTGGGACTGCTGGTTAAACTGGGAACGAGCTGGTCCAGACCCACCAAGACCGTGTCTGTTCTCACAAGTAAGAAACTGGAGCCATGAGCTGTGATTGGTCGATCTCATCTCCGTCCTCAACGTCAGATCTCTGATTCCATTCAGAACGTTATTTTAATGTCAAACAAAAGTTTTGACCCTTGAATCGTTCTGTAGTTAAATATTGAGATATTTTTAATTTAAGGGATAAAAACCCTTAAAATTGGCCAAATAACATGAAAGCCATCCCTTAACTTGACTTAACTTAACTTAACCCCTAACCCCTGGAACCCCACGATCCATTAGAACATCATGTCAGATTCCTTTTCTTCTGTGGTTGGTGCACTTCCTGCTCCGCCTGCTGACCCTCACGTGGACTTTGGGGCGTTTTGGGTTTGATATCCAGATGTTTGGAGCCTGATTTGTGCTGTTGTGTCCCCTCAGAGCCTCTTCCCGTCCACAGCGCTCACATATCAGACTACAAGGAGTCTCCAGAGACCGGCGTGGTGTTCGAGATCGAGGCTCCGGCCGGAAACGTCTTCAGCAGAGTCAACATCAGCTACACCGAAGGACAAGATCGACGCTCGATGCTCTATAAAGGTGTGAAGTGTTCGCTGTATGATGGTACTCTGCAGCGTCCATGGAAGCAGGACGAGGACATGTGGACTGTTGATTAAAGTCCAGTCTTTGGTAGAACCTCAGTCGATCTGTTGAAAGTCACAGTTAGCTCAATAAAATGTGAACCTTTGAAATCTGCTCGTATTCAAACACGTTAACGCAGTTCACTGACCTTCAGCTGCTCAACAGGGCGTCGCGTTCCTCACAGTCACTGCGTTCAGGGTCTGAACGCAGGACTCTGACGTGCCCTGAAGTAACCTTTGACCCGTCAGACGCCGTGGTGGTGCAGATTTTTAGAATCTGATTCTGTGTCTTTGCAGATTTCTACAAGGGGAAGACGGTGTTCAAGCACTGGTTACCAGGAGTGTGCTACCGCAACATCACCTTCCAGCTCATCTCTGAGGCCACGGTGTACCAGACCGCACTGGTCACACACAGTGACATCACACACACACCTGTGCACCACAGGACAGGTGAGAAACGGCACCGTGACCTCACACACACACCTGTGCAGGTGTGGTGGATTTTCCACATTAAAGCTGCAGCTAACGATTATGTCCTCTGTCCATCAATCAGTGAGTCCATAAAACGGTCAAAATGTCCATCAGTGTTTCGTCCTCAGACGTCTCGTATTCAGTTTATTGTCACAGAAGAAACAGAAACCAGAAAAGATTCACATTTAAGATGGAGTCAGAGAATCTGGAGTTTTCCTCTAAAACAAGACTCAAACCGATCAATCGATCATCAGAACACTTTTTATTCTTCGTCGATGAACTGATGAAGGTGAAGGTGATGATGGAGAATGAGCAGAACGAGTTGTTGTTGTTGTTGTTGTAACATCTGAATCTTTATTTGTACGAGTTAAAAACCAGCTGATCAGCTGGTTCGTGTCTTCAGATGTCCACCTGTCCCACTTTGTCCCGTCTCCGTCGCAGTGCCGTACCCCCCCCTCAACATTTCCCGTAAGATCGTCCACCTGAGCCAGAGGGCGCTTCCAGGCGAGGCCTCCAGCGTCGTCCCTCCTGAGGGGGCGGAGGAGAGCCGGCGAGCGTCCCGCCGAGCCCGGGACGTCCCGCTGATGGAGGAGCAGGAGGAGCAGGAGGAGAACCTCTCTGAGGAGGCAGCGGCAGCTTCCACTCAGGTTCCCTTCCACCCGGCACAAAACCTGACGGGCAGCGACGACGCGAGCGCCAACCAGACGACTCAGAGCTACTGGCTGGACCCCACCGACCCGTCTCCTGCAGACAGGGACGACGAGTTCGTCAACGCCGTGGTGTCGGAGTACGAGGACTCCAACGAGCCGGGGTCCGCCATGGGTCTGCCCTCCGAGGCCTCCGTCCTGCCCACCAAACTGCCCCCCATCCTGCTGGAGCTGCGCTGGCTGCCACCCAGACCCCCCACCAGCTACGACGGCTTCAACATCTACATCTACAGAGACGGTAAACGGGGACGCTGCCAGGGACACGTGGGGGGGACATACACGTCTGGATTTGTCACCATAGAGGAACTCGATTAATCAATTAATCAACCAACAGAAAATGAGTTAGCAACATTCTCCAGAAAGTCTGATTGGCCAAACAATCAACTGACTTAATTCATCAATAAAGAATTTCATTGAACTAAAGAACCAGAGTTCATTCATTCATTCATTCATTCATTCATTCATACCTAACCAAACAACGCGAAGAGTTGATGCTCACCTGTCCTCACGCTCTCCTGTCCTCACGCTCTCCTGTCCTCACGCTCACCTGTCCTCACGCTCTCCTGTCCTCACGCTCACCTGTCCTCATGCTCTCCTGTCCTCATGCTCACCTGTCCTCACGCTCACCTGTCCTCACGCTCTCCTGTCCTCACGCTCACCTGTCCTCACGCTCTCCTGTCCTCACGCTCACCTGTCCTCACGCTCACCTGTCCTCATGCTCTCCTGTCCTCACGCTCACCTGTCCTCACGCTCACCTGTCCTCACGCTCTCCTGTCCTCACGCTCACCTGTCCTCATGCTCTCCTGTCCTCATGCTCACCTGTCCTCACGCTCACCTGTCCTCTGCTGTTTTTCAGGTAACTCGACAGAAACGGCGACCGTGGATGAAAACACTCACGAGTTCTTCACCGAGCTAACGGAGCCGGGGACGTACCGAGTCCAGGTCACCACGCTCAGCTCGTCTGGAGACTGCGAGGCTCGAGAGAGCGCCGCCGACACCGGCTTCACCTTCTACCTCAGTACGTCACATGACACCAACCCAGACTTTAGACTCGCCCTCAGTTTGTGGCTTTAAAGGCTGAAACATCTTCAGATGAGCTCAAACTGAAACAGTGATCGAAAACCGTTCAGTCAATACTTGATGAACTGATTAATCCATCCTCTGAAGTACAGATGAACGGATGACTTTCATGTGTTTTAAAGCATCATAAAACAGTGGCGACTTGTTCCAGGTCCTGGCGGCGAGCTGCTGGAGGAGCTCCGGGAGCGTCCGCAGGCCGTCAGCATCAGACTGCTGGACTCCAGCACCGCCGCCGTCAGCTGGACGCCGTCCTCCGAGAGCCACAACGGCAGCCTGGTGTCGGTGGTGTCGACGACCTGCCTGAGACCCAGTCTGAGCCAGAGGATGGAGAACACGTACTGCAGCGAGGTAACCAGGAAGCTGCACGGCTCACGTCCTGGGACGGAGCGCCGGAGGGTGAATGGATCGTTTCATGTGTTTTCATGTGATCATCTGCACCTTTAAACGTGTATTCATGAGATAAAACCTCAAAGTAATCAGCCGGGTCACATGACGAGCTCAAACATCATTTGTTCAGATTATTATCACTGCGTGCACAAACTGTCCGTGTCTCTGAGTCTCAAAGTCTCACAGAGACGAGCGTCTGTGTGTCTGGACGCGATTCAGGCAGGAAGGTGTGAACGGGCTCGTCTTATGTTCCACTCGAGGTGTGAAGACACGAGCGTGGTGCGAAACGCTCGACGTCTGTTTGGGTCCGGCTGTGTTTGTGTCAGACTGAAGTCACCTGAGTGTTTCTCGCCGCGTTCATTCACAACTGCACTGAATCCAAAACCAGGAGGCGACACGAGGCGCCGCGGCCGAGACGGCAAGTCCGCCTCCTCCGGCTCCGCCTCCTCCGGCCCTGCCCCTCGTTCCAGGAAGCGAGAACGCTCCTGACACGCTATTTTTTTTCTGTTTCGACAGGAAAACTCGACGAGCGACATCATCACTAACCTGACGCCCGGGGCTCAGTACCGAGTGGTGGTCTACCACACCAACGGACCCCTGATCAGCCCTCCGTCTGAGCCCGTCATCATCGACATAGGTGAGCGGCACAC
>JBBMOE010000062.1:143439-195939 GCA_037975065.1 Chaetodon trifasciatus | reverse complement strand
CACCTCCACCAGGCCCCAAACGGCTCTCTCTCGTCATGGCCAGGCGTTAGCGTTGAGGGAGCAGAAGCGGTGTCTTTGCAGCCAACGCCCTCCGAATTCGTCTGGTTGCTGTGAACCTCAAAACTTCGTGTCACATTTATTCTTGGAAACGAGTGTCAGTGTTCAGGAGTACAAACCAGTTCCTGTTGTCATGAGGTTTAACCCGCATGAAAAACTGAATGTGTATGCCCAGCAGAGCATTAGCCACATGTTAGCGTGACAGACTCTGAGTTTGTTGTCGACCAATCAAAGAGCTGCAGTGTCAGCTATGTGAAGAGGCTGTTACCAGATTACAGTTTAGGGTCAGATAGTGAGTGACGGTGGATTACTTTGATCCTTTTAATCCTTCTGTCGTGGAGACTTTTAAATCATGTTTATCTCAGTGAAACAAAAGAGGAGTTTTTATTTGTTCTGCGTTAAGATCAAAATTCACAAAAAACTATAAAGATTCTTTTTCTTTGTTCAGTGAAGTATGGAAACAGACAGATAAAGAAAGAAATAATGACGAAGCAACACGATGTCAGAATCAAAGCGCTGACGTCGCCTTTATCCGACAAAAGTTTAACTTTTCCAATTCATCAAAGTGAGGAAAAGTTCAAGTTTGTAGCCTTTAAATCAGAATCAGTCAGAATAGATCGAGTCAGACAGGAAGTCAGCCACAGGAACAATGTAGAGCATCTGGGAAACTTTCAAAATAAAACATTTTTGCCATTTTTAGTGTTTTTTTTCTGTCAGGATTGAGCTTCTGCAGAGCTTTTCTACACACATGAACAAATTTACTGACTTTGTTCAGAATCTGCCTGCAGCACGGGTCCATAGACCCTGAACGCATCGCGTCCTGTTCAGATGTTATTTTAGCTTTCAGTTATTTTCACATTCATTTGTTTGAACTCACTTCCTCTTTTTACTGGTCAGTCATCAAATATTTGTTCCTCAAACTGTTCTGACTGCCGTTCCCTCACGTGTGACTTGTTTCTTGGTGTTTTCTGTTTCAGAGAATGTGGTGCAGAGACTTTTGTCAATTTTGCTTCATTTGAACGAGATGGAAAACTTCCTTATAACTGGTAGGATCCTGTTTCTCATCTTTAAGTCACAATGAAATGTTGAACAAGTCAAATCTGAACCTGAGAGGATGAAATGATTGAAGCTCTTCACAGTCTGAGACCAGAGTGGACGTTTTCTGGAGGTTCACCTCATTAATCACATCCTGAGTTTGGATGTCAAATCCTGTCGCTGCAAACACCCTCGAAAGACCCGATCAGAGTCAGATTAGCAGCCTGGTGGGGGATTGCAGAGCCAGATTAGGGATTTGAACAGAAAGCTGCAGACTTTAGCTCGTCTGTGGTGCTTTAAGCAGCCAGAGGTGACGACGACGATGACGATGATGATGATGATGAGTCCAGCTCCCCTTTGCCTGCTTGTTTGGACCAGCTGAAATGGGGTGTTTGTTGATGATGAAATCTCAGGATTTCCCTTAATCTCAGATTAAAGGGACAAAATGTTGCCTTCAGAGTAAAGTTCTACAAAACGAGAAATGACACTTCGGTCATTTAGTCTTTGAAATTAGACTCTTTAAAGGAAGAGACAAAAATGTCTGTCCCGTATCGTGGCGGACGGATCAGATTCAGTCCTTCACGTCCTTTCTATGACAAACACTCAGATTTGGAGATTAGTGATTAATATAACAGCTGAAAGACGGTCAGTTAAGGCAGAACCTTGGCTTCCATCTGCTGTTGTATTTGACTTTCCATCACTGAGCGCACATGTCCATCAGAGTGTCTTCTTACTGTGACAGTGGAGTTGTGTCTATGCTTTGACTGTGCATGTCGGCAGACCTCGCTGTTCGGTGTGGATGTGATGGCGGACGGTGATGTCACCACTGATGCAGTTAAATGTGGAAAATGAAACCTGGTTCTTTGCACACCAAGAAAAATGAATGTGACAAGAAGTTTATTGAAACTCTGAAACTCTTTGTGGCAATAAAATTAGTGAAAGGAGAAAAACAGGAACCACGTTTACAGAACTCTACATGCTGTGAATAACATCAAGCTCATGAAAGTGAAAGCAGTTGAGTCGTCCCGTCAGCTCCAGTGATTCGAGTTGTCTCTCAGATTTTGGCTGGAGAACAATCAACCTGAGGTGTCGTGTAATCTTCTCTACGTTACATCTACGAGATGATTTTATTTGGCTGAAAATATTTTTACTAATTTCCAAATCTCATGAAAAGACAAAAATCGACAGTGTTTATCAGTGTGGTGAACCTCAGGGCCTGATCCTGGATCCTTCTCCATTTACATGCCGCGCTTAAGCGGGAACATCACGTCTTTCATTTATATGCAGACGATTCACAACTGTGCACATACAAAAAGTATAAAACATGTGAGGCGCTCCCAGACTTGTTTCCCAAATTCCAAAATGTATTTAACTTAATTTATTAATTCCATTTTTTGTCTTTGCATCTCCAAAAATATCAGTGATTTGTGATGATGTCTTTTCTGAATTAATTTCTTTCAGCTAATCAAAGATGCATTACAATAAATATTTGCATAACAACATATTTGAAATCATAGTTATTAGGTCAGACTAAAAAATATGTGGGGCACCTTTTTCTTCTTCTGTCTGTGATCAGACATGTTTGAAAAAGAAACAGAAGCTGATGTCATTTCTTCTAAATCATCTCACAAAAGAAGACAATGAAATTTCAAATGTTCGAGAACTTTATATTAAATATGGTCTAAAACTGGGAAACTTATGGTTTGAATCAGGACGTATCTGACCAGAGAAGAAGTCAGCGAGATTATGGATCTGACCTGAGATCTGATTTCACGATATGTGAAGCTGAATGCTGCTGACAGATGGTTCAGTCTGTGTCCAGAAGAGGTTCGAGGAGTCCTTCGTTTAGCGTTTCTAGTCTCAGATTGTGGTGTGGATGAAAAACAGATCCAAACACGAGGTCCCACATGTCTCTGCATCAGTGGGGTCACGACCCGAGCAACACAAACCTTAGAGATCATCAGGTTCGTTAAGGTGGACGTCACATGGTTTGACGTCACCATCGAGTGACAACATGTGGACTGTTATACGTGACGAGGGTCCTGGCAGAGTGTTGCATTGTGGGCCGGGCTGGGAGGACGCAGTGATGTCACAGACTCAGGCTGGAGGTTGTTAAATGAGACAGAGCGGCCATTGACGTCCAGCAGCAAACAGACTCCTGTTGTCCTCCAGAGAGACAACGGGACACTTTCTGAAAGGCTGCATGATGCATTAACTCTGTGTTCAGCACTAATGTGAAGCTCTCGACGCTCTGAGCCTCTTTACTAATGGAGCACCATGTTCTGTCCCCAAACTATCGCCCCCTGGTGTCTGTTTCTCTTCATTTTTTCTTGTGTGTGTTTTTATTATTTTTTATTTGAACCCCTTCAGGCGAAGAAGCCTCTTTGCCTTCCTTACCCTACTGCCATCCTGCCTTTGGACTGACTATCTTTTGGCTTTTTATATTAATCCTTGGTAAGTAAGCACTTGCTGGCCCAAAACTCTGCACTTCAGGGGCATGTCTTAGCGGAGCCACAGCCCACAGTATTGATCAGAGACACTGTTTTACTCCATTTGAACCCAGGTGACCTCATTGCGGAGCCGCCAGACCATCTCCGGATCCAGAACTAACAATATCTGGAAACATTTTTTCCTACTGTCAACAAATCCCATGAAAAGACCAAAACCAACATTTCATGTACAGATGTGGTAACCTCAAGGCTTCATCCTGGGTCCTGTTCTTTTCTGTTTAGATGCTTCCCTTCATTAATAGACAACATGTTTCGTTTCATAATTAATTTTAGATTTAAGCAGCCACCGAGCTGCTCATAGTCTGCTTGCCTCCAAGTGGAAACTAACTGTTCGACTTTTGTTTAATTTTAATCTTCATGGGGGTCGGACTGAGATCATCGTACGTTTGGCCCCAAATATTTTTACTCTTTTTAAGAAATGTCGTGAACATACCAAAGTCATCACTGCGTTTACAGACGTGGTCTATCTCAAGCTCCCCATAGAACAGTCTCTGGTGCTTCCCATATCAAAGTTTGGGGACGCAGCTTTTATCAGAGGTGAAGAAGTTGTTTCAGTTTTCCAGGTCTTCAAGGATGAGGATGAACCAGTTGGTTTGCCGAATGTGTGTCTGATTAACTTTGAGCCGCAGTCTCAGGTGCTGCAATCGAGCATCCATTTGTCTCGACCTCCTTCCTCTGCAGACTATGTGGATCTATAACATCTCCTAACTTCCTCCTTTGCCTCTGAGTCATCTCTGCCGCAGCCACTAGAGGGCGCTGGCACTTGAACATAAGCACATGTTGTTGTGATGTTTGCTGAAATGTCTGATGTTGTTTTTCTTGAGTCTTGACGTGGTTGACCTTCATGTACCGCAGCATTAGCTACATGGTTTAGCCGTGGCTAGCAGTGCCCTCCTTATAGTTCTGCTGATTTCTTTATGGTCCTTTTGTGGTGTTCCACAAGGCTCAGTTTTAGGCCCCTTGTTCTTAATGTACATGAGTCATCGTCTTGATGTTGTGAACTTTTATCTAATATTTTTTTTGCAGACAACACCAGCTTGTTTTTCTCACAGAGGAATCTTTTAAACAGAGCTGCTAATTGATTTGACTCTGAATCATTAATGTGATTGATTGTGACCTTCGGAATCTTTTCAAACGACCTTCTACAATTTGTTTTTGTATCTGAACTTTCATCATAGAAGGTGATCACGTGTGGAAATAGAATATTAGATGCCAGTTTATTTATGATAACAACAAGGACCCTGAAACAGAACCTTGTGGAACACCAGATTCAGAGAAGAGCTGAGTTAATGCCTGTATGTGAACCAAAAACACTCGAGTCAGAATTAACTACAGTGTGGGTGTGTTCATGGTGATGAAGGAACATCAGTGAGGCTCATTGATGTGTTTTAATGGAGGTCAACGGCTCAGAGGAGGAAGATCCTTCAGACTGTGATACTCACAGAAACTCGTCAGATGCTTTCAGGTCATTCTGGTTTGAGTCTGCACATGGGATTTGTTGACAAGAAGAAAACGTAGAATATCACAAGACTGAAAATTTAAACTTATTCTCACTTGAACACTGAATTCTGAGATAAAAAACGCTTTCAAGTCCAGTTTGATTCACGAGGAAACGAGAAGTCAGCAGATGATTCTTCTGACATGTTGAACTTTGTCTTGCAATGCTGTGCCTGTGGTTGAACTCAGCGTCACACTGAGTGTGTTTCTACTAACATGTTGGATGTAGCATGATGTTAATCATTGATGCTAACTGTTGATGCTAACTATGGCTTGGCTCCATGTTTGGTGTTTGCATGCTGTCTGTCTTCTCTTTTTGTGGATGTTCTCTTCAGAAGTACTCGTTCAGTATGTAGTGCTGCTGTTAGCGTGTATCTGTCTGACGTAGACGTCGTCGTGCATGTCGCTGGTTAAACACGATCCTCTGACTGTGTCGCAGAGCTGCGACACAGTCAGAGCGAATCTTTAAAGGCCCAGATTTGACTCCAGGACTCAGAAGCATGAAACAGATAAATCAGTGTAAATGTCAAACGGCTGCATGTCAGGTAACACTTTGAGACGATTTCGACCAATCACCGAGCATGATGACGTTCCCCTGATGTCATTTCATTTGTTCTCTTGAATCTGTTTTCTGGGGTTAGACCAATCGATGGGTTCCATACTGGCCTTTCATCATTGTCACTTTCTCTTTGTTCCACGATGTTTGACAAAACTAACACTTTAAATTAATTCACAATTTTGAAGTTTATCTTTGAAAATGACTTCATTTTCATTTTCTAGTTGGTAAAAATGAATCTGAAATCTTCTGAATTTAAGTTTTGAGAGTATCTAATTGTCTTGTTTGAGTATTTTAATTAAAATGAAAACTTTCATGATTGAATAATTATTACGTTAAATTTTCAACCATGATAAAATTGATGATGAAAAAAAATAATTTTGTCTTTCACTGAAACGAGCTGAAATTGGCACATACAAACATGTGAATGATAAATATGACACATTTTTGATTTTGTCAAACATAATGCAGAGAAATGGAAAGTGATTTAATTTTAACTTTGGCAGCCAGAGACTTCCATACATTTTATCAAATCTGATCAGAAATATTATTTTGCCATTTATTGTCTCATGATTGTACAAATCAAACTTTTTAGTTTTTAAAATTAGGTTTTTTTATGGAGAAAACTGAATATCTGTGGATTTCATATTTAAACATTTTGAATGACAAAACACCAACAAATTCATTCTAAAAACTCAACTTTTATTAAGAATCTAAATCGTCTCATTGTCAATAAAGGTTTAAAAACCCACATTGGTCAAACTCTGACATCTGGACAGACGTTAGCGTAGAGCAGTGAGACGAAACACTCGACGCGTCAGTCGTCATCAAATTTACATGTTTGTATTTTATAGGAGCAAGACAGCGTTAAAGAAACGGAAGCTAACAAGGTAACAAGACTAAACAAGCACACGTGGCTCCAGTCTGTGTTTATTTATTTATTTATTTATTTATTTATTTATTTATGGCTCCAGTCTGTGTTTGTTTATTTATTTATTTATGGCTCCAGTCTGTGTTTGTTTGTTTGTTTGTTTGCTGTGTGTGTGTGTGCGCGCGTGTGTGTGTGCACGTGCACGTGTGCACGCGCGCCATGGCACCACATGCAGCCTTCAGACAGAGCGACAATGTCCGAACTGTTTAATCCATCAGACTAAAGTGAAACGTGATTCTGTAAACATAAACATGAGTGAAGAGTTTTCGTCTTTTATGTTAATCTGAAGGTAAATGACGACCAGAAACGTCTCGACGGCGTTAAAATGTCATTTTCATGGACGTCTCTCATGTCTCGTTGCAGTCTTGTCCAGCTGGACGACTTCGACGCGTACTTCAAAGAAATGAGCAAAGACTCGGCCTACAAGTTCTCTCTGCAGTTTGAGGTAAAAGTACTTCACAGCTGGTGTTTTTGTACTCACTCAGCTGTTTATCGTGTATTTGTATTCACACAAATCCTCAGTTCAACATCAGCAGGATGTTTACTGTTGAGATCATCGAAACTTATGGAAATCATGTGGAACCTTTCAAAACAAAAGCTGAAAAGCACTTCAAAATAAAAGCATGAAGCACAAGTCCTTTCAGATCCACGTTTTCACAGTTTTACTTTGAAACTGGACGGAGGATCAACAGTTAAAACTGCTCACAATCATAGACTTTCTAGACACACAACACGTTTGGAGGGACGGAGTGTTTGAACCTGATGAAAAGATTACAGAAATAAAATCTGACGCTGTGAAATCTGTTTCAGGAGCTGAAGAGCGTCGGTATGGATCTTTCCCACGATGCAGCAGACCTGCCCGTCAACAGGCCGAAGAACAGATACACCAACATCCTCCCCTGTGAGTCTCTGCCAGCAAAGCATCATGGGAGAAAAACCCCAAACTGTCTGAAACAGTTTTACAAATCTTTCATTTATTTGTGTTAGTGCGTGTTGAGTTTTCATGTCAGTACAGAACATGTTTGTGTTGTCGTTGTTTGTGTTTCTGTTGTTGTTGTTGTTGTTTGTTGTTTGTGTTGCTGCTTGTTGTTTCGGCTGAGTCAATTAAACATCTTGAACTCTTTTCCTCCAGACGACTTCAGTCGAGTGAAGCTGATCTCGATGCACAACGACGAAGGTTCAGACTACATCAACGCCAACTACATACCTGTGAGTGTCACTGAAGGGTCAGAGTATTTCTACACTGCAGTACTACTACTTTTACTTCAGTAAGAGATGTGAGCACTGTGTGTGTGTGTGTGTGTGTGTGCGCGTGTGTGCTCTGCAGGGCTACAAACACGGTAAAGAGTACATCGCCACTCAGGGGCCGCTGCCGGAAACCCGCAATGACTTCTGGAAGATGGTTCTGCAGCAGAAGTCTCCCATCATCGTGATGCTCACACAGTGCAACGAACGGCGGAGGGTGAGTACAAGTACTGCAAGTGCAAGTACTACAAGTAGAATAATTGAAAAGTAGTTGACGAGGAGCTCCACCTCAGCTGCCTCCAGCAGTAAAATCCTGCTTTGACATGAATGAGGGACGCAATAAGAAGAAGAAAGCGGCTTTGGTTGGTTCATACTTTGGTGACGGTGAATTTGTTCACCTGTTTCCAGGTGAAGTGTGATCACTATTGGCCGTTCACAGACGAGCCTGTGATGTATGGAGAGATCAGCGTAGAGATGCTGTCTGAATCCGAGTCTCCGGAGTGGACCATCAGGAAGTTCAGACTGGGATATGTGAGTACCAGCTTCTCAGGATGGGGGTCCAGGTCCACCGTGGACCACCAGAGTCTGCTATGAGAAACACGGCGTCCTGTCACATTCATGTGTTTCCTGTAACATCAGATGTTTGTGTCCCCTGCAGGCTGATGAGAGTCAGGACGTCCTCCACCTGAACTACACCTCGTGGCCGGATCACGGCGTCCCCACAGTCAACGCCATCGAAAGCATCCTTCAGTTCGTCCACATCGTCCGTCAGCAGGCCAACAGGACCAAAGACCCCGTCATAGTCCACTGCAGGTCAGGACGGGACTGAAGTTAGCGAACAGGCACTGGATCTGTAACGTTTATTATAGATCAGGAAACAAATTATGGCTGAAGAACGGACAACGTTTACTAGTACTGAGGCTAACATGTGTAAAGTTTGTCCTGAAGGTGGCGCTGGAGGAAACATCATGTCCGCCCTGTTTTCTATAACTCACTTTATTAAACTGTCACTGGACAAACAAGACTCCTCTGAACTCATCGTTAGCAACTTAGCTTGATTGAACCAGCTAGCTTGGTGCACTGTTGTGCCAGACTAGCAGTAGCTCATGCTAACATTAGCGTGTCAAAGTGTTGATGTTAGCCATTGCTAAAGTTAACGTGCAAGGATCTACAAGAGGTGAACATGCTAACGTTTAGAATGTAGAAGGCATGTTTACATCCACATAGTTAGCATGGTAACATGCTAACATTTGTGTTTGTGTTACACAACAAACTTTAGCATAGTGATGTACTACTTTTAGCAAGTTAGCATGCCACCCCTCTTGTAGGATGTGTATTATTTAGCATTAATCATGATCATTATATATAGCATTTTAACATGTACAGTTAGCATGTCCACATGATAATATTTACTGTAGTATGATGGTGTAAAAACATATGGTTTAGTTAATGTACATTAGCACACCTGCAGATAGCATTTTAGCAGCTATTAGCACACCACATTTAGCATGTCAGTAAATTAAAAAGATACGACAGTTAACACGTAACATTTAGCATCAAAGCTAATACGCTGAAAAAAAGAGGAAAAAAGCATCAATATCCACAAGAGTCAAAATAAGTCAAAATAAGCATAATTAGCATAATAATGATTAGCTACTATTTTCCGTATCAGGACTTGTAAAGAGACGTCCTCTGTAAGATTGACAGGAAGTGAATGTGTGACTTTGATGTTTAAGGAATGCTGTAACTTTCTGCATCTCCTGGTTTTATTTGAAGTCTCTCCAGGAAACGTTCAGAGACTCTGAGTCACAGGGCAGGAAGCGGAGATCACATCCTGACAGTTAACGACCATAAAAACGCTATTAGACAGATGAAGTCATGTCCATTATGTCGTCCATTTGGCTCCGGCTGCGGTCCGATAATGACAGCGGAGGTTTTCTGTCTGTTTCTGTGTCTGTGGTTCAGCGCTGGAGTCGGCCGGACGGGGACGTTCATCGCTCTGGACCGTCTGATACAGCACATCAGAGAACACGAGTTCGCCGACATCCTGGGCATGGTGTCGGAGATGCGTTCACACCGTCTGTCCATGGTCCAGACTGAGGTGAGGTCACGGCACGCGTCTCTGTGTGAACCGTACGTGTGAAACAGGAAGTCTGTGGCGCTCTGACCGGCCGGTGTTGTGTTCTCTGCAGGAGCAGTACGTGTTCATCCATCAGTGCGTCCTGCTGATGTGGCAGAAGAAGAAGCAGCAGTCCATCACCTCCGACGTCATCTACGAGAACGCCAGCAAGACATAATGACGGAGGCGCCTCCAGACGTGAGTCAGACACCTTTCCCTTCACTGTCTGTTAGAAACACTGAAACAAACAAACGTTATTGACAAGAAAACGTGGCGATGCTCCCTGTGTCGATTATGCTTAAAGAGCATATCGATCATGTATAACTAGTAAATAAACAGGTAATTAATGAGTAACGAAGCTGTGAGCAAACAAGTGATCATTAAAAATGAAATGGAACAGAACAGATGATGAATGACAATGAACAGCTGTATCATATAAAACGTCCTCTGTCATCAAACTCAAACCACATCCAGCCTCACTCGTTTCGTCCCTTTTCCTTGTCTTGCAGGCTGCAAACACACCCAACCTCCTGTGCTTCAGGCATCCATTCTCTGCAGAAGAAGATCCGCTTCATCATCAGTATCTAAAACAAACAGCAGAACATCTCGACGGCACAAGAAAAAAAACCCTGTTTTTTTGTTGAATTGGTGTTAAAGCATGGATGGAGATTTGCCTTAAGGAGCCTTCACTGACTGACCAACCTGTTGAACCACAGCCCGCCCTCTGAATTGGACTGATTCACGTCAATGTGGGGTGGGTGGAGTCGGAGGAGCGTAAACGAGCTCCATCCCGTGATTGGATGTCTACACTGTGTCCGTCCTCGTTCAGACGACGTGAGGCGACGAGTCGGAGGAACTGAGTCAGCAGTTTTTCATTTGATTTGTTTTTTAATCTCAGGAGTAGCTGAAAAACCAGCAAGCACACTGGCCTCTTCTTCCACTTCGAAGTCATTTGTCATTGGTTAGTTTTTAGTGTTTTGCATCGTTGACGGCGCTCGCCGCCCGCAGCGTGCAGCCGTCCTGGCTTTTCATGACGCAGGAGTGACACACTGCCAAACACCCGAACGCATCGTGGGACGAAGACGTGTCGATTATCAAAAACACCGACTGCTCTAACGTGCTAAATAACTGCCAGGACTGCTGCACAGATCAAACCCGCTGAAGGAGCCCAGCAAGCATTCGACGAAGGATCCGGTTCTGGAAAATGAGCACAAAACGTGTTTTGGCCCGTCGACGATGCTGCTCTTTCAGCCATCGTGCCGGAGATTCTTGGCGTTTCTGTCCTGGCTGAGACGTCACCTGTAGTGTTGAAAAATGTTCCAGATTTCAGCTGCAAAGCCTCAAAGGAAGTTTTTGGTACTAATTTCACTAAATGCTGCTCGGCTTCGTACGACGTCCGAACTTTTTCTCTCGTCTGTGGAATCCGCCTTTCAACGTCTGAATGTTTGCTGGGTCTGCACAAGAACTTAAGGGCACAAAAGCAGCTGAAGGGACGGACGCCTTCCTGTGGAAACACGAGTGCCTGACGCGGCGTCGCGGTTTGAGGCCAGTTTGTAGTTTAGAGTCGGTGCTTGTAGAGCTGTGGTTTGTATTTGCACTGAGGCCTCGATGCTGCCCGACCTGCCGACAGAAGAAGGGAAGAGTTTCTGCTCGGTGGAGGACCGACGTCCTGCCAAGACACTCGGTCCTCGTCCCGTCTTTCTGACGGAGGATCTCGATCTGAGGTCATCGCTGTGGAAACGACCAGCAGAGAAACGGATCATCGCTGACAGAGGAGGCTGTTGAACTGCCAAAACCTCCACGAAATTATATCAAGACATCGAGTTTCCCTTCATATCTCCAGGGCCCGGCTGAGGCCCCAGGCGCCACCTGCATATCCTCCTTCCATCAAATTGCCAACACAGAAAGCTGCAGCTGTAATTCATGACAATGAACCTGCCCTGAAACAAAAACTAGAGCAAAACACAGAAATGTTTTTAACATTTTAGCTTCACGTTCGTCACTTTTGTTGTTGCGGCTCAAAGTTTGGAAGCTTGAGACAAAACTTCTGATTATTTTGTTAATTGCCAAATTTTTTCTGGCCCAACAGGATCTACTGAAATGTGGTCAGAGCCAATCCGAATTTAACATGACGTTTGGGACAGCATCCCAAAATGCAACAGCACAGCGTCCTCCGTCAGCGTAGATTAGACAAGAATCTGAATTTTTTCAGAACATTTGGTTTTCAAGTACAGTTTATACTTAAACACTAAACTTATGATGAAAACAGATTTCTGTTGGAAGAATTTGGTTTTGCAGCCAAAAAAAAAAATTTGTTTTCATCTCAAAATCTGAAGTCACCAAATATTTTGGTTTTGGTTCACGTCCACAAAGCTCACGTCAAAGTGCCAGATTTTTGGATCGTATCCATAAAAGTTTTGAAAATAATTCCAACATTTGATATTTTTCCGTTTGCTGTAAGTCTGTTTTTTGATTTTAGGGATAAAACGACCAAAATGTCAGAAAGACGTTTTGAAGCTTGAAAACAGAGTCAGTGCGTTCACACACGACGGCTGGACAGAAAATCATTTTCTGAAGCGTCGTTATCACATCGACTTATTTACGGTTCATCTTCGTCCTGAAGGACGTCAGAAAACGTCTTCATGACTGTAGAATGTGTGCACATCAGATGAGAGGTCGACCTTTACGCCGCGTTCAGGATGTGAAGGGTGTCGTCACAATAATGGCGGCGAGCCGAAAGGCCTCTTTGACGCGTTAAAGGTCCGAGAAAAGATCAAATCTGACTTTTATTCATTCAGAGGTTTAAATCGTCTTCTGTTCACATCAGTTCTGTCAAGTCTCATTTTACATTTTTCCAAACAAGCAATCATAAAGAATTTTACCTGAATTAAACTTAAAAAAGTCAAACTGAGAATCCAAACAATTCAGATTCAACTCAACTGTCACGACAACCAGATAAAGAAAAGGCTGAAACTGACAGACTGTTTGTCTGTTTGTGGTGTTGTTTTTTATCACATCTTCTTACTAATTCATTAAAAAAAATTCAGATTACATCCCAGTTTGTTTTAATCTCAACAGATTAAAACATTTGTTATAACACCATCGACTAGAATTAAAGGAAAAATCACTGAAATCAAGGTTTTTTAAAAAAATCCACTGGACATTTGGAGGTTTTTGTCACTGATTTGAAAAATATTTCGTCGTGGTGAACTTTTGGTTCAAACCCAAATTCTTTGTGCTTCACTTCAGTTTCTATTTTAATCTCTAAATTTGATAAAACGCCCCAAAGTTTGTAGAACTGCATCAATTGCACAATTTCTGAAAGTTACCGGATTTTTTTTTTTTAAAGATCTATTCCCCGAATATTAGAAGTGAATAAAAGGAAAAGCTGCTTCTGACTGCTGTTCGTGTTATTTTGACCACCCCTTGTATCCAGTTTGTAAAAAGGCCGTTGGACACGTGAGCGTCGACTAATGATCTTTGTGGCCTTGTGCTTCAAACACCTGAAGTCTTTACCTGTTGGTCGGTTCGGTCGCCGCTCGATCTGAGCTAGTTTCATTTCACTGTTAGATATCAGATGTACTGTACATACTACTACTGCTTAACTATTCTGTTTCTACTCGTCATTACAAAGTACTTCTTGTGAAAATGTTGCTTTAGAGGTTTGTTTTTGAAGGTGTTGTGTCTGTGAATCATCGTTACCTGAGCAGAAGTTCTCATCACCTGGACAGTTTGGACATTCGGCTGTTGGGAAAACGTCGCGTGGACACGAACTCGTCACAAACGCACTTCTGTACGACGTCTTTGAAAAGTGACGCGACCTGCAGACGGAGAGAAAGCTCAGCACTGTTCACTCTTTACGGTTTTTGCTTCGTGTGCGTCGTCAAACTTGTTCGTCATTGGTGCCATTTCTTGTGCATTGTGTCACTTAAAATTTGAGGGACGGTCGTGAACTCGGATCATTGTCACAGAGTTTTAATGTGTGTGCGTGTTGGAATAAAATAAAATGTTGCAGTTCTGTTTGTCCTGTTTCAGTTTCTGTACGACATGTACAAACGTCGTAACACGCAGACCCTCAAACACGCTTCTACTTAACCACTAATACGTTTTCTACGTGAAAAAATCTGACTTGTTTCAGTCCAACAAAAATCAACTTTTAAGTTAATGTTTGTTTTTTTCCACCTTTACTAAGATATTACAGTATTGTAATAATTTATAGTTATATCAGAACATTTTACACAAATACAAAAACACTATTTCTTCATGCTTCATGTATTAAACCCTGAATCTGTAATAATGCTAAAGTTAGTGTAGCGCCCTCCAGTGGTTATTTACTATATAAAGAAGTATTACATTAGGTGTTTGACCTAATTTAAATCTTTTGTGATTAACATCGTAATAATGACGAACTACCGACTAAATCACATCTGACAGCGACTCTGAATGCGACACTTCTGTGCTTTAGCTGCTGAAGCTAATGTAATGTTAGCTTCACAGGCTGACAGCGAATCCCGAAGAATTCGAGTGAAAACTCTCAACATTATAAACTTAAAATGATGAAAATGATGTGACAGAAATTTTAGGTTAAATATTCACAGAACTCTTCATTTACACTCAGCGACTGCTGAGCTACCTGCTAGCTATAGCTAGCAGTCTGCCATTCAAGAGGTTTGTCTAAACTGGTGAATTAATAATTGACGTTACTATTAATAACCAACTTATCAAAGAATCAAAGAAAAGTGAAACTCACCAAACAGCATCTTCAGGTTGGTGAGCCGGACGTGAAATGAGTGTCGTCTCCAAACTTTCACTTTAGATCGGACAGTTGAAAAACATGACGTGAAGTGATTTTTAGAAAGGTTTTATTGCAGAATGAGCAGATTTATATGGAAAAGGCACCATGAAAACTATACACTTACAGCGAATTCTCTCTAGTGCTTCTTTCTGATTGGCTTCTAGAACTGTTTGTGTACGAGGACAGTTCGCTAACACGGAAACTTCACTCAGCAGCGATTATCCACAAACTACTACTCGTTAGTCAAATTAGTGTTTTACTACAGTTCAGACATTTTCATTCATTTTCACCGTTTACTTCCATTACAATCGACCCAGAAACCGAAAACACAATCAATACAATCATCAATGTCTCAGTGAGTGAAGAACGTACTCGCTGACGTTTGTACATCTCATATGAAGTATACACGTACATATTGAAGTTTTACTGTGTACACGATGTTTCTCCAGCTGCTGGACGACCTGAAGCCTCGAAACTGTCCTGGTTTCATTCATTTGTGCTGTAGAAATCTTTTTTTTTGCTGGCTGATGTTTTTTGGTTTGATTTTGTTGCCGTGTTGAAACGAGGCGAGGCGGTTCAAACGAATGAAGGTCAGGTGACAAAACCCAAAAATAAATAACTGAAGGGTACAATTACATTACTTTAATGACTAAATTTAATACTCTGTTCATTCCAGAAGAGTCATTCAAACCACTGCTGCTGATTCCCACTGCACCTGAACGCCTCAGTTTACTGTTAATACTGCATACATCCACTGAGCTGTACTACACACCTGTGTACTCTTAGTTCGGAATAATTTGTCGTATTTATTCTGATATTTAGTCAAGTGATTTGCTTCGGTCTGTGTGAGTTTTGGAGCTGTAGATCATTTAGCAGCTAGCAGCTGATCAGAGATCAGCGTGGTGCGACGTGACGAAAGTGCTGCGAAAACATTCGTTATACTGAACTGACAGAGAGAACAGGTGAAGGGTGGAGGAAGGGTGGAGTTCACCTGGGCAGCAGCAGAAGTTAGACCTGCTTCTCTGCCATGGGTGCAAATATTGGAGAATTTCAGGGTTTAATTTGGAGTATTTTGTCCCTTTGGTGAACTGACTGAGGTGTTTTGTTTAATATACATTCAGTCATCGAGCCGAGAGACGGACGGACGGACAGATCCTGGACCACGATGGTCAACTTTCAGGTAATAAACCATGAAGGCTCCCAGACTTTTTTTTTTTTCCCAAACAGGAAGTACCTGGTGCTGTGGGCGGAGCCTGAAGAGTCATCGTGTTTAAAGTGGAGCGTCGCTGAGTCAGCAGAATACATTCATGTCAGTGTTTGGACGACCTTTGACCTCTTCAACATCTGCACAGACAAATGATTGATCAGCAAACAGCCGTTAAATAAACTGTTCAGCGTGCTTCCGGATCAGTTTCAGGTTTGATTCTTCACTCGTTCCCACCTCAAACATTTCATCAAAAAACATCTGAAACCTCTAATCACACGATTATGATCATCAATGACACGTTATCATAAAGGTTTTGATCAGCTCTATCATTAATCATAAGAAGTTATTCAACTTTTTAACCATAACAGATTACAGACTATGAATAACATCGTGTTGGCCAAAGAATCGGACATGTACAGTTATTGATCGGTGGATCAATAAAAGAGCCGACGTTCACGTTTGCTTTCTGTCCAGATGTCGAGCGTCGATTCCGTTTGAAGTCACAGAGTTCAACATGTGCTTCGTCTTCTGGACACACGATGTTGACGTCTCCTCCTCGTTAAATATTATCAGCTAAATCTAATTTTCCATTATTTTTATCTTCAGGCTTAAATCTTCTTTCTTCATCCTGAAGTTTTTTGATTTTTTTTTAACATTACGCTGAAACACGACTGATAACTTTCAGGAAGTGCCACGTGAATTTTGACTGAACTGTTTTCATCCACACGTCTCTCAGAGGTTTGGACACATCAGGACGTTTTACTGTCCAGCTTTCGTCCTGCAGAAAAACTCGTGTTTCGCTCTGTGACTCCAACATGGCGGTGCAAACTGGAGCTAACGAGCTAGCAGCCGCTCTAACATTAATACTGAGAAGCGTCGCTTTGGAGAATCATCTTCTGAGCAGCTTTTCTTTTCACCATCTAAACTCTGCAGGGAACAGGAAACCGCCTCCAAAGTCCTCCGAGCGTCGGCGTCAAATTCAGGCAAACATGGCGTCTCTCGTGTCCACATACTTCAAGGTCCAACAGTCCATCAGCTGCTCGTTCTTTTTCCTACGGGGACGAGCTGAGGAGCTCCTGCCTGCGCCGCATGATCTCCACGAACTCGGCGTGGTCCGCCGCCGCCTGAGGATCGAGAGCGCGAGAAAACAGCAGGCTGCAGCATGAAAAACCAAAAGTGAAAGCGAGGAGGAGGGGGAGGAGGAGGAGGACGAGGAGGAGAAGGAGGAGCTCAGTGGGCGCTGCCTTCGTCAAAAGACTCCACCCCTGAATCACAGGTGCTGGCTGCCAGTTTCTCCTGTCGCCTCCTCATGATCTCCTGGAGCTCAGAGCCTGAACTCCTCTGCAGAGACGAGGAGGAGGAGGGAGCCCAGGGAGGTGAAGGCAGAGGGAGGAAACAGAGACAAACAGCTGGTTAGTCTGTGAAGCTCATTTCACATGGAAATCTTCATTTCTTTCTGCTTCTGAAGCGACTGAGCGTCTCTGCCACCAAACTACTTTCGTCCTGGAATCAGAAGATTTTATCGGCTGGTAAAAATCTTCCGTCGGTCGCAGCCGGCTGTCTTTAGATGGTTCGGCTCTCCATGTAAACTCAGCCGGCGGCCTGAACCGACCTCGCCAAGCCTTCGGCGCCGCTGCCGCGAGCTGTGAAAAGCATGTGCATGAAAACATCTACAGTCTGAGTCAGCTGGTCCGGTCAGGGGGCATGCTGGGTAATGGAGTACTTTAAGGCTTTCTAAAACTGGTCGCACAAAGATCGCTTTCAGTCACAACTGATAAATATGAGCAAATACGTCATTCAGATCATTCAGAAAGTGTTACAAGCAGGAAAAGTATGGAGGACAAAGAACGACTCACCAAAAAATAAACACAAATACAATAAAGATTCCAATTAATGAATAAAAGATACAGAAATCAATAATTATTTATAGAACTAATACGAATTTCTACATTTCTACTTTTATTTTTTGTCTTTGACATAAAAATAGAAATTAAGGAAAAAGTCTGTTTTGGGCGTCGACACTCTTTAATGTTCAGAGAAACATTATTTTTCTCATCTGTCCTGTTTAGTGTTGTAACTGTTCTTTGCCTCTCTTTAATTGGTCAGTTTTCAGCTGTCAATCATCATCTTTGTGCAACCAGCTCAGATTGCCGGAGCTTTGAGCGCTGATCCAGAGATCCCCACATGACTTTTATCACGAAGCACAAGCGTCTACTTACCAGCACAGCCGTCGATGCGTCACAGTGAACGGTGACGTAACCATCAGCAGATGATTTCCACGTAGAGTTTAAGACATTAACTCAAACCTGACCTCAGCATCAACAATAGTTTAGCATCAGCGGTTTGCTGAAAAGCCTCATTCTGAAGATTTTTAACAACAAAGCTGCCGGTTCACCTGCTGATGTGAAGCCAAATGAAATGTGAACTGTTTGTTTGTAGGAATCTCTGCAGTGAAATCGATCAACTACAAACCTACAGGACGGACTGGAAACTAAATCTTTGTGAGATTAAGTCTTTAGAGGTTTTGTAAACCTGGGTTTCTGCAGTTGTCATCGTAACAACAGCTTCATCACTAAAATCTGGAGACAAGTTTGAAAAACTAAAACTAAGTCTGAAAAAAAAGACAGTAAGTGGACTCTGAGTCCAAATGGACGCTTCCCTCAAATGAAATCTATTTTAATCGAGTGTGATCTGCTGCAGCCATGTTGGATCAACAATTAGCTAATTGCTAATCAAAACTAAGCTAGCATACAGAACACAGGTTTGTCTCTTCAGATCTGATTCCAGCCAAGAAAAGATCTACATCCTGGTCTCTATGGGATGGGGTCGGGGTCAGAGGGCAACAGAAGCGGGACGTTCTGGAGCTGGTTCATTCAGGGAGTTTAAGGAGGACGTACAGCCACAGCAGGAGGGCAAATACTGGCGCTACCTTAAAATGCTGCTACACGTGAAACGTCTAACTTCGTTCTGACGGCCAGAATCAGGAAGTCACATGAAAAGGTTTTTATGACGGACGTCCAAAACAGGAGACAGATATTAATGCAGAGGTGGGACAAAGACGTTCTTTTAGAAGTCTGAAGTCCTGACTCTGAAGTCCAAAGTCAAGACCAAGAAACGAGTCAAGAAAACCAAGTCCAACGTCCCGTAGGAGGACGTCAAGTCTTTCCAAATGAGTCACAGTCAAGGGGTCAGATTGAGGACTCGGGCTTCAGGACTTTCTCTTTACTTTCTATCAGGTCTCCTCAGACTGTCTACAGAGCCGTCTGTCCTCTCTTTGACGCCTGAGAAAACTTTTTGAAGAGGTTTCACTGTTCCTTTAAATCTGGCCAACAGGACGAAGCCGTGAACGTCCGTTTGTGAACACGATACCTTAATGAATGTGGTAACAGATTCAGAAGATCAAAGGAGGGTCAGAAGAAAACCTGCAGGTGGAAATAGACACCAAACACCAGACCTTGCCACAGGTGGAGGATAGAAATCATAAAGACAGAGAACACGAACACAGAGCTGCTGACGGGGACCAGATCAATCACTAATGATCAGGAGCAGCTTCAGTCTGAAGTCCTTCCTCAATTCAGGAACTACTAACTAGTTTTTTCATTACATCAGTTTGTTTTTCTATTCTGTGTCCTGGATACTTTATCTTGACCCTTCTGTGCCACTGTTTCTGCTTTCTTAATACGACTTAATTTCCCCGGTGTGGGATCAATAAAGTCTTATCTTATCTTACGTCATCTAAAGTCTTCTGAGTTTACATTATTCATTATCCAGCATGATGAAGATATACGACATTATTGTCTCATAAACATGAACAGATGACAACTTTAATGTGACTGACTGGCACTGAAGTCATACCGTAGCTCCTCAAATAGTGGCCGGGGCCTTTATTTACCAAGAGTTCAAACAGTGCTTGTTTTTGTTGATGACATTTTTGTAACAAGCACGTTTAGATTCTCTCTCTTCCCCTCAAAAGCCTTTCAGAATAAAGCTCCTTTTCAACTGCAACAAGAAAAACTTATTGCAGAGAGAACTCATGTCAGCAGTAGATTGAATTTTAAGCTGTTTTGGTCGCGTCATATTTGACCTTTGACACCCACCTCCAGCGCCGCCTTCTGGACGGTGACCTGGCTGAAGACTCGAGCTCCATCATCGGGACAAACTGTCTTCAGCTCCTCCTTGTTGAGAGAAAACAGCTGAGCTCCAGTCAGAACGCCGAGACTGGTGATGGTGCTGCACAGAGGAAACAGGTACAGTCAGGTCTGACACAGCCGAACGTCTTGGATGTTGGACAGATGTTTTCAAAGTATAGTATCTAAAGGTGTCCCTGCAGACCGAGACTGTCGAGACTCACACTGGACTGAAGCCTTTGGCCTCTAACCACGTCTTGACGTCGTCAGGCGACGAGTCGTAGGTGATGCTGACGGACGGCAGGCTGCTGCTGCTGCGAGAAGGAGCCTGAAACCTCTTCTGAGCACTGCGACCCAAAGTCAGCCTGTGCATCAGCTCGTCCTGAACCTCCTCCATGTTGGATTTCCTGCCTGCAGGGGAGACAAGGAGCAGCCATGAAACATGAGAACTAAAACTCTGGGAGGGAAGATGTTTGACTCCTTTCACTGAAGGCCTTTAAACCGGACTCACGGTTGGCGGGTGCAGCCTTCTGGTTGCTGTGATCCCTCATGGCGACACTGCCGTTGTCACTGGACGTGGTGCTGTTCTGGCGGCTGACTGTGCCGGCGCAGGCGGCCGGCCTGGTGGGCTCGGCAGCCGGAGGAGGCAGCGGCGGCGTGGGGAGCCTGGCGGGGGCCGGAGGGGGTGGCGTGGGAGCCGGAGGCATCGGAGTCACGACCGGTTTACTGGGGATGAAGTCTGTCCTGGAGGTCTGCTTCTGACGGGGGACAGTTATTAGATTTGACACTGAGCTCACTTCTGACTTACAATCTATGCGCACACACACACACACACACACACACACACACACACACACACGGAGACTGCATTAAACCCTCTGAAGTTCAGTGTCTACAGTTGTGTCGTCTGTTTGTCGTTTACCTCATTTAACTCTCCCAGTAATTGCTGGAAACGTGAAATGAAACAGAAAATAAAACATGGCGGTAATGAAACGATGAAACAAGACATTTTATTCACAGAACTTCAAACTCACTGCAAGAAACACAATAAACCGACTGAGATTATTGTCTAAACCTGAGGATTCATTATTTAACCACCAACACGATGAAACCTTAGAAAACTACTTAAAGGAACAGTCTGACATTTAGTCATCTTACCAACAACCAGATATGTGGTCCAGCACATGCTAAACCTAGCTTAGCAAAAGCCCTGGAAGCAGAGGGAGACGGCTAGCCAGTATAGCTACAACCCAGCTAGCATAATCAACATTATGTTAGGGGTCTATTGGTACAAAGTAAAGTTACCGTTACGGAGCCAAAAAGTCAACCAACATTATGCTACACGTAAGTAGCTCAGTGATGAAAGTTACAGTATAGCTGTTGTTATGCTAGCTGTTTTTAGCCAACTGGTGTTATAGCCTAGCTTAGCCCAAAGACTGGAGGCAGGGGGAAACTGCTAACAACAAAACATTCTGTATAATCACTATTATATAACATTAATATGGCTACAGAACAAAAACATATCCAACATTAAGCTGAGTGTTAATAGCTAGCTGATTGTAGCTATTAACAGCTACCATGTCTGATTTTATGGCAGCTGTTTGTAGCTAACTGAGGTTATACCGTTTAGCCTAGCTGAGCACAAAGACTGTAAGCAGGGGAGACACAGTTAGCATAATCGAGGTGGTTCTCGATAAACAGATAGCACACCCAACATCATGCTAGGCTTTTCTAGCTCACTGATGAATAGCAAAACACACATTGAACTACCTGTTTGTTGCTAATATAATATATATTATATATAATATATATATATGATCTATTGATAATGTTTTACTAGGACAGGGTTAGCCTAGCTTAAAACAAAGACAGAAAGCAGAGGTAAAGTACTAGCTGTATAGCTAGTTGCTACATACAGGGAGCATATCCATTGTTGGCAGTTACAAATACATATATTATGGTAGTTATCAACCAAGTGTTATATCAGGACATGTTTTGCCTAGCTTAGCACAACAACTGGAAGCAGAGGGAAACTGCTAGCCTAGCTGCATCAAAAGAGAACAAATATCCACCTTTCAACAACTCCAGGCCTGTTGTTGTTTATTGAGCAGGTGTAGACATAGAAAAGTGAGACATGGCTTTAATAGCAGCTAGCATTGAAGCTATTTGTTGACCAACAAATCAGCAAAAGAATCTTTTTCCCAAAATGTGAGACTGTTCCTTTAATGTCCACAGCAAAGCGACTACAGTTTGAGTTTGTAGAAACCTAAAAACACTCGTCATCGCTCCTCCTACCTTGAACAACTCAAACTCCTTCTTTGGCATCATAAGCTTTGAGTGTTAAAAATGAAACACAGGAACGGAGGTGAGACAGCGACGTAATGAAAGTCATGAAGTGATTTATGATGAAACAGCCAATGATGGTGGAGACGAACAGTCACCTGCACCCCACAGGTGTCCTACCTGTATGGTGTGGCTGTAGATGGGCTCTCCTCTGCCAGTGATGTCCACGGCTTTGGTAATCTCCAGGATGTTGTTTGGCACGTAGCCGGACGCCCCGCAGCCATTACGAACCTTCCACCACTGCTTCCTGTCGTCCAGAACCTGACAGACGAGTGACAGGGATAAGACAACTCGTGTGGTTTAAACAGTTTACCTGCACAGGTGTTTATATTCTAAAACTGCGAACATATTTTAAAAACAGATTTTGATCTTTTTGAGCGAGAAAACCAAATAAAATGAAATAAACAGATTTTCATTCTCCACCAGAAATAATAATGTCACAGTGTGGAGAGACAAAACCAGGAAAACACAAAGTTTTTCTTAAACGTTCAGAAAATTGAATGGAGTTTGGTTACGATATCAATCAAAATAATATTCATATATTATAAAATACGATATTTCAGACTGATGTATGAAGTTAATGGATGAAACCAATTATTGCTAATTACAAAGATAAAAAAAACAACGTTTACCTCGACGACCTCGTCTTTGAGGACAGAAAGCTCCGTGTTGTTTCTCGCCACAAAGTCATATTTGGATTTGGCAAAGAGTTTTGATTGGCCTCTGCTGTCAGCATCAAAACTTCTGAAACACATCATCCAATCACAACATCACTAATTACAAGTTCACATAAAAGAGTTTTTCATCATCAAAAGTACAAACAGAATTGTCAACTTCAAAAATTTTTATATTTTCACAAATAAAATAAACAGAAATATTTTCAGTAACGGATCAGAGCTACGAAACATTAACGTCACTGGACGTCATTGACTGTGCCGCCGTGGAGAAGCGTCCCAGCTCAGAGAAGAAGAACGAGATTTAAAGTCTGAGTTTGAGTTTTTGGAGGTGAACGAGAAAACAGAAGATTGACGAGAGGAAGAAACGACTGGAGTCAGTCTGAAGTTTCATCAAATCAGCAGAACAAAGAGACGATTGACGAGTGAGAAAGAGGAACTGAAGGAGGACGAAGGTGGACTTATTCATCAATTAATAATGAACACATGGGGAAATCTGACAAAATGTGTTTTATCAATAAAAGCAAGAACAAGAAACTGCCAGCAAAAACTCAAACAGGTTTAATTTATTTCTACATTTCAACTAATCACTTTCTGTTTTTCTGTATCTGAAATAAATCTACATAGTTTTAATTGATCTCCTGATTAATTCGATTTATTTACAGCTGACTGTGTTTCTTATTTCAGCCTTCATGTATTCATGTACTTCTTGATGAATAAGTCGCACTTCGTCCTCCATAGCTTAGTGGGCAGATCAGGGATCAGTTCTCCAGGGCATCATGTGACCTCAGCGTTACCGGTCCACGTGGCGGCTGACGGCCTGTTTAAAAGCAGCCATGGCCGCCTCCTGATCCAGGATGTGCATGCGTTTGTAGGTGTTGGAGAAGGCGTACCCGTCTGCAGGCGGGAACGTCTGCACCGCCATCTGCTGCACAAACACAAACAGAAAGTATGTCAAACACGTGCGGCGTGCCGCGGTCACTCAGGGGGTGTGATGTGTGACGGTAGATAGAAACCTCCTGAGCCAGTCTCATCCTCAGCTCGTCGTGTCTCTGGACCTCAGCGTTGGCGAGACTCTCGGCCAGCTGAGTCAGCTCCTGCTCTCTGGACGGCGTCGCCGACGGGAGCGCCGGAGGCTCCCAGCCGTCACGAAACCTCAGCACGCACAGAGGAAAGTAATGATCCTTCGGCCACTCCAGCCTGCAGACACGGGTCACATGACGCAGGTAACGGGGTCAAACGTTTTCAGGGTGCAGCGGCGTCACAGCTGGAGGTTATTTCATCATTCAAACATTCAGAAGACAACAGTAAAACATGCTACTGAAACGGCACTGAGCTCCTCAGCGTCGGACCCCGCCGCCAGCTCACCTGCATTTGGTCCATCCGTCTCCCAGAGTGACCCACAGGTGTCTCTCCTCTGCTGTTCCTGAGGCGTGCAGGAAGTCGATGGCCTCTCTGGTCAGCAGAGGAACCACGACGCTCCGAGCCAGATCCACACTGCCCGACGCCTGGATCACCTGGAGGGGGACAGGTGGAGGACAGGAGGGGGACAGGAGGGGGACAGGTGGAGGACAGGAGGGGGACAGGAGGGGGACAGGTGGAGGGTCTTTTAGTTTCATTTTTGGTCAAAAGCATGTGATGGTTCCAGCAGTTAAAACACAAACGATTGGAGGATAAATAGGTTGTGACTGACCATCCTGAGCGGCGTGAACAGGAAGTGAAGCAGGTCCACGGCGCTGGGGTTCTGGATGTGATCCTTCAGCTTCCCCTGCACATCAAACACAGTTCCTCTGAACACACATTCAGAATGAAAGGCTCATTCGTGGGATCACACAGTGAAGAAGCTCCTACCAGCTGGTTGAAGGCATGTTTGAACTTCTGCAGACAGTCGACAAACTCGTCCTCACTGGGGGGTTTGGAGCGCAGCGTCAGGACGCCCTCTGGTGGACACAAACCAGAAAATCCACCTCAGATACAAACATTTCATCATGAAGTGAATTCAGGGGAAAATGTTTGAGATGGAGAAGCTCGTGAAAGGATTCAGGACATCTTTAAACAATGAGAAACGACTTCATCAGTTTTTTTTTTCTTTAAATACCACTGAAACGCACCAGCAGCTGGTTAAAGTCCTACAGGTCCATTCAGAAATCTGACTTTCATCTGTGACTTCTTTACTTTCTCACTTTGAGTCACTCTGATGAAACTGCAGGTGGAGTTCGTGGTGAGATCACTGATTTACTGAAGAAAACATCTAAACGTGCTGATTATGAAGAAAGACCTTTGGTTTTTGGAGGTTTTGACCTCAACAGAAATCAGAGAATCGTCCCCACAGCGAAGACGTCTGTGATGTTTACCGTGTCGATCCACCTCAGAGGGTTAAAGGATGTTTCTTTATTGGGGCTTTGAGTTGTGAAGTGAAGCCTTTCAGTTAATCAAAAATGACCCTCAGAGTCTCGTCCACCATTAAAACTAACTGGTGTTTGACATCAGACCAGTGTCCGTCTCACCTCCTGGACCTTTCTTTTTGCCCTTCTTGGCCTTCTTCCTCTTGGACAGCTCGTTAAAGGCCTCTGAGGCCTTCTGAAGTTTGGTCACGAAGAACTCGATGTCGTCCAGGATGTGGTTCAGGATTTGCTGCCAAAATAAAAGCTTGTTTCAGAGAACGTGTGCAGGTTTCACCTTCAGCTTTGTCTTTAATGTGACTTTCATTTAATGATTAAACCTAAACTAACAGACCTGAGGTCAGCTTTCCCACGACTCTGATATCAGCCATCTTTCCTTTATGTAAGCAGATTTTCCCTCAAAGCCAAACTCTGATTACATTTCAAACAAACTACAGTCTTCAATCAGCTTAAATCTGTATGTATTGTCCTGTGAACCCAAATGACCTCAGATTTAAACTTGGGCAGCAGCGGCAGCAGGACGACCAGCTGCTCCCGGATCAGTTTGTGGACTCACCACGTCTCGGTCCACTCTGGCCGCGGTCATCTCCACCGCTCCGTCCTCCTCCGACTGCATCTGCTTCTCATCTGCTGACGAGAAAACAGCCAATCAGTAACCGCCAATAACAACCAATCAGATCCGCAGGTTAATCAAACGTCCAGCTGAGAGAATCCAATGAGAGGTCAGAAACAGATTCAATGTCTGCAGCCAAGCCGCTAACATTCATTACACACACACAAACTGCTGCACCCACCATCATTTTCATCATCAATTCAACTAATGAAACATCTTTTTTTAATTTACGTCGAATGAGAATGAACCAAACACTAAATATTTACATGTTTTTTCAATCACTTAACGAAGGTTTAGCATTAACATTGTTTAGTATCGAGACATTTAGCATGTTAGCATTATAATACTTAGCATGGAGTAACTGTGATGTTTAGCATGTTAACGGCAGAGTTTGAGAGGTGCTGATTGGTCAATGATCACAACTTAAGATCAAATGTAGCAAAACAGATGACATCAACAACATCAAGTTAATAATTAACTAATAACTAAAATAAATTTAAGGCTTTGCTGAGAGATGTATTCATTATTTATTTAACATCCACTTTTTAATGGTTTCCAGGATCAGATAATCCTCCCGCGGTGTGACATCACTCACAGTCTTGCTGCTCATTGGTCCAGGCTGACCAGGCGGCCGCGCGACTCTTCACGTCCACCTGATTGGATGATGCCGGTGGTTCAGGGGCGGGAGCAGCAGGGGGAGGGGGGATGATCCCATCACTCTTCAGGATCATCCTGCAGACAGGACAGACAGATCGGCCAATCAGCTGTCAGCATTATACTTTAACCTCTGAGTGTGTTTGGTGATTGGTTCTTACTTGAGTGTCTCTGGTCTCTTCTTCACTTTACCTCCTTTGGCATCGATCATGGCACTTTCTATGTCTGCGTGGATCAGATTGGCCTGAAAAGGATCAACAGACGTGAATTTAACACAGTTTGTACAAACAAACAGGATTGAAAACACATTAAAAACATGTTAAAAACATGTTAAAAACACGCTAAAACACCTTTTCAAACAGTAAACATTTCTGGTTTCGGCTCTTCGTACATTTCGTCTCTTTCCAACAGGTTTCTGTAAATCCTTTTTCACGGTGTTAAATCAGTAATGGTGTACCACAGGGCTTGATCTCTGGTCCACTAATATTTACATTATATCTTAATATTCTTTTTCATCTTTTCAAAGCTTTATCATTCTTTTTGTCGCTTGATTGTCCGTCTGACTTTGTGTCCAGCTGATGACGTTTAAAGTTTGCTTTCTCTGAATTCTGACAACCATCATAAATAATAAATCAATTTTCACACTTTGATCAAATCATATTGAAATGTCATTTATTTTGCTGTAGTTGGTCAAAACATTGAGTTTTTATTCAGCTTCCTGAAGTCCATGAAGACTTTCAGAGGTCTTTGAAGAAGCTGTACAGTGGAGGTTCCAAAGCTGAAAGAGGAGGTTGCAGAGGCCCTTAAGGAGGTCTGAAAGTCTTTGAACAGGCACAAGATCTTGATGAGATATTAGAGGTCCCTATGTGGCTGAAGAGGTCCTTGAGGGGGTTTACCAGAGTCCCAGAAAAGATTGTGCACATCCTGTACAAGGCTTTGGACCTTCTTCTGAAGCTTGAGGGGGTCTTGAAGAGATTCCAGAGGTCCTTCAGGAGGTGTAAGGTCTCATGTGGAGGACCCATGTGTCCACAGGGAAATTACAGAGGACCTTAAAATGTTCCAAAGGTCCTTGTGAAGGTTTGCAATTCATTAAAAAAGTTGTTGAGGTGATCTAAACGGCTGCAGAGGTCATTAAGAAACCCACAGCAATGTTTCCGATGTCACTGAGGACGGCCCACCGGTCCTTGAAAGGGCTGCAGAGGTTCCTGAGAGGAACTTAAGGAGGTTCCACCGGTCTGTAAGCGACTTAAGACCTAACGCACTGTGAAGCATCACTGCTGTTGCTATGGTTACTTGCAGTTTAATAAACCTTGAGCTCTGAGTTAGAGCAGAAGTTGAACTGCTGACCTGGATTAAAACTGAAATGTTAAGATCATTTGACAAACTAAAAGGACCAATCACAGGCAGTTTACCTTGATGTCATCACACTGGAACAGGTGTAGGTCAGGTTTGCTCTGACCCGAGTCTTTACACACCAGAGCCAAGATGGAGTCATAGCTGCAGGCGTTCATCACGGCCTGGCAGTGATGAATGGTCCCGATGGGGAAGTTCTCCAACTCGTTCTGAAGGAGTTCAGAGTTTAAACAAACGGTGCGTTCAAGAGCAAAGAGTCAACAACAGATGACAAGTGATTAATAAACTGTATCTCAAACAAAAAACAGAACATATTACAGTTTCTATCTGTCATTAATCTCAATAACCAACAACATGAACTGCACACCGAACACAGCAGCATGCTGGGAAAAACATGCACATGGCTTCATCTTACACTTTTAAACAAACAAAGGCAGATTTTGGCTTCTCAAAGCAGAGGTTATGACTGAATAATGTTTTCTGCTATGAACTCATGGATGTTGTGGACCTGAATTCAGCTGTAGTTCACTTCAGCTCAGTGTCTCACCAGGCTGCCCAGATTAAGTGGGTCTAAACAACCCTGAGTCCTGGACTTTCTTACTACTGGAGCTCAGGTGCTCAAGGTGGGCGGACACACCTCCAACCTCTCATCCTCAGCGCTGCTCGGTATCTTCATCATTTCTCACCTTCGTCTCCTGGTCGATGAGGCTGACACTTTTCTCCTCCACCTGCAGGAGCATCTCCTGAGTCCAAACTTTTCCTTTAGCGTCCAGCAGGCGAAGACGTCGGACGCCATCGTCCACTGTGATCATTCCGTCTTTACGGTCCAACAGGAACGTGGTCAGGTGCTAAACATCACACAGATCAACACAGTTTAACATCCAAACATGGCAGCTGCTCAACGAAGTGTCCCGACCTATCAGGATCTTACTCTGGACTGTTACTATGTGTAAACAAAGTCAGGGAGCTCTGTGATTGGTAGTTCCTCTGGTGTCGATGGTGTAGAAGGGTAACTACCTGAACAATCACAGACATTCATCTACATTTCCTTTAGGAAACTAAGTTATTCTAAGAGTTCTGATCCAGGAGCTTGTGTCCTGGTCTCACCTCCACATGATACTGCGACGTGTCCGTCAGGCTGTTGATGCTGGTTTTGGTGAAGTGTTTTCTTTGTTCTGAAAGAAACAACAGAACAGTTAATAAACTAAATATATATAAAACAGCATCGTTCAGAAAAACATCTCCTGGCTGGCTGCACCTGCTGGACGTACACCTGGTCCTGTTGAACTGGGTGCAGGGTGCAGACTAAATGTGACAAGTTAAAGTCTTGACTTGTTTCCAAGGTGAAGTAAAACCTTGTTGGTCTGATATTCAGGCTTCACCATCAGCAGGTCAGAGTCGACAGATCAGGTTCAGGTTGTTCGACGCAGCAGGAAAACAACTCGTGTGGCGGTTTGAGTCGACCCACGATGAACACATCTGGCATTTCTGCTCCTTATGGGGGTCGGGTCATGGTCTCCAGCACAGAAACAGCTCCTCCTGCAGGAGGTGCTCCCAAACCAGATGACATACATAATCTGTCCAGAGCTCTGCGTCTACCCAGAGGTCCCCTTCCAGTGGGACATGCTCAGAAAGCTCCACAGCACCCAGCAGGATCCTGATCTGATGCCTGAACCTCCTCATCTGGCTTCTTTTGATGCGAAGGAGCAGCAGCTCCACTCCAAGCTCCCTCCGGACTTTTGAACTCCTTGCCCTCTATCTGAAACCGAGCCCAGACACCCAGCAGAGGAAACTCATTCTGACTAAGTGTAAATGGACAGCTTTGTCCTCCAGCTCAGCTTCCTCTAAACCACGACGGTCCAGAACCACCATGTTTCTGCTGACGCCTCATTTCTCCCTCGTTCATGAACAAAACCCTCAGACACTGGACTCCTGATCCAGGGGGAGCAATCCACCAGAACCAGGACTTCAGGTCATTGAAGACACACAAAAAGACACACACACACACACACACCCACACACAGGTTGGACCACTGTGGGACAGTCAGGCCGACAGTGGACACTGATTCATAACGTAAAGCTAAAATATTCTGACGGATTCAGAGCTTCTTTAACAGTCGAACAGCGAAGCAGAAACCAAACAAGCAGATTTTAAACTGAAGGCCTGAATGAAGACACACGTGGTCCAACCTCAGAGACATCTGGATTTCAACAACATGGCTCTTATTTTGGTAGGTTTGCAGAAGATTCCTGTTCCTGTTCATTTATGTAACAAAACTTCAGCGATATGAAGCCTCGAGGACCGAACCCCGTTACACACACACACACACACACACACACACACACACACACACACTGAAGTCTCTATAGAATCAGATGTTTCGTTTCCTGACGGTTTAATGGTCACAAATTCAAAGCTAAAGGGAAACAAATAAGAGCCAGGTTATTTCAATAACTATAACACACACACACACACACACACACACACACACACACACACACACACACACACACAGGGCGATGGGCTCACTCTGACTTTTCTTTTTATGTTTGGCAGACGAGCGAAGGAAATAGATTTCATCTGATCCTGTTCATGGAGATAAAAGGGATCGAACAACGATCCAAAAACCATCAACAGACGGAAGAAAATCTTTATTACTGAGCTTTTATTCTGTTGTTGTCTGTCCACACAGGACTCTGACCGGGGCACTAAATACTTTTACTGCAGTACTGTACTAAGGTACAACTTTGAGGTACTTGTCAGGGCCGAAAACTAGCAAGAACACAGAAACTCACCGTACAGAGCTTTGGCACGAGACTTGGCTTTACTGTTGATGGGAGGCTCAGGAGACTGAGAGCCATGGCCACTGAGAGACAGACAGGAAGGAGACAGACAGGCAGGGAGACAGAGACAGAGAGAGAGAGAGACAGGCAGGGAGACAGAGAGAGGGAGAGAGAGAGAGAGAGAGAGAGAGAGAGAGGGAGAGAGAGAGAGACAGGCAGGGAGACAGATAGATAGATAGAGAGAGAGAGAGAGAGAGAGAGGGAGAGAGAGAGAGAGAGAGACAGAGAGAGGGAGAGAGAGAGAGAGACAGGCAGGGAGACAGATAGATAGACAGAGAGAGAGAGAGAGAGAGAGAGAGAGAGAGAGGGAGAGAGTTAATATAATGGAGGAAAACTGATCTGAGGTCTGTTTTTACACCTTCACGTCACACAAACTGATGACGTCATTCATGTTTCTGATTGGCTGACATTTGAGATGAGGACACCTCACTCAGCTTCATGTAACCATAGCAACAACATTAATGCTTTACACCTGAGGCCTTCAGACTGAGGAGGGACAGGTGAGACAGACGTCCTGTGCGGGGTGGAGGGACAGGTGGGACAGATGTTCCGCTTGTCTTTTCTTGTCTTTCTATTCGATCAGTGTCTCATTCTGAGACTTGGACTCTTGGACTTGTATATTTCATGTTCCTGTCTCTTCCCGTCTCCCCGCTGACCTCAGACCAGCGTCACTCATCCGTCTCTGAACGTGCGAGGACACGACGCTTCCTGTTAAACCGACGTGTGAAGCGACAGCTGTCTGCTGCTCCAGTGTCGCCGAACTCAACGAGCTTCTGAAACTCGATATTTTCACACATTCACGCGTTATTCTGCCCGATGACGCGGTTAATAATTAAGAAGAGGAGTTCAGAGCGATGAAGGACGGCGAGCCACTCAGCTGACTGAACACAGGGAACAGGAAATGATTCATTAAAGGTCATCAGTCAGACGCTCTGTTCGCACTGACCTCTGAAAGGTCACGCTGGGACAGTTCAATAAAGTTTATTCAAAGCACACTCGACAGACGAGGGTCACATGACTGACAGACGGCCACACGTGTACAATTAATCAAGTATCCAGAGGGAAATACTTCACTTTTTACCGCATTATATTGATTTGATTAACTACAGATTCTGATTATTGATACGAAATTATCAACAAAACGATAAAAAAACTGAAGACCGTCTGTGCTCCTTTTGGTCGGCGCCGCAGGACGCCTCCCGCTGCCGGGCGGCTTGACGTCCCCAAGACTGAACCCAATGTGAAACACAAACGAGGTCACGGAGATCGACTTTGTTCAACAGCAGAGCGACAAACAGAACCGTGTGACAGGCTGTGTGGGTCACTGACTGGTTCCTGATCAGGTCCTGGATCAGGTCCTGGTTCAGGTCCTGGATCAGGGCCCAGATCAGGTCCCACTCTCCTCTCTGGTTCACTGACCTCTGTGTCTGCAGCCTGCGGCCACATTAGCTTTGGGAAATTAGCACGGCCGATTAAATAAGTGGATCAATCAGCCTCCCAGAGGTCTGGGTTCAGGTTTCACTGGGTCACCGTGTTCAGGTCCAGACTCAGACTCACCACAGGCAACACGGCTTTGTGTCCTCCATCAACGCCACGCTCACGGCCAAACGTGTACTTCCTGTTGAAGTGAGTGTGAAACTGGCCCGCCGCCGTCATGTGACACTTTGACTCTGACGGGTTTGTTTTGGAGACTGAGCGAGCGCCTGAGTTCAGTGTGAAGCACCAGGATCCAGTTCAGCCTTTAAACGAAGACCTGCAGCCGCTAACGTGACGCGTCTGAAGTTACACTTTGCATTAAAAATTCATTGAAGGTTTTCTTAGAAAACAACAAAGCAGCAACACTTCAGAGACGCAGCGGACAAACGTCTCAGTCAGGACGCTAAAACACCTGGAAGTGATCCTCAACGTCCAACACAAAGACACCTTCAGTCTGTCTCACAGGTCCGTCCATCTGTCCTTTAATTTGAAACATGAAACTTATTTTGAAAAGTCATTAACAAACTCAGCAGATTTTACTTTAATTACACAACTAATAACTGACAATTATTAGTAAAATTAAGTGAAACTGAAGTTAAAAAGTAAAAAACTTGTTTCTTATTGTGAACTTGAGCTCAATTTGGGTGTCGAATGTTAGCATATTAGCTAATGTTAGCATGCTACCATGATACACTAGGAGGGAATAAAAATAACCACGTTAATTATTGTCATGCAACTTTCAGTATGTTAGCATGCTAACGTTAGCATGCTAATATTAATGATGGATGAAATACTAACTTGACGTGTGAGTCGTAGGAGCCGAAGATGCCGGAGGCGAGAGCTGGAGTTTCGTATCCGTTCATCCTGCTTCACGGTGGACAGTCAGCTGAAACGAAGCACAGAGACGCCGTCACCGTTAGTCCAGAAACATTCAGACAGAAGTAACGTGTTCAAGACCTCGACAGCATGAAGACCACAAAGGAAACGCAGTATTCGCACAGAAACATCCCATAATCCATCTGAACACGGCTCAGTACACAGCTGAAGTTTACCTCTCTGTGCTAGCATCAGTGCATCATTTATCTTTTCATTTTGCTGAGTCATCATGGTGGACTTCTGTTTTGTAACTGTTCAGAATAAGAGCGCTAGCTAAAGCTAACATTAGCATTAACATTTTGAGATATTCATAAACCACACAGACAGTGAGGCAGCAGCGTGTTAGCATGCTAACATTAGCTAATTAGCAGTACACTCAAAGCGGAGAATGATGGGAATTATTAGCACTAGTTCTGCAGATATTTGATCTTTAAATAAAGTACTGGACACGTTCAAATGTTGACCTGATGGTGGCGCTACATGCAAAGTCAGAGGATCAATAAGTTCTTTTAGCTGATCCTGAGATGAACCACATTTATCAGATTCTTCAGTGTGAAGTGGAGGAAAGATGCTAAGGTCATTAGCCTGCTGCTAATGTGGCTAACAGACCAAAACACCACAAACATCAGCCCTAATGTTCTGACTAATCAGCAGCTGCAGCCCCTTTAAGTGAACCAGTGATGACGTGTCCCGGTGTGGACCCTGCAGACGCCTCATCAGCACAGAGCGTCCCCTCCTCTCGCTCTCATTAACCAATCGTTGAACGCTTCCTGTGTAGCAGCAGCGAGCCTCAATGAAAAGAGCTGCACACAAAAGAGTCGCCCAGGTGACCGACGAGGCTCGCTCTCTGCTCCGTATGTACAGTTCAGCCACGTGTGATTACTTTTCCCAGGACTCGTGTTTTATTCGGCCGGGACTCGGACTCCATTTTGGACTCCGTATCCGTGACAACAGCAGGCAGGAGGCTCCAGTGATATCTCCCTCTGGGAGACGAGGAGAGCCTGCGAGGCCACGCTCAGGGAGGAGAGAGCGCTCCTAAAAATACTTCAGTCAAAAATCCAACTGCAGTACAGTGTGTATCTCCTGTTTAAGTACACACTCAGCGTCTCCAGTTTACTCTAAGTGTAACTGGTCCACAGAGTCTCACAGAGTCTCAGTGTCAGAGGACATCACAGCACAGGTTTGTGTTTGTATGGATGCAAATTACTGGACGTCCATCAACAGAAGCAAGCTTAAATGAACAAATGAGACGTGGAGAAGAGGACAGACGGACATTTTTGTCTTTATCGTCAAACTCCACCTGCAGTCAGACTGTGTGTGGTGTCCATGTTTCCTCCAGCTGACCTTTGACGATATGAAACGTCTCCAGGTGAGTTATCAGCCGTCCACCAGCTGCTGGACGTCTCGCTTATCTCAGCTGTCGGCAGCCTTTTGTCCTCCAATCGCAGTCATTCAAAGGTCCTGACACACACTGAGCCCCGCCCCCCAGTGATGAGGTCACTGCCTTCACCTTCAGGACATCACAACACAGAGACACGTCCCTTTGTGTGAGGACCACAGAGGTCAAAGGTCAGATGTGATTACAGCATTAATGAGAAGACGTCAGCACCTCAAAGACAAACAGCGTCCAAACAGGATCAGCTGTTCACACCAGACCTCTGACAGCGTCTGGTTTGTGTCTGTCCAGAGGACGCAGCCACTGACGTCTCCTGTCTCCTACAAACACTCTGCTTCCTCTTCCTCTTCCTCTTCCTCTCTCTCTGGTTTCCAGCTGCAGTTTGACGAGAGCGTGGGGACGTTTTGTCTCGCCGTCCTCCATGTTTTCTGGTTTACATTAAGTCACTTTATTTCCACAACTCGGACACGATGCTGACATGTTGGTTGCCGTGACGACACTGAACAGCTGTGGCGCTGACTGTGTGTGCGTGCGTGCGTGTGTGTGTGTGTGTGTGTGTGTGTGTGTGGGTGGGTGTGTGAGACGCCTCGGACACGCTGAGGCGGGCTGTGAGGCGTTTCCACGGTAACGCAGGCCTCCACCATCTGCAGTGCGCAGAGACCGTTGGTCCACAGAGCCGCTTCACCAGCTGATCTGAGAGCAGCCACGGCGTCCGGCTGCTGGGACTCTTCCCGTGTTGACTTTGTCAGGCGGCGGTTTAATATCTAACCAGATAAGCAGAGGTCATGTGACGCGACTCACCCGTGACGTCACACAGAGCAAACACAGCAGAGGACGAGCGCTTTCCGTCAGGTCACAGAGGACCGAAAAGGACCAGGTCTCAGCTGGGCGGCGTTCAAGAGCAGAGCTGAAACGTCTGACCCTCTTTGGTTTGGAAACCAGACCTGGATCAGGTCTCTACGAACCGTCCACCCTCCGCTTAGACCTGCACCTGGCACCTGGTGAACGACCCTCAGACCTCACCTGGTTAAAGGCTGGTCATGTGATGCGTGGAGCACCTCAGGGCTCGGCTCTGGTCCCTCTGGCCGTCTCTCTCTACACCTTTTATTCTGCTGCCGTTTCATGTGTTAGAGTCGGCTGCGAAGCGTCTCGTTGGTCAGTTCGTGACGCCTCTCAGAGCTCTGAACGAGGTCAAACACGTCCGGCTGAAAAGAAACCCTGACGTCAAGTCAAAGAGCAGCAGCTGTGAGCCGCAGGAAGGTCCAAGGAAACGTCCACAAGCTGAAAATATGTCCTGGGTCCTTCATGTCCAACTTAGTGAGACCGAATCAAACAGAAAGAAAACAAACAGCTGGTGTGTGAGCTGACTTCAGATCAGTTTCATCAACCTGTTAAAGTCTAACTGATGTTCAAACACACATTTAATGAGTCACCAACCAGGAAGTTTAACAACTGTTCACTGTTTACACGTCTGGAGGCGCACTCCGTCCACGCCCACGTCCCATCCACCTGTCCTCAGGTGCCGTTTACTGTCACAGACCTCCACCCAAACGGGGGGGGGGGACCTCCACCCACAACAACAGCTGACACACACAAGCACAGACGACACGCTGGAGTGAAACCTGACGATCGTCGTCAGTCTGACACGTCCCAGAGAGGACAGTAAAGAGGATTGGTAAGAAGATTTACATCCATGTGGTCAACACACACACACACACACACACACACACACACACACACACACACACACACACACACACACACACACACCCTCCTTCCTCTTCAGTAACATCTTCATCATTTTTATTTCAGTTCTGTCTTCGAACTCGTCGTCTTCTCGTCCACAGACTTTGATGCTGTTTCTTCTTTTTTAGCTTCTTCTTCTGTTTATTTATTGCGTAGCCAAAACCTCCACCTTCTGACGACAGGACAGCTAACGTGCTAGCGTTAGCGCCGACGTGTCCACGTCAGACGCGTGTGTGGGTCCTGAACAGGGTGGAAACTTCGCTCCGATTGGGATTTAACGATCGTCTGAAACATGTGAGCTCTGATAATGAGAGCAGCTTCTGCTGCTGCGACCATTGATTGACCGACAGGATCGAGGCCACAGAGCTCTGCAGGGAGCTGGAGCTCATTTATCTCTGTAACCTACTTACTGCCTGCAGAGGACGAGTACGCGGAGGACACTGTGCGCAGAGGACACCAAACTGTACACAGAGGACACTACCATCTCAGAGGACAAGCTAACATATTAGCGACCAACACTAACATGAAAATGAGACAGAATTTCAGGTATTGAAGGTGGACTTTTTTCCTTCTTGGGGACACTCCATTAGCAGTGTCCCCGTCCTTCCAGTCCTCAAGCTAAGCTAGGCTAAACACATCCTGTACTGGACACAGACTGTGTCTTTATGGTCTGTCTTCTGATGTGTCCTCTACGATCGTTTGAGTCCTTCTTGTGTTTATCTGTTTAATCCACACCATCAACACTCTGGGATCGACTTAAATCCCGCAGCTCTGACACTTGTCTCACATGTCCAGATGTCCTCATCTAATGCTGAAAACCAAAGAGTCCAGCGGCTCAGAGTCAGTTCTGTGACAAGTAAAACATCAGATTCTCTGACAGCTTCTACATGGTTCTCCTGAAAAGCTCTTCAGAGTCCAGATGGAACGTGTCCACCGGCTTCAGAGCTGCTGGTGAGAGGACAGAGACAGGCTAGCAGTTTCCCTCCATATCAGGTCTTTATGCTAAGCTAAGCTAACCCTAAAGGGCTCTGGACTGTCTGTTGAATCTCTGTCATATTAAAAACTGATCAAACTGATCGACGTCTCTGGTCGTCTACTGACGAACACACTGCATTTCCTGTGGCTTTTTCACAATAAAAGCTCCACAGTGCAGCAGACTGCACCACGGCTGCGCTACAGTTCTATAACTGGACTCTCCTCTGGGGGTCCTGACTGCCTGGTTCAGGACCATCCTGACCCACTTTCTCAGTGCGGCTCAGACCTGAAGAGCCCAAAGGCTGATGGGATTGATTTTTCTGGTTTTATCTCGTTCACTTCCTCAAACAAACACTGGACGCCATGTCTGCCTCTGATGGAGCTTCAGTCTCGAGCCGACGTGACGTCAAGGTGTTTCAGAGTGTTCCTGATGTTCTGGATAATGAGACGAAACACTGCAAAGACTTTTGGTTTAGAATCATAAAATCTGTCGTCCTCGTCCTCGTCCTCCACCAGGTGAAATAAGGTTTCATTGGCCCGTCACACGTCTTCATAAAGCTTGAACCAGATCCTGGAGGAGGAAGGACTTTACCTCCAAAGAGGCAGCAGAAAAACTCCAACGCTGCCGACGGCGACTTCATGAAACGCAGAGGTCAGGTGAGGTAGAGGACAGGTGGGGCAGAGGACAGGTGGGGCAGAGGTCAGGTGGGGCAGAGGTCAGGTGAGGTAGAGGTCAGGTGGGGCAGAGGTGTGTTCACGTCACCGTCAACGCAACATTACGACTCCAGCAGTCCTGAAAACCATCTTTCCTTTCGTGTCATCACATCAAACAGGACTCCAGCACGTCTGTTAGTGCGGCTCCGTCTAACTCCTGAAAGCCCTCTGAGTTGTCGCACCTGAGCGTGGAGTTGACGCGTGCTTCCAGAATAAAACGCCACAGTCCTTGATCTTGATTCTGAAGACTTTACTGGGAGTTTCTTTGCATTACAAAACAAAGAGTTCTGCTGACAATGAGAAAACATCTCCGCAGACATAAGAGCCCACATGAACCCACAGGGAGCTTACCTGTACGAACCGTCCACAGGTGAGTGTCTGCAGTGAGAAACCTCCACAGCCTCTCAGGTAAAGCCTCTGGGCTTCATGTGTGGCAGATTACAGAGGATCCAGGTCTCTGCAGGACCTGGATTTGCTGCAGCAGCTTGTTGTCGACGAGTTTAAGCCTCTAATTAATGACTCAATATGGACAGGTGGGGGAGGGGCGGGGGCGGGGCTTACAGACCAGCTGACAGGTGGCAGACAGCAGAGGAAACACCCACGTGACTTAAAGCTGGTCGACACGGCGCGAAGGCGGGACTCACTGCAGGAAAACATCACCACTTCACAGTCAGGACACGTCCATTCACCCATTCATCACCTCCGTGTGTGTGCGTGTGTGTGTGTGTGTGTGTGTGTGTGTGTGTGCGTGTGTGTGTGTGTGTGTGGAGGCCTGTGTGAGCGCCGTTCACCTGCTGAGACGGTGCAGCAGCACGAAGACGTGACGACTAACGTCCAATCAGCAGACGCAGATGAGCCCATCATCATCATCATCATCATCATCATCATCATCATCATCATCAAAAACCTGTTTCTACTCTATGCCGATGATGTCATACTCGTCATCTGATGATGTCATACTCGTCATCTGATGGACGTCAATAAAGGTCACCGATTACGTGACGACCCGATCAATTCAGGAAACTGAGCGAGTTGAAAGAAGCAAACATGTTAATCTGAGAATCATCTGATAATCCAGATGACACAAACAGGCTGCAGGAGCCTCTGCTGATTGGACGAAATCACTGCTATTGATCAGCAAACACGATGGACTCTGGTCCAGGATCTTCACTGACAAAACTTCAGCGGTCACACCATTTCCGCGCCAAACACACCTGTGTGGAACACGGCACAGGTGAACTGCTGACTGGTTCAGTGTCGCAGAGCAGGAAGTGTGTTTGAGGAAACTCCCGTCTGAATGTTTACCGACTGAAGGCGAAGCTCAGCGAGGTTTCGTGACGACGGCTCACAAACGAATCCACCAATGAGAACAAGGCAGTGACATCACAGCAGCGCCCTGAACACAGAGCTGACCTGAGATCTGATCGACACCCGGCCTCAGCTCAGCTCAGCAGCTTTTATGTTCAGTGTTTCTTTAAGACAGAAACAGATGAGGGATTAAAGAACAGACACACACACACACACACACACACACACACACACACACACACACACAGGATTAACGCTTGCTCGGCTTTATTAAGACGACTCTAAAGCCGGTGAACCTCTGACGGCCTCGTGGCTCAAACGCTGATCACAGACCAGGGGAGCGTTTCCAGGTGTTTCCTTTGTGTCACATGATCTTCTACCTGAGCTACCTTCCTGCGGGGTGTCCTACACGCAGGTGAAGGTGGTCACATGCAGCAGGTAACACCTGACAGGTACAGCGGGACGTTCTGATCAGAGACTCGATCACACTTTATTGATCCCTCACAGATCAAAGTGCTGCCTGTCGGTGGAGCTCACAGCTGATCTGAGGTCAGCGTCGTCTCCTCTGCCCTGAAACTCGACGCCTGTCACTCTCCTGAAAAACTGATCAGCTCCAGTTTCCTGTTTCAATCCCAGAATCCCACACGGGCTCCTCCAACACATCACAGCCACACCTGGCAGGTACGGTTACATCACCATATTGCCATGGTAACCAACCACACACACACACACACACACACACACACACACACACACACACACACACACACACACACACATAAACAACAGGACGAGACGCCCGGTAACAGTCAGTGACATCACTTTTTTACTATTTTATCTTATTTTATGGACGAAAGAATCGAAAAAACACATGGAATATTAAAAGAATCAATACTTTTACTTTTACTTTATCATTCTGTCAGAGTAGTAGTAAGCAGTAGAGGAGGTGGTAGTAGTAGTAGTGGTAGTGGTAGTAGTGGTAGTAGTAGTATGACAGCAGGGCTTGGGGCTGGAAATCGATCTTCTGCTCAGTAAAAGCGACATGAATGAAAAGTTCTCGAGAGGCTGAAAGTTTCACAGAAACTTTGCTGTTTTAAAGAAACAGGAAGCAGTTTGATGAACGTCTGAACGTGTGTGTTCAGGAGCTTTCTGCTGACTTCCCCTGTTAGTTATGATCTTATTCATGCTCCCCGGTTCAGTCCAGCAGACAGTAGATGGGAAACATCCAGAAATAGTGTCTCCGGCCCTCAGGAGGACAGCGGCTGGAGGGACGTTTCCCATGAAGACCAGAGTCCCAACAGAAAACAGATCCAGGACCAGCTGCGGACTTTAATCCGCTGCTATCTGACCCACGCAGGAAGCTCTGAAAATGGGCTGAAACAGTTCAGATTACACAACGCTCGGCTCAAAGGTCCTCAAGTGTTCAGCATCAGCAAATGTCGTTTTCTAAGAGCCTGACGACCTTTGACCTCCAGAGAAAACAGCTCACAGCGAGCTCACAGCGCGCTAACACACTTCAAGCAAAACAGCGAGCAGGTCATGTGACTGATCACAGACGAAGACGGTCTCTGACTCTCGCCGTCATTTCTTTTCAGAACTTTGGATCCAAATTCAGACGCGTTGACTTTTGAAGATATTTTCATACAAAAATGAAAAATCTCCAAATTCACCCGAACATCAAAGATGAACAAACAAAAATAACCCTGACCCTGGGTCAGCGGAGGGAGGCTTTTATTGTGAAACAGCCACAGGAAACAACATGTTTCTGAAAACACTGACAGCCATCCATCATCACACCTTCACCTCATCACTTCACCTCTGTGCAGATGGACGTGTGGGTCCAGCTCCTGGTTGCAGTTGTTGTTGGGGTCTATGAGTCGAGACATGCGTCATGAATGTCTGCTGGACATTTCTGTGCAGAGTGCAGACGTCCTGAGGTCAAAGGTCAGCTGACCTCCTGCTTCTCCTTCTTGTTTCCACACGGTTCTCTCACCTGAGACCTGCGCCTCCATTAACAGAAGTTTACCTGTGGAGGACACGGGAGGCGGGACGGGCCGTGTCCACCTGTCTCTCAGGAACAAACCGTCCATTACTCTTTTCTTCTCCACATTCACGCGTTCATCTTAAAGGAGAACAAACGGCACGAGGCTGCGACCCACAGGTGAGACTGAGCGGGTTCTGGCAAAGGTAACAGGAAGGAGCTGTTCAGGTGAAAACGACACGCGGAGATAAACGGAAACCTTCCGGTAACCCCGACTGGGGCGACACATCAGCCCGGTAACCGAGCTCCACTCAGGCCGAGCGAACAAAGGGCTCCGGCACGGCGGGCGGCCCCGGACACGGCCGGGGACCGACAGCCGCCGGCGGGGGCCTCACACACCTGCGACGTTTGTGTCTTTCATCCAGGTAAATATTCAGGTGAAAGGTTTTTCTTCCACTGACAAACTGAACGAAGCGCGGAGCTCCCGGTCCCCATCACGCCTCACCGACACCGCGCCAAAGTCCACTCAGAATTCCGGCGATTTAAGGTGAAACTACGTCGATCAGCCTGGATGTTGGCTCGGACTCGTCTGTTTGTCCGCAGATGTTTGGGAACAAATGTGACCCATTGTCAGACATTTCATCTTAAATGAACTGTTTGGTTCTGGTTCACCCTGTTTTCCACTGTTTTCCACGAAGAAACGGACGTTTTGTGAGAGAAGACACGAAAAAGAACTGAAGTGGTGATAAAAGTTGAATTTAAATGAATAAAACATTTGTGTGTGCAGGATGGATGCCGACATGGAGGAGTGAACCTGACGCCGCATTAAACCGGGTTTTTTCGTCTGTGTTTGCCTCCAAGTGTCTCCGGTGTCATTTAATGTGAATTTTCCAATGATGTCTGGTGCGGCTCTTCTCCGCTTACCGGAGCACGGGCCACCTTTCCTCCTCGGAGCAGAGGGCAGATCAAGTTGCTTCGGGTTGCGTTAATATTTTCTGTTAAAGCTAAACGTTAATAGCAGCAGGCTGACGGAATCACAATAAATTCACGAATTCCCGTCGGTTAAAGTGAATATCTGTAACATGACCGCCGGTTCATGAACCGGCTGACCGTCGGCGTGCGGGTGGAGCCGCGGCGGAGGCAGCACCGCGAAGAGTCCGCCTGAGGATCGTTGAAAGCGGCTTACCTGCAGCTGCGGGCTTCATCACACCATCCGCGTCCGTTAGAAAAACATGGCACACATCTGCGTCCGCGCTGCCGTCACCGTCCTCTCTGGACTCCGCGTGTCCGGCAGGCTGAGCTCCTGGTCGGTCAGAGGAGGCTCTTCTGCGGCCGAAAACTCCGCTTGACTTTGAATTCTGTGGAAAAGCAGCAGCAGCGCTCAGCCTGCGGAGCCTGTGGGCTCTGTGCCCTCAGCGCGGACTGACAGGCAGGCCAGCTGCCCGAGGACACGCCCCTTCCCTGCCCGAGGTACACACAGTAAAATGTACTTATACACAGAGACGGGCAAGTACTCTGATCCTTTACTTCAATAAAAGTAGTAATACAACAGTGTAGAAACACTGTTTCAAGTCCTGCATTCAAAAAGTTACTTAGGTACACGAACAAAAGTATCAACATGTACTTGAAGTACCAAAAATATAAGTACTCATTGTGTGTCTGATTTCACGATAATACAGATTGTTAATTAACGTGTTGATGACTTTAATCGGGCTGTTGGTAAAAGACAAACTAACTTTAAAAACTTCATCCTCAGAGATCAATTATTGATATTTATCTGAACTTACTGACTAAAGTTATCAAATACATGGAGTGAAGTACTCAGTACACTATTTCTCTCTGAGCTGCAGTGAAGTACAGAGTATCAGAAAACTGAAACACTCAAAGCACTGTACCTCAGAACTGTACTTAAGCACGGTACTTGACTAAATGTACTTGGATACTTTGCAGTACTGTTTACACACTAACGTGTACTTTAAAGAGTGGACTCACTTCCTCTTCCTCCTCACTTCCTCTTTGCTTCGTCTGGTGTTGTTTTTACTCTCCACCAGTTCGTTGTATTCAGTTTTATTTCACTCAGAGTAAAATGTATGACGCTGAAGTACAAACAGTGTCCATGTCTTAAACTCAATCTGGCCAATCAGAGCAGTTTAAACCTCTGGAGGAGGGGCTCGCCTTCCAGTCAGCACTCAGGGAAAAACTGTCTTAGTCTATGTAAACACTCAGTGTGAAGGTTAGCACGCCCCCTGCTGCTGATTGGTCACAGGTGGAAGGTAACTAAGTCCATTTACTCAAACACTACTGAAGTACATCTTCCAGGTGTTTGAACTTCAGTTGTTTCCATTCTAAAATGTATACTTCTACACACTCTGAATACTGTACTTTTTACTCCGTCACATTTGTCCGACAGCTTTAGTTACTTTTCAGATTCCTTCCTGTCCAGTGAAAACCACGTATCTCCAGATGTGCTGCTGTTGAACAGCTGTAGTACTGAAGCAGTAATATTAATCCACCAACATCAGATAAATATATAAAAAACACTTCAGTCAGGTTCTGAATGCAGTACTTTTCACGGAGTATTTTCATACTGTGTTGCTACTTTCAGTTGAGTATTTCTCAGCCTTTGAAAATGATTTCTGTACATTTTGTAAATCCCTGAAACATAGTAAAATGATCAAACCGAGGCAACCCTCTCAAAGCTGCATGTGATCAGAGGTGACATGTTTTTAACTTCAGTTACTGTTTAATTAACGCTCTTCACTGTAGAAAAGTGTTGCTGCTAATATCAAAATGAAATCACTGAATCAAACTGAGAAGTCATTTTTCATTTGTGCCTTTGAAAATAAACATTGTAAAATCAGTTTCATTTTAATTTCCATTGTTTAAGTACTGCCAGTATTCAACATTAAAGGGATCAATATTCAGTCCATGTTTAAAGCAGCCACACTGATCATTGATTCAAGTTGAAAATCAACATGAAAGTCTCAAACTAATCCTGATCTGAGCTTTTTACAACATTGATTCCTGGTTAATTAAATGCCCAAATAATTCTCATTAAATCTAAAAGTCAAAATGAAAGCTTGCAGTTTAAGTCGCACGTGGTCGAATTTGAAAATTTTAAATTCAGTGTCTCTTTTTAATAATTTAATTCTGTGTTTTCACTTATGGACGTTGGACTTGAACGCTTTGAATCGGCAGCTTCGATTCACCTCAGGATCAATACTCTGTAATTAAACTTTGTCAGAATGTTGTAGAGAAGAAGAGGAGCCCGATCAATCAGACATGTGATCGATCATCCTCTCACAGGTGTGCTGATACCGTGTTAGCAGCAGTGCTGTTACAGTGTGTCCAGCAGAGGGCGCCGTGGAGCCAGCACAGCCTCTAAAGGGTCACTCCACCTTTTACCTCAACTCAACAGGAAAACATCAACAAATGTACCAAAAACAAGGAAATAAAAGAAGAGGACAAACTCTTCAGGAAGTGATGTGGATGTTTCCTTTAAAGCAGGAAGTGATGTGGATGTTTAAAGCAGGAAGTGATGTGGATGTTTCCTTTAAAGCAGGAAGTGATGTGGATCTTTAAAGCAGGAAGTGATGTGGATGTTTCCTTTAAAGCAGGAAGTGGACTCACAAAGCCGCCGTTTCTTTGACTGCTTCATTCACTTTAATCTGATCAAACCACAGTAGTGCAACATGAGCTGTGAGCGAGACACTGAACCAAACCCAGTCCCAGCCTCTTTCTGTCCATCCGTCCTCCTCAGTCCGTCCATCAGGGACAAAGTCTGTTTGGTCCTGTTTCTGCGTCCCTGCAGCTCAAACTACACCTGAGATCCGGATCTGTGAGGTCTTGCTGAGACCAGAACTCCTCAGTCTGGTTCAACGTCAACAGGCTTCGGTTTGTTCAGAAAATCATCATCATCATCATCATCATCATCATCATCATCATCATCATCATCATCATCATCATCATCATCCACGCAGACGAAGAGCAGCTGTCCTCCTCAAAGCAGACCAAACACTCAAAGGCTCAGAGTCCGTCAGTGAAAACTAACTCACTTTAATGCAACACACATCGGCGCTGAGTGCTCGCCGTCCACAGAGCGGGACTCTGATCAGATCCGCCGCTGATGGACGCGTCCTGTCCGCTGTACCTGAGCCGAGTCCGGCAGGTGAGCGCGCACCTGCGGCGCCTCGCTGTGTTTTCATTGGTTATTGTACAGGAAAATAGCTGAAGGTCATTCAAAGATCCTTTGTGGATTTTGGCTGAATCCAAACGTCCAGCCTCCAGGCCGAACTGACCTGGACTGAGGTCACTTCCTGTGATGCGTTTACTGACGTGCAGGTCTGTCGTCACATTTAACGATTCTAAAAATGAAATGTTGTTTCACGTTCAAACATCAGTGGAGGATTCAGAGCGCTGAGGGTTGTTTCTCTGAGACGTCATCAGCTAACGAGCTAACGAGCTAACGAGCTAACCGCTCCTCGCCATCGTTCAGAACGGACGTCGCTGCGGCTTTTCTAAGTGATTCGACTTCTTTTAAGATAATTAAAGATTACGTGTGTGTGGGCCTGTGAAACTACTGATACTAATACTTGTACTGCAGTACTACTACTACAAGTACTACTCCTTGAAGCAGTGGTGGTATTATTGGTAGTACTCATGGTTGTTACATTATCATTCTGCTTCCTGTCTGTGACATCTGGACGTCCATGTGGCTCTGAGACGTCTGGACTCTGGAGGTCTCAGGAGAACCTGATGATCTGTTCAGTCTGAGCGTTTGGATTCAGCCGTTTGTTTCTGATGGATTTAAATGAATTTATTCTCATCGAGACAAACTGATGAGTTTCACTCCGCCGCCATGTTTGCAGCTCGTGTCTGAACTGCAGCTCAGACGCTCAGAGTCAGCCGGCGCTCGCCGAGGCCGCTGTGTGTTGCACGTTATTCTCCACGGCGCCGAGGCGACGGTGGAGTCGACGCTGCTCCGGTCTCACTCATGCTGACCGAGCGCGAGGCTTCTGAACTGTCTCAAGGCGTCTCCGGATCGGGTTCAGGACACCTCGATGACCTCCATGCTGCCGGAGAAGCTGGACTGACTGCCCACCTTCCCCATCTCCTCTCTGGATCTGCTGTCCGTCATCCCGTCTCCGAACTCCATCTGACAGCTGCGTCTCTTCAGCTGCTTCTCGAAGCTGCTCTCCTCGTGCCAGCTCCTCCTCGAGTCTCCGTGGTCCCCCGTCCTCTGCCTGCTGCGCCGCCGCACCGCCTCCAGGCCGTGGCCGCAGCTGTACGCCGTGAAGCCGCCGCCGCTCAGAACGGCCGAGGTGGAGTAGAAGCGCGTGGAGTCGGAGGAGAGGTACCACCCGCCGGCCAAGGAGGAGGTGGAGACGGTGACGGGGCCCAGCAGGATGTCCGAGTGCCAGCCTTTCAGGGCCCCGCCGGACCCGGGTCTGGCCAGGTGCTGCTGGCTGCGGGACAGGCCGAACAGGAAGCTGGTGGCGCTCTCCTCCATGCTGCCGCTCCGCTGCAGCTGGTGCGAACAGTTCGGAGCAGCGGGCGGAGGTTTGGCGAAGCCGGCGGAGGCCGGCGGTCCGTCGGCCTCCTCCTTGTCGGGGCTCTGCTCTGGAGTGGACTGCTCTGACACCTCCTCCACCGGAGAGAACTGGCAGGGTTTACTGGTCGGCTCTTTGAAGGCAGACGGTTTGTAGTACTCGGCGACGTCTCCCGCTCCTCCGTGAGGGATGAAGACGCGGTGCGGAGCGGCTCCGCCCGGCTCGCCGTACGACTTGATGTCCAGAGAGAAGGAGCGCTTCAGCCGGGCGCTGTCTTCAGGTCCGTCGGCGAGCTGCAGGCCGCTCAGGGCCTGAGCCAGCAGGTGCTCCTCGGGGGCGTCGGCTAAAACGCAGGGCAGGGTGAGGGGCTCCATCAGGGCCAGGCCGGGGCCCGCGGGGGCCTCCTGACAGGCCGGGGGCTCCGGGTCCTCAGGCGGAGCGGGGGCCTCGCCGCCGGGCTCTGGATGGTGGAGGGACTTCAGTTTAGATTCAGTACCGTGAGGACTCTTTATCTTCTTCTCAAAGTCCAGCAGCTGACCCAGGAAGTTGAAGTTGGGAGAGATGGTCGGCCTCTTCTCCTTCACAAACCTGCCAAAGAAGAACGTGGACGTCCGTCAGTGTGAAGCACGACGGTGTTCGTCATGAACAGAGCACAGGCTAATCAGAGGGTTCATGAGGCCGCGGGCTCATCAGCACTTAGCTGACCAATCTGAGGTCCTCGTGAGTTAAACCATCAACAACGTGTGAAGCGGCGTGAACGGCGCTCACCTGTATGCCTCGTCCAGAGACATGTCCATCCTCTTCATGATGTAGGCGATGGCGATGGTGGCTGAGCGCGAGATTCCAGCCAGACAGTGAACCAGGACCCGAGCGTTGGAGGCTTTGGCCTTCTCTGAGACACACAAAACACGGACCGTCACTACCTGAGCATCAGTTCGACACCAAGAGTCACTGATTCAGCATCTGAGCACACGTGAAACATGGTCTCAGAAGCGAGCGCCATGTCTCCAGTCCCCTCGTGGACACATACAGAGGAGAGAAATGGCGGCTGACCTATGAACTCCACAGATCTGTCCAACCACGGCAGGATCTTCTCACAGAAGGAGTCGTTGACAGGAACTCTCAGGAAGTGAGACTCCGGGATGAAGTCAGGTTTGGGGCAGGTGTTGCTGGCGTTCAGGACGTAGCCGATGTCGTTCTGCTGCATCAGATCCTGGACAGAAAAACAAGAACCGGATCATACCTGACCTCAGGAGCCGGGTCGTTCTTGTAATGGAGGCAGAGAGACGCTACGATCTGTTTTCACCTGCAGCCACAGACACAAACCTGGTTTTCACTATGAAGGGTGATCAGCTCGAGTCCACCTGGACGGACTCACCTGATCCTGAATCAGCCGTTTACAAATTAGCATCCAGACAGGAGACATGAGGCGTCATGAGGCCCCGGGGCCAAAAACAAACAGTCATATCTAAGCTGAGAGGGAAAAGAGTCTGTGCCCTCCGGTACCTTGTTGAGGACGTCCCTCTGGCAGCCCAGGTACAGGTGAGGCAGGATGCGGGTCGGCCCAACGTTGGTGACCGGCAGGCAGGGCTGGGAGATACAGGAGGGGACCACGGCGGACTTCCCCTCGCACAGACCAGGAAACAGGTGGGAGAACTCTGAGAAGCCACCTGAGAGGAACAGACAGGAACCAGGAAATCATTAACACAAGGAGTGTTAACGTCTCCACGTGTAAACAGGTACACGGATAACGAATCAGAACCGTTTAGAAAAGTCAATAAGCGTGCACACGTCATTTTCTCCTCCTCCTCCTCATTCGTTTCTCACCAGTGAATTATACAGTATTCAGGGGTGATGACGCTGCCTGAAAGCTTCAGATAACAACATCAACTATACGCTTAAATGTCCCCACTAGTGCAGTTATCCGCATACATAATAGATGCATGGGGCGCAATGTTACGTTGACACAAGAAAAACAACACAGTGATATGATATCACGTGACTTCAAGTTGACTCGGGGACGCCATGGCGGCGAGCAAGAAGTGGAGCGCTGCGTGGCAGTTTTTCAACCAAAATGCTAGCGATAGCGGAGATGAGTGTACGCTGGCTGACAACAGCCGCACGGGATGGATGAGAGACCACCTGCGATGGAAACACACTAACAAGATGGAGGGAGAGACTGCTGCTAGCATCGGTGCTGCTGCTAGCATCGGTGCTGCTGCTAGCATCGGTGCTGCTGCTAGCATCGGTGCTGCTAGCATCGGTGCTGCTGTTAGCATCGGTGCTGCTAGCATCGGTGCTGCTGAAAACAAAAAGTGTTAAGGTCTCCTTATTTTAGCCTATACATTATTAACTGCGTGTAGCTGTACGTTATGTTGTTGGTTGGTGTTCTGTCTGCTTCTCATGAACGGATCACACGTCCTCGCGTCTCCATGATGAAAGAGGAGGAAGAAAACACGTTTTCGCCAATTTTAGTGAATAATTGTGAGATTCCCCCTCTCCTTTTTTAGCTTTGTGGATGACGGTGAAGTTTTTTCCTCTCACTTCAGCTTACTTTGGCTTCTTTTTGAGTTGCTTTCTCTCACCAATTCCAGATTACTTTTACTATGAGACGTGACGTATGTTGCAGCTCCCGTTGCGAGAAGGATGCAGTTTGCACTTTAAAAAACAAATTGTACAAAAATGAGTGCAATAGTCACAACAGTGGTTAAAAAAGAGGGCTAAACCTTGTTACAGCTTTCACTTGTACGATTTCTTGTCCGTCAAAATGAGATGATTTTATTTTAACTCATGTTACTTTGCGTCATCATGAGTAGGCCTGAGCCTTAAAATGGTGAGATGGGTGGCCTACTTGTTAAGTTATGTGATTTATCTATAATTCAGTACCTATTAGAAGTGGGTCTACAAGTTAAATTCCATGTTTTTGCTGAATGATTTGTGTATTTTGTCAGACTGGAATGGCTTTAATTTAATGGGACTGGGAGGTATTTGAATGGAGACCCTCTAGTGGTCATATAGCGCAACTGCGACAGAAAGAAATCATGAATCCCCGACGTGTGACCGGCACACGCTGTTTAACAGCCCTGTGTACACATGTAGAAAAAACTGTACACGTCGACACCCCTAATCAACACCTTGAAAAAGAGCGGGAATTCTCAGGCGTCTGTTTTACCTGAAACCTTCACCAACTCGTGAAGCTTCTTCTGCACGGCAGCGACAGGACATCCAGATCCTGACGCTCAGGTACAGGTGAGCACAAGTACAAGCAGGAAGTCCAGTAACAGACCTGATGACTTCAGACTGCAGTCTCTCAGCCTGACTCGTTTCCTCGTCGTTCATCATGTCTGTCTCTGTCTGCAGTGGACGGATGTGGACTATCCATCTGACCTATCAGCCGTTTCAGTCTAAAATCTGATCTCTGATCAGTTGAACCTGGTGTGTTTACAGTAATACTGAGCCGCCTGCTCCACCGGCCACAGATGGCTCATCCTCTACGCTTGTTGCTAGGCAACGAGCCTGTGAATTAGTCCTCCTCAGCCTCCTTCATCGCTGCAGGTCCAACATGAAGCTGATGAAGAGGCCGCTGCTCATTCTCATCAAACAATTACTTCCTCTCTTTGCTGGAACATGTGACCCATCATGTCCTAAACACACATGTGGACAAGACAGAGGAGGACGCCTGCTGTCCACACTCACACCTTTCATTTATCTACACGGACTTCATCAATATTTGCCTTTTTTCAAGTACTTTTATTCATTTTCCAGTCAATAACTTGAGAGATGAAATGTGGCTGTTTACCTGTTAATCAATACCACCTTAAAAGACACATTTCTGTCTGTCTTCACACCTCGTGTTCAGACACAAACCAACGACGTGAGATCAGCTCAGGTCTGTTTAAACAAACGGTTTTCATTTTAAAAAGCTTCAGAGTTTCCTCAAACTGATTCTAATCAAACAGGAGGAAATGAGCCTCTGTTGGGACTTTTTTCAGCGGCGGATGAATCCACACGTGGTGCTGTAGTGTGTGTGTGTGTGTGTGTGTGTGTGTGTGTGTGTGTGTGTGTGTGTGTGTGTGTGTGTGTGTGTGTGTGTGTCTCGTCGTGGTTAACGTACGAGCGTCCAGACTCAGAGACTTCACGTCTCCACGCCTGTCCGTCCTCTCCTGTCAGACCCTGACTGTCAGCTGGAGGAGCAGGTTCCTCCAGCAGCTCCTGGTGTGCTCACGCACACACCAGCTGTTGTGTAACTGTTAAACCTTTGACCGACTGATTTTAGGAAGCCCAGAAGTCTTTGTGTTTTTTAAGCCGGAGGGTGGAGCCATCGCGCAGCATTACATCATGGTTACATAACGTAACCCTCGGTGGAAAGAAGCAGTCGAGCCGCCCGTCGCTCAAACCAATAAACAGCTTTATCAGCAGAGAGCGAGCTGAACCGCGACACGCCGTCTGAGCTGGACCAGGTTCACTCTGGTCGAAGACGATCAAGGCTCCTCTGTCCGCTCCCCCTCGACTCGGCCTCACAGGCGTTCTGACTGACTCGTCTCGGCCTTGTGGATGTTTTAACTCTGACTAGTCTCCATGTCAAGGATCTTCAGGCTGGGACTGACCTGAGAGCAGGTGTACGGAGGGGAAGCTCCTCTCAAGCTTGACCAACAGGACGCTGAGGAAGGACTCAGAGCTGAGAGCAGCCGGATCTGAAGAACTCTGATCGTACACCACGACCTCCTGATCGCCCTGCAGCTCCAACTATGACAGACAGACAGAGACAGAGAGACGGAGAGACAGACAAGCAGACAGACAGGCAGACAGAGAGACAGACAGAGAGAGAGACAGAGAGACAGGGAGGGACTGTTAGGTGGGATCATACAAGTTAATTATCATAAACAAACTTTCCCCTCTTCAGATTTAACCATCTGTGGTCGTGTTTGAAACTCTGAGGTGTTCTGAGGATGAAGGTGGTCTGAGGATGAAGGTGGTCTGAGGATGAAGGTGGTCTGAGGATGAAGTGGGGGTCTCATCCTTCATTAGTCCCTGTGCTTTGTGACGTGCTCTCTTGAGGAAACTCTGCTTTCTGCCTTCACTCCTCACAGAATTAATTACGGCTCATAATCAAATGGAAAATGTTGCCTCAGTAATGAAGCGACACACAACACCACAGAAGGGAGGAGCGGCCGGAGGAGCGGCCGGAGGAGCGGCCGGAGGAGCGGCCGGAGGAGCGGCCGGAGGAGCGGCCGGAGGAGCTCGCAAACACACTTTGTTAAATATAAATAGACTGTTGTGAGGTCAGACGCCCACAATCAGCAGAGCAGCATCACGTTTAAGACACAGGAAGAGGTCAAAACAGAGACACAAACCAAACTGTGGACGTCTCCTCAAAGACACTCCAGTCTGTATACACACAGTACTGCTGTGTTACTGTGTACACAGTACTGCTGTGTGTTACTGTGTACACAGTACTGCTGTGTTACTGTGTACACAGTACTGCTGTGTGTTACTGTGTACACAGTACTGCTGTGT
>JBBMOE010000062.1:112169-138538 GCA_037975065.1 Chaetodon trifasciatus | reverse complement strand
AGAGAGAGAGAGAGAGAGAGAGAGAGACTACAGAGAGAGAGAGAGAGAGAGAGAGAGAGAGAGAGAGAGAGAGAGCTCTGCACTGACAGAAGACAAACCCTCACTAACTGTCTCTGTTGTGTTTGTGAGGCTGTGAGTGTGTGACTGGTAGTTAAAGTGCGTGTGTGTGTGTGTGTGTGTGTGCGTGTGTGTGTGCGCGTGTGTGTGTGCGTGCGTGTGCTGAGTGTTTCGGTGGCGAGCAGGCCGGGGGGAGGTCTCATTCACAGCACAGCCGGCGTGAAGAAGACGGCGTCTGTCCTGCTGGGCTGAGCGCTGATGACGTCACTCTGCACCTCGGTCCTGGTCTTCATGCTGAACCGGTTTCAGACTTTGGAACAAGAAGAAAAAAAAGAATTAGATTTGGCTTCAGGTTGGTCACAAACCGCCTTCGTTAACGCCGCGCGCCGCTCTACGTGGACATGTCCTACGAGCCCGTGAGGAGTCTGAACGGAGACGCCCCCGGTGGAGTCTCGTGTCAGTTTTTAAGGCGCCTCGTCGTGGATCAATATGTCAGACTGATGAACACAGCGCCACCTACAGAATCACAATCATCATGTTTCCAAACGCCAGAGAAACAGCGTCCACTAACGAAGCCGGAGCTCGTTTCAAACGCAAAGCCGAGCGTCCTCACTTCCTGTTCAGCGTCTCACAGGCTGACTCACAGCTCAGCAGCAGGAAACTCCCTCATTGTCAAACCTGCACTTACTGTCGACTACGACACCGAGAAAATCCCCAAACATGTCGGTCCTCCAGCGACACACACACACGCACGCACGCACGCACGCACGCACGCACGCACGCACGCACGCACGCACGCACGCACGCACACACACACACACACACACACACACACACACACACACACACACACAGAGAGGTCACTGATCAGCTGTTCTTCAGCTCTGTGCCGAGACTCTGTGTCTGTCTTCACGTCAAACTAATCTTCAGGTTCAGTCCTGATTATTGAGTGAAGGTTCGTGGAGACAGACGCCAACAGAGGAGGAAGAAGAAGGTGTGATGAAGCTTCCAGACAGTAGCTGGAGCCTCGGGCTGCGTCTCTAACATCATGTTCCACTTCACACCGTAAACCAGAATAAATGGGATTCAATTATGCTTCTGAAGCCGGGACATTCCTCTGCAGACATCTGATCTCAGGCAAATTATGGGCTGCAGAGGCTGCGAGCAGACGGCACCGTGGTCTCAGCTCACATCAAAACGTCTGCGTGATGTTTGACGGAGGTCACGGAGGGGGACGGCTTCGTCCACCGCCTCAGGAAAAGCATGTGACCTTTGATCGGCTTCAGCTTTGTCTCTGAGCGTCCTTCACCGTCACAGACAGGAGACAGACTCAGCGAAGGTCTCAGCAGGTGAAAGATTAATTCAGTTTGTCTTCAGCTGAGAAATGATCCATTAGGAAAGACAGAAACAGCTTCATGTTCCTCAGCCGCCGAAGAGACGACCGGTCACCAAAACACCTGTCTGGACCACTCCACAGGTGAACGGGCTGATCGGAAACGACTGATTCTGGTTTGATTTCTGGAGACGTGGTTGTAACATCAGGCGTAAATGTGGTGAGGGTCTGATCAGAGACTTGATTCAGGTCTGTCACTGTGTAGACCAGGATCTGGATCAGCTGGAACCCTGATCAAAGTCAGGACGTTCAGACGAGAATCACTGATTTCTAAGCATCAGACGCAAAAGATGTCGAATCACACGTAACTGAGGCGAGTTCATGGAGCTCGACGTGTTGTGAAGACCAACGTTTCCCTCCAGCGTCCATCTGCACTCACTCGTCTCTTTCAGACGTTTATTTCATCTAAATTATTGCAGAGACAAAAGTTTATCACAAAGGAACCAGCTGGTCTGGATCAGATAAGGTGAGCGGGCCGCTTCCTGATTACACCTGCAGATGGGCGGGGTCAGGAGTCCTACCTGTCAGCCAACTGCGACCAAAGGTCAGCTCGGAGGACTTCGCCTCGTCTCTGACATCAGAGACAGACGGTCTCGGCTCGCGCAGCAGAGGCTGAGCTCACCTCGACCGAAACCAGCAAGGACACGACGGCGAGGTTAGAAAGCAGGAAGTGACACTGACGCTTCAAAGAGACGTCACGAAACCACAAAATAAAACACATGAGAGCTGAGATCCAGAAACGACAACCACAACGACCTGGAGTCTCTGTGGGGGCTTCCTGCAGCGGACCCCTCACCTGACATGAAGAGGGCCCCCACCACCATCACTTAACACAGTGTGTGTGTGTGTGTGCGTGTGTGTATGTGTGTGTGTGTGTCAAACAGACACACAGACCTGCAGCACACACAGAAGCAATGTAACCTGGTCACTACCTGTTTATAGAGTCGTGCCCCCCTCACACCCTGCGCTCTCATTGGCTGAGAGGGCGACGCCTGAACACAGGTGGAGCTCTCTGCGGACACAGACACACACCTCTCACACACCTCTGTGCAGGTGTACAAACTGTTTTTTAGGAAAATCCCGCAGAGCCGACTTTAATGGTACGGCTCCACCTAAACTGAGCAGACTCCACCTGCGGATGGAGGCCAGGTGTGACTGACAGCTCCAGAAAACACACTGATGTGGAGGCAGTTTGGTCGTCAGACGCTTCACACAGCTGACGCTTCAGACGTTACCTGCACCACCAGGTGACGCTGAGACGACATGTCAGAGCCTCCGTCTGGATGTGCAGACATGTTCTTCAGCTACGGTTTGACTCATTCACTCATTCACCGAGGAGCTCCAGTCACTGCTTCACTAGCTCGTGTTGAGGCTTGAAGCTGTGTGACTTCAAACAGCCCTGACTCACTGCGACTGTTCAGTTCAGCATGTGTGGTTTCCTTATTACCAGCATCAGCTGTGAACACATGAAAACAGACGTCACAAAGCTGAATTCATGACAGGAGTGACGATCAGAAACAGGAACCTCTAAATCATGAACTGGATTATTGATGAAGTGACGACAGACGCCTCCGCCTTCACCTCGCTCAGCCCACAACTGGACCTGATCCCTGACAGCCTGGGCTGAAGGCATGCAGGACAGCTGTGCAGGACAGGTGTCCCCGTCCACGTCCCCCCCGCTGGTATGTCTGTTTCCTTCCATCGAAAAAGGAAAGAGGTTCAGTTTACTGCGCTGACCTGCGAGCAGTACACGAGCTGTGTAACTGAACAGAGTATTCTCAGTGAATACGGTGTATTTGTGTATCTCTGCACGCTCCAGGCTCCTTCAGAATAAAGGCACGGCCTCTGACAGCCAGCAGCATCATAGAGAACACCTCCAATGTCTTCATTCACTAAATACCTGGACCGGCTCAGTGAAGTACTCGAGTACTACATGTTACTGCTTCGGAGGGTTCACTGTGTCGGATGAGTGAACGTCTGGTGTGTTTGTGCGTCTCGGAGCTTTACCACTTCCTGTCTGTGGCTCTCAGCTCATTGGTCCCTCCTGAAGACTACCGGATCTTTAAAAATGAACTTATCTACTTCATGAAGCTGAAAATCCACCCGTGAAGAAGAAGTTCAACCTGCTGAGGCGACACGTGGCGTCCTAACCGCGGACACATCCTGTACATGTTGGTTCTTCATCACTTTAAAGTAAAGCTGACCAACAGTCAACGATCCACCAAAGCCTGCAGGTGAGCTCTACCTGGTCACCACGTATGACGACACGCCACAGCTGAGCTCCACCACACTCGTGTTCACACGCACATTTTTAAGGTTTGGTTCTCAGTGACCTTTAAATCCCCTCGCAGGGAAAAATAAGCCATCAATTCTCAGAGCTGAGCGCCGACTTCCTCAATGAGCCGAGAATAAAATGACAGGATGCAATAAACTGTCAGTTAGTCATGAACCGCTGCTGAAAACAGGCCAAGTGTCTGTCTAATCTGATCTGGTGTCAGCCTCCAGTCACCTCACGTACACGTACATCTGAACTAAACCGCCACCGCAGCTGAAAGTGAAAGAAAAAACATCCCTTCATGGACGGACGTTTCTGTCTTCAATCAGCACTTCAGTCCTCAACATCAAGCCTGCAGTTTTTAAGAAAAACACACGGAAATATGACCATTTTAACGAAGACACACGTCCAGCACACGTCTCACCTTTAAGGACACCTTTCCTAGACAAACCGCACATGATGACTGATGTAATTTACAACTGATACGACCAAAAGTCTTGAATGTCCTTCATTGTCCATTAAATCAAGACACACCATCTATCAAACACGTGAGCGTTCATGTGGACTTTTTCAGGGTTTATTTTTTGGTGTTTTGGCTCCAGATGAGGTGAATTTGTGAAGTGTGTTCTGTTCATGGTTAACGGATTATTATCAGTGAGAAATGTTTGTGATAAGTGAGGATATATTACAGGTCATCTTTCCTCCAAAGGACACGAGCATCTGACCAAGCTGTCCTCAAATGTCTCGTTTTGTTCACACGACAACCCAAAAACACAAAAAAGCTCATTTTGTGTGACAGAAAAAGCAGAAAACCTGAAAATCAATGAGTATATAACCTGAGTTACATATTCATCACAGCAGTTTATATCAGAAAAAGTGGTAAAAAAAAAAAAAAAAGTTACGGATTTTTCTTTGAGGTGTTTTTGGAAAATAATGTAAAATGTCTGTTTTCACCTCTATTGATGTTCCAGTGTTTTTATCAATGAGATTTGGAATTGAATGAGGGTGAATTTAAGGTTTGACTTTAATGTCCGCCAATAAAAAGTTGCGTAAACAATAATAAATAATTAACGAAGCGAGTAAATTGAGTTTGGGTCAACTTCAATACGGATTTAACTGCTGTGATTTCACTTTTCTGTTAACCTCTACCATTAAATAAGAGTCAGCCGAGCTTTAAAGAGGATTTACTCATATTTTCTTCTAACTTTCGTGACATTAGTGATGAATTTTGACCTCAGGTGAAACGCGGTGCTGAGCAGTAACGTTACAGTCACAGAGCGGATCCACTAAAAAGTGCTTTTCTGTAATGGAGTTTGGCACTGCTGAGGCAGATGACGGAGGTTTCACGTCCTGTCCGATCAGTAAAGTTGTCCTCAGTCTGATGAGCTCGGGACTGAAGGAGGTGAGTCTGGAGGAACTTGTTCGTGTGTTTGGGCGACATTTTCAGATGTTACGTTAACGTTAGCTCGCTGTTCTCTGACATTTTGTCTGTCTGTTAACGACCGACTGACCGCCAGGCCGAGTCCCGTAAAAACAACCACAAAAAGCGACATTTCCTCCTTCTTCCTCCAACACTCACACACGGTGTTACCGTCGTCTTCGGCACACACATGAACTTTAACTTTAGGCCTGTTAACGGAACTTTAGCAGATGCTGATTTACACTTGAACCGTAAATGTCGGTTAACTCACCGTCTGAAAACTCGACGTCAAAAGTCCAAACGGCGCTTCAGCCGTCCGGGCTGATTTAAAGATGGAGTCTGACTTAATGTAACGGTGAGCTTATCGGCTAATCGGACAAAGTTGGGGCTGAAGGGAGAAGAGGGTGACTCGGCTGCTGAAGTCCTCCTGCTGCCATAAGAGATGAGGTCACTGCGTTAAAAATAAAAGCATGTCGTCATTCAAGCTCCAGTCAAATGAACTCAACAGGCGGCTTAAAGGCGCAGGCAGCCTCACGCTGAGCCGACAGAAAATCAAACGGTTCAAACCGTCAGCTCACGTTTAAAGTACGGAAGCCTGTTAGTGCCGGAAGGAAACACATTAGTCAAACGTTAGGCAGTGGGATGTAAATAGGTATACTTACTCAAATAGAAACAAACTTAAGGTATATATACTTTACTTAAACATTTCCATGTCATGACTTTCTATTTCTACAAATTAAGTAAATACACTTTTCTGATTATTATTAGGGGCGATGTAACTTTGGAAGATTATCATGTGCTTTGACTCATTTGGACTGCTGGAGCCTTTAGTTTCCCTCCTGAGCCTGCAGTTTCAGGACGGCGAGCAGTCTGAGGACAATGGATGTGATGAAAGCAGAAGAAAACTGAAAGGTTTTTCATACTGGAGCAATTAGCATGCATGGTTAACTCAGACTGATGAGTGTGGATGAAATGATCAAAGCTCAGAGCCGGGAGACTCCACCGTGCTAAAAGCAACATTAGCCTAATAACAGTCTGCAGAAAACAAGCGTGTTTTAGACTTACTGAAGTGTAAAATGTTTTTATGAGCTCGGCCTGTGTCAGGAATGAGCTGCAATCTGTGAAAGACTCACTGTTTTTTAAACCAACAAACAAATAAAGAACAACCACAGCACTGCGTGTTTGAGTTCTGCAGCTTGTTTGTGGTCCAAACATCCAGTTCATCTCTGTACGACTGCTCATATCTCAGCACACTAACAGCATGAACTGTCAGACGTGCTTGATCCTCTGTGTTCTGTTATGTCTTTTATTCAAGACATTCTGTCGCCTCTTTTAACAGCATCGAATTCAGCTGAAGAACATATGTTGTGCCCAATGTGGGGCTCGAACCCACGACCCTGGTATTAAGAGTCTGTGACGTCAGCAGTACCTGCGGACACCTGGTTTCAGACAGTGGCTCCTATGACTGGTTCGCCCACCAGTGTGTGGCACAAAAATGAACTGCAACAGTACATTTGTCAAAAAGAAGTAGAATTTTACTCTAATAGGGAAATTGCAAAGACTGTAAATGAGTATACTGCTTTTAATTTATTATTTAATTTTCCTCCGTTTAAAATTTATATTAAAGAATCATTTTTGATGTGTTTTTGTTCATTTTAACACTTTTACTTCACCGTCCTTCTACTGTTCCTGGTAGCTTCCATCACTGTACGTTGTACTTCATTTGTTTAAATAAAGGTTTATTGGAAAAAGAAAAAATATCGCAAGCACAGCTGACGTAACCGCGTTACGTCAACAGGAAACACGATGTAAACAGAAAAACAACATCACGCTCGTTGTGTCGGTTAGCTTTTGTCTGTGCAGCTCGTCTGATCGCGGACAGACTGAAGTTTGAGTCGTCAACACTTTTACTGTGTCGGAGGTTTGGCTCGTATTATCTGACCGTAGCGGAAGCTAACGCGAGCTAGCTGCCAGCACGGTAGCGTTCACCAAAATGGATGATAACAAGGTAAGATGCCAACGGCTGCTGTGTGAGGAACGACAACTAATTTCCAGTTTATTTTTCGTCAGCACGACGTCAAAGTCAAGTCAGTTGTCAGACCGGCTTTAAAGTCAATAACTGTCTTCAGGTTAACTAGCTTGTGAAGCTAGTTGTGGTTCAATTTGTACGTTAAATTAAGCTAACTGTAATGCTAACTAGCTAACTGTAAGTATGCTAGCTTGTACAGTAGATGATAGATATCGTAACGTGTCTGTGGCTCTCGCGGTAAAGCGACGGCGTAACTTAGCTACTTCAATGTTAGCTAGAACAGTTTGATTCAGGTCCCTTTAGCAGGCTGATAAAACGAAACTGTCACGGCACTTGACGGTCCCTTTGTCCTCTGAGTTCAGACTAACTGCACAGTAGTTTTCCATGACTAATATGCTAACTGAGCTAGCTGACCCTCACTCATGTGTCTCAGTTGCCGCTCAGGTAAACACTGACCTGCAGTCAGCCTTCCACCTGTTTAAAAGCACAGAAGGTTTTCAAAGGGATGACGCGGCCCGATGGTAGAACAGTTAGACTGAACAGGTGATGAGAGGACAGGTGGAGGGCCAGCAGATGTTTAGTCCCACCTCAGAAGTTCTGATGGAGACGGATGTCAAAGCTTGATGAAGGCTGAAACTCAACCTGATAAAATAAAACGTGTTTCTCTCGACTGATAAATGACTCCGTGTTGTCAGATGGTGGCTGGTAAAGTGAAGAAACCTGGAAAACGAGGCCGCAAACCTGCCAAAATCGACCTGAAGGCCAAACTGGAGCGAAGCCGGCAGAGCGCCAGAGAGTGCAGAGCGAGGAAGAAGCTGAGATACCAGTACCTGGAGGAACTGGTTTCCAGTAAGGAGAGAGCCATCTGTGCCCTTCGGGAGGAGCTGGAGATGGTAAAGAAACTTTAAATTCTTTCTCTCAGACTTTGATTCTGAAGCTTGACGTTAAGACTCAGGTTAATGTTTTACACCCTCAAATAAACTCTTAGTTTTCTCATAAATTCATTCAATCATCTGATTACGAACCTTTGTAAACAGGTTGTTCCTAAAGTAGGTTCTTTGAAAGGAAAATTAAAAAACACTGATAAGATCAATAAAACGTGGCCCAAAACAAAACAGGTTGAATCACTAATAACTGTGTGTACACGTACCAAGACTGCAGTATTTATATATATATAAAGTACTTCAAGCTGTGAAAGAATGAAGTTTCCTTTTAAATAAACTCGTGAAGAAGCTGCGACTTCCTGCTGGGACTCGATCGTTCCGTCAAAATAAAACGTCTGACTGCAGAGACGCTCACTTCAGGTGATCTCTCTTTGTTTTAACATCTTTGACGTCAGAGAGCGTTACGCCTCACGCACGGCGTGCAGGCTGCGTCTGAAGCGCGTTCAGCGATTTCTCGCCGTCGTTTTCCTGATGTGTAGACTTTAAGAGCTGCAGACGACACATTCAAAGCTCCAGCACGTCTGAAGGCAAGAAACACCACGTTTGGTTTGTCTTAGTTACAGACGCAGTGAAGCTTACGTTGTCATATTTCCTCTGAACGCGCCGCACGCCTTCACGCCGTCTGTCCACGTGTTCGGCACCGCGCGCTCAGCAGGCCCGTCTCACTCAGGTGTTTTTACTGCAGGTGATGGTTTAAAGAGTCTGATGCCTGTTTTTTCTCCTCCAGTACAAACAGTGGTGTTCGGCCATGGATCAGGGGAAGATCCCCTCAGAGATCAAAGCTCTGCTGACCGGAGACGACCAGAAACTGCCTCAAGGTGGCAGCAGCACCAAGATGTCCAAGAACAGCAAGAACAGCATCAGCAGCAACGGTCAGGGCTAAGGAGGACAGAGACTGACGGTGCGTCCATCACCTCCGATCAGCACCGGCCGACCCGCGGGAGAGCCGACGTGACGCACAGGAACACGTGTGGACTGACCGGCTCGCGTCCTTTCTGTCCTCCGCACTTCCTGTTCTAACATCTAACCTTCATTAGCTAATGTGACGTTTTCAGTTCGCTGTTTTCAGATCAGTTTCAGCTTCAACATGAAGTCATTTCTGCTCCAACACGTTTCATTTCCACAGTCTGTCCTCCACCAGGTGGTTTCTGCTTTCTGTATATACAATCAATCAATCAGCCATCGATCACTATAAATACTCTTTAGAAAACAACATTGTCGTCTCTTGACAGACCTAAAAAGCCTCTGCAGGATTTCTGCGTTGGCTCTTCAGGCCTGAGAGGAACTTTGACTGATTTCTGTCATCCTGCAGAAACAGGAAGTGAACTTTAGGCGTCGATGTCGTCTGCAGGTTCTCGAGCTGTTAGACCACATCAAACCGTGTTTCTGTGGTTGAAACTGAAGAAGTTTCTGTTCTGTAATGAAAAAGTTCACTCACTGGTTCTCAGGCGGAAACTGGACTGGGTTTTGATCAAAGACTAACAGGTACTGGAGGATCTGAGACCAGAATCTGATCCAGATCGTGCTTCAGTGACAGCGAGTCTGAGAGGATCAGCTGTCGTTTTCAGATCACTTCAGGAAACACGTCAGTTTCTGTTTCAGTGCTTCATTAAATATTTATTCCACGTTGTTTTGGATTCCAAAAATAGGTAAAAGTTTGAGAAGCAGCCCATGAAAGCTCAAAAAAGAGGAATCATGTTTTAATAGAAAACCACAGATTGTTTCCTGTTTGAGCCTCAAACAGAAGAGTCAAAGCTTCAGCCGGAGCTTCGCTGAGAGGCGACGGTTCAAACGCTGCCGCCGACCACCAAGAACATCAAAGAGTTCCTCAGTTCGACTGAACTTAAAACGTCCGATGCAGAAATCCTTTGGTTTGGTTTGAAGGTTTCAGACAGAACCTGGTTTGAACAGCGGGGACGCCGCAGGACGGAGTAACAGACGGCAGGTGGACGGCAGGTGGCGTGGCTTTAGTTTGCTCTCCGGTGATTCTTTAAACAGTGGTAAAAGCAGAAATGGCGTCGTGGCTCTGCAGTATGTTTTCTAATGTGACGGCGTCCTGTTGTAGCATCACCACAAAGATCAGAGCGCCGTCTCAGCGCCGTCTCCGCCCGTGGATCTGTCTTTCTATCTGGATTTTTTATGGACTCAGAGGACGCTGCTTGTGTTTGTCAGCTTTCGTTTGACTTCGCTCCACTTTGTATTTTTGTTCATAACTTTTGGCGTGATGATGAATTAATCAGCTTCACTGCAGCTTCTCATTCGTTAGTTCGCTGCGAATGTTCTCTTGCATTTAACTTCTGACCAATGAGGTTGAAGCTCTGGTTTTGTCAGTGAGGAAACTCCTCATGAAAATTTGTGCACTTTGTTGAATTTGGCAGAAGCACTTTGTAGGTTTCAACGATGTCTGTGTGTTTGTTTCTCAAAGGAAATAAAAGTGTTTGACTCCTGACTGACTGATGGAGCTTCATTACCTGCTGCAGAATCCACCGACGGCCACCAGGGGGCGCTGTGGTGCAGCGCCTGTTAAACCTGCTGCTCAAAGCTCAGTTTAATTTCATGTGAAAGTTTTCTGTTGACTCCAGATTCAGTGTAGAAAAAGCACATCATAAAAAGAAGAAGGAGCAGCATGTGGATAAAAACTGAAGTGACATTGAGACAAGTTGCTTTTCGCTGATTTTACTGAATATTTCAACTGATAAAAGAATAATTTACTTGCATGTAATGCTGACAGAGTGGAAAACATGGGAACCACACGTGTTGGTGATGATATGTGTGACGTGTTTTGACTGATTTCACTTTGGAAACACGGACCTTCATCTCACAGTTTCAAAGACATTTCATCAAACCATGTTTGTTAGAGCAGGCGACCTCAACCCCCCAGAACCACCATCCTTCCCTTTCCTTTGTGAAAGTCGTCCAAAACTGATCTAGAATTTTAAAGAGAATGAATTTAATGAATGAATGTAGGAGATTTCTACAAGTTATAATCTTTAACTCAAATTTTTATTTTCCATTAGCACACATCAGAACCTGAAGCTCTGTGATTGAATGTTTTTTTTTTACCTTTTCTCTTTCATTTTTACGTCCACAGACTTCTTCGTTTTTGTCCAACACAGTGCTTCATCTTTTGCTCTGATGACGCAGACTTTCAGGTCCATCAAACTGACCTTTCAACTGTTCAAAGCCACCGAACACCTAAAAATGAGCCTGATTTTTACTTCTGAACTCCTGTTTCACCTCCAATGATGCAACTCTACAGCCTCCATTGTTCTGTATGAGACAAAAACTGTGAGTTTTACTTACACAACCTCAACAAACTGCGGCTTCATGGCTTCGTTAGCTAGCCAACTCAACGTTATTCTTAATATAGCAAAGCACATGATGTCAATGCTAATAGCCACTACTAATGTTAGCTTCTACCACATACATTACTGCAGCCACTCAGGTGCATTTACAACAGGTTACTGACAGATCACCACAGACTATGGTTAGCTAGCAAACAGACTGACATTATCAAAACACAAAATCTGATGCATCAATGACAAAACAATCCATCAAAACAAAAACAGACTTTCAGATCTGAAGTATAAAAACGGCTAGCTGCTCACACAATATGGCTGCCAGAAGGTGTGTTACATCAAAAAAGCCCTTTATGCAAACTGAGCACATCTGTGAGCTTTTGTCTTTGCTGAAAATAGGGCTAGCATGTTTCAGCTGGCTCACATGCCAACTTCGACGTTGGGCTGTTGGAGAATAAAGTTTCAAACTAGTTCATTTTTATACGTTTACAGTTTTCAAACCCTCCAAACTCACTCAGACAAAAGTATTTGGAGGGTTGGCGTTAGTGGGCCAGGCTACCTTCTTTTCCTTCGCCTCTCGGTCGAACGTGTCATAAACCGAGTCCTTGGCGACCGTCTTTGCTTGCACTGGGATGTCCACCACCCCAACGTAGTTCTTTTTGGCCATCCGAGAGCTCGCGGTGATGGTATACGCATTACTGCGGTAGCATTTCATGGACGACATGCAGAAGGTCTCCCTCATGCCCCTTCTGAAGTTTGCATTATAGACAGAGTACAGGGTTGGCTTGGACGCCGTGGAGCTGAAGGAGATCCAGGCGATGGTCGTGAAGAACAGTAGCCCCTGCCTACCGGGTCCATCAGTCTCCCTCGGGTGCCACAGCTGGGCGATAAAGAAGGGTGTCCAGGTGAGGAAGAAAACTGAATTGAGCATGAGGAACATCTTGATGGTCTTGACTTTAGTCCGTGGGACAATGTTCATTGTCCGGCGTACAGTGTGGCCATCAGCACTGATCCTCCAGATGTAGCGGACCACCCGCTGGTAGAATGACACGATCAGTGCCGCTGGGACCAAAAAACCAAACAGGAGGTGAACTGCAGCATAAGCTATGCTGCCCCAGCTGTCTGGAAGGAAAAAGTCACAATGACTGCTACCTGTGGATGTGGAGCCGTAGAAGAAGAGGCAGGGTGACACAAAAGCTGCATCAAACAGCCACGAGGCCAGGATCATCTTCTTTGCTTTCTCTCTGGACACCTTGAAGCTGAGGGGGTAGACAATTGTATAGAAGCGGTCTACAGAGATGGAAAGCAGTACATAGACCTGCACACCGGGGCAGAGGTGCTGCAGGTAGCGGACAGCCTTGCAGGCAGCGGCGCTCAGAGGCCATCGTCCTGAGGCGACCTGCAGGAGGATGAAGGGGGCGCAACCCAGGCTCATGAGCAGGTCCGCACAGGCCATAGACACCACAAAGTAGTTGGTGGTGGACTGAGTCCGTCGGCTCCGGTGGATGACCAGGCAGACGAGGGCATTTCCCAGGATGGAAACCAGCCAGAGAACCCCAAACACCAGGCCCAAGACGGCAACCTCGCCTGAAGTCAGCTCATAGGAGACAGAGGTCCTGTTCGGCTGGCCGGAGGACGAGCCCTCAAGGCCGCAGAGGGGAGTCGTGGGTGAGGTTGCCAGGACAGTCGAGTTTTCCCTCTCAGAGTAGTTAAATGACATCTGATACGTGAAAGATGGAGAGTAAAGGGAGGGACTGACACCACCTGAGTTTGATGACCGGGCATACACCATCGCTATTCTGCTGCACCGGAGAGGAGCTGTGGAGACAAACACAGGCTCATTAGCATCATCACTGGCACACATTCACAACCAAAGACCGGAGACTTTTTGGGGCCCTCGGCATCATTGTATGTATTCTAAGAGTGCATCCATCCATGCATGTGGGGGGGTTTTATTGGGCGATCCTTCGCTCAGGTGTGTTGGTAATCAGGAGGGTAGGACGGTTGGTTGTTAGACTGGTTGGTAGTTTGGTTGGCCGGCCGATTGATTGGCAGGTGGGTTGGTTAACTGGTTGCTAAATGCTAAAAGAAGCCTGGTGAAGATGCTTTTCCTGCAGCTCTGATGAAGATGTACACAGGCCTGACGGGATCGTTGCTAATGAAGAAAGCACTGACAGACAGCGACACGCCTCAGCAGGATGTTAGATAACGGGGAAACGTCTGATGAAGAAGTAGTTCCACTCCAGAAGTCCCACCTGAGGACATCAAAACTGTCAAGAAACTGAACTGTTTACACTTTCAATGATCTCCTGGAGACAATTTGAGTTTTAAAACAGGAAGTAATGTTTCCATTTTGAAGCTCTCAGTACTCAAACAACGTCCTTAAGAGCATCACACCAGTGACCAGTAAATAAAATCACCTTCAAGCCATCAGCAGCAGCTAACTGACTGCTGCCACCGATTTCAATAATCCTTCACAGGGATCCAGTTCAGTGTCTGCAGAGATCCTGGTCTCCTCTGAGGTCGCCCATTAAGGATGTGAGGAAGCCCACGAGGGACACGCTCTGTTTATCGCTGCCTTCATGTTGACTCTGCTGGATTTCCCTCTTAGCAACCTCAGCCATAACCGACACCTGATCCGCAGGTGAAGCGGTGAAACCAGGATCACACTCAGGTACTTCAACCGGACAAGAGGAGGCTGGTTGACAGTGATAATGACAGAGCGGATGAATCACTGCATTGATTCAGTCCACAGACGCAGTGAGCTCAGAAACTCGATGAGAGCACCTGTAACCAACAGGTGAGTGAAGCGCAGTTCAGAGGAAACGTTCTAACAAACTTAAAGATGAAAGTCAATCAACTCATCAATCAATGGAAAATGAACTGGCAAAATAATTTCAATCATCCTTCCAGATTCTCTGCTTCAGCGTCTCCACTGTGAGTCTTCAGGTTAGATCTGTGTCCACAAATCAATCACTCCTGTAAAAACTGTGAAATCTATCGGACGCTAAAAGGCGTAAACGTTCTGAGATTGTTTGTGATCCGACGAATCGTAAAATCTGCGTTTTGGTGACACTGACATCAAACATGAGCTTCAGCTTCTGCAGCAGCTCGTTTAAAAACCATTTCGTCACTTTTCCCTCCGACGGATTTTTACGACGTTTAAGACGTACGACAAAAAACTAACGTGCAGTTTCTATCATCATCATCATCATCATCATCATCATCATCATCATCATCATCATATCCATCATTTAAACACTGCGCAGAGCGCTGGGATTGACGGGGTTAATACAGTGGCCACTTTATTAGGTACCCTGTACTGGGCTGTACATACTGGTGCAATCCCACCGCCTCGTTCTCCTCGAGGTCACGCTCCGTTCGTGTGTCTCACGGTTTAATCTGGAAGTTGTACTCAGGGTGTTGATGTACTGTGATGTACCGGACTGCAGTACCATTACCACGTATGACAGGTGTCTCGAGTATTTTGTCCACCCCATGCAGCCTTCAGGAGGGCAGAATATTAGAAACACCTTTCAGTGTAATGTAGTCCAGTACAACAGTACCACAAACTACAAGTACTCAGATCCTTTACCAAAAGTAGTGATACCACAGTAAAACTACTACTGATTATTATTATTGTATTTAAGCAGTAATGTGAACTATAACACAGTATTTCCCTCAGATACACTGTTGACTAAAATCAAAGTATTAAGCAGAAGGAAGAAGTACAGCACAAATACTTCAATATAAAGTACTTGAGTAAATGTACCTGTTACATTCTACCAGTGTTTGTATATAAGACCTGCAGAGTAACAAGTAACTGAAGCTCTCAGGTACACGTAAGACAGTAAAAAGTACAACATTCTACTGCAGTTGAGCACGCATATAAAGTACGTCAATTATTATTTTGGATAATGGAATTATTGACTGTTTTAGCACCGAACAGAAGTAAAGTACTTTAAATTAGTACTTCAGATTACACCAATATACTACATACAGTACAGTCATATATTACTAGTAGTACTGTTTGATTATGAGTCCGTCCGAAAGAGACAAAACATGCTCAGATCTTAAAGCTGCTGATGTTTGAAAGCAACAAACGAACTTCATCAAAAACACCTGAATCATCTGTTTATCCACACAGGATCCTCAGAGATCCACACAGATCCTTTGGATCCACACAGGATCCTCAGAGATCCACACAGATCCTTTGGATCCACACAGGATCCTCAGAGATCCTTTAGGATCCCTTACATCATCGTGCTCTCAGTAAAGAGTTAACCGTCTTCGTGGAAAAATACTGAGTACTTTCACCTCAAACTGAATATTTTCAGATCCTTTGAATCCACTCACAAACACCTGATCCCGTTTATCTCTGTGGTACTGAAGGACAGTACTTGACTAAATGTACTTCTACTGCAGCCTCCTCATGTACCTGCTGGAAAACAACACCTGGAGCTCAACAAACCGCGTTTTCGTGTAATCTGCGATCAAACGGATCCTTTTCACCAGAGATCTCAGAAACACACGTGATCAATAAGAACGGATCCTCTGAGCTTCACTTCCAGCTTAAAAACATCAGATCGTCCGGCGGATTCACGTCGAGAAGCAGATAAACAAACGGTGATGGAGGCAGAGTCCGGCCTGTCCAACATGTCTGCTCCGCATCTGATGCGGGAGCGACCGCAGACCAGGACCCGCATCAGAACACCGCTGACAGCCGCTCCATCAAACGCTCCGTCTGCCGCGGGTCGGAGCTCGGACGTGTCCGTCCGCGAGGCGCGTTCATCGGCTGAAATGTGCGTTTTTAGAAGCGGACTCACCGGTTCAGAGCCGAGCAGGAAGGGACGCTTCATGGTGCGTTTCTCCGTGATTGAGAGCGGCGGAGGAGGAGGTCCGTGAAGGCAGCACGCATCATGGCTGTCTGCTCATTTGTCCCTCTGTCCACCTGTCTGTCTTTTCTCTGTCCACCTGTCTGCGTGTCTCTGGGTTGGAGGACAGATGAATTTAAAGTCAGTGATGAAGTGAAGGAGCTTCAGTCATCGAGACACTTTATGTCCACAAAATAATGATGAATAATAAACAAAAGAGCTCAAACTCTTTGATCTTTTAACATCTGATCAATCTTCACATTTTCTTAAAATACAAACTAATCAACTCATCAATGATGAATCATTTCTTTTATAACATAAATGTTTGAAAGCCTGAAAGTATTAACGTTGAATCCGTTGATAAAATTATTAAACTTCAGGTGAATTTTCTTTTTGACATCAGCAACATGCTAACTGCTAACGTGCTGCTAGCCTAATAAACAGATTCCTCTATTGAGTCTTTTAGCTCACAGTTAGCATGCTAACATGCTAACAGCGTGTTGTGGCGCCACCCTGAGGACAAACTTCACATTTGTATCATTTTAATGAGGTGTGGTGATCGTTGCAGCCTGTTGGAGGCGCTGCGCTGACCTGCACTCAGTTTTCATGTTTTATGTCTCGACTCGTCTTCACTTTGAATGTTTTAGTTTCTGTTTTTTATTGTTGTGAGTCTGAAATGATCAGTTTATTCTGCTTCATCAGAGAATAAAAACTTCATCAGGTCACCTGAGGACTGAAAACCTTCATCCTCATCATCCTCATCCTCATCACAGGTGAGTCTTTGTCCTCTCAGATGCTTGTCTTCATGGACAGACTGATTCTTCTTTAATTCGTCCTCCGTCTCTGCACTTCTCTGTGTCTGTGCTGCTGCTGAGCCGATCACATGTATTGATGAACAGTTATTGATCGATTCTTGTTGTTTCAGTCAGTTTTCAGCTTCTTGCTTCTGCTGCCTGCAACATGTCCGCTCTATAAAAGGAAATGATGTCGTCCATCTACAGTCATTGGTCTGATGCTGACGGGGGTTGCTGTCGCAGCATGCCGCCATGGCAACCACAGCAATGAGGAGACAGTGATTTTCCAACAGGCCCGTCGCCATGGGCAACCAACGACGGTGCCGACGGGAGGGAGCAGAGACGACAAACAGAGACGAGGGGACAGGTCTGCTTTTCACCGTCCAGGAAGACAGACTTCATTTCAGCAAACCGACTCTGAGTCAGCATCAGTGAGTCAGCGTCTGTCCATCACCGACGTCCTGCTCAGAGTCTGTCCACCGTCCCTCAGTATGAACCTTATGTATGGAAGCTCAATGCTGCCGAGAGAAAAAACAGAAGCCATCAAACTAAAACTGCTCCTGGTGGGTCGCAGTCATCAGGTGTTACTCAATCAGAATCAACTCATTAACAACGGCAGAATTAGCCTTGACTAGTCGAAATGCTCAAAAACTAATTTTTAATTACTATATTAAATCATTGAAGATTCTTTTACTTTAAAAGCCACATTTTTCTTGCGATACGTTTGATTTCCAGATCTCATAATCGTCGTTTTAGCCGTTGTTTTCTTGGTGGAAATGAACTTCAGCTGATCTACAGTCAGTCATTTTGATTCACTAATTCAATAATCTGTAATCGTCTTCTCGTTTCTAACGTTTCATTTGTTTTTTAAGTCCGTGGTGGAAACCGGCTTCATGTCTTCAGGTTATCACAAAAAGAAGAAAAACTGTCTGTAAACAGTTTCTTTCAGATCAGACACGCAGACGTTTCCTCGAGGTCACAGAGAATAAACCAACGAAGCTCCGCCTCCGACACCGGCGCGTCACAGGAAGTCTGTTCAGCAGGACGCGTGACGGCTGGAACAGACCAGCTGACACCAGCGAGCAGACGAAGGTAAGACTCTTTATTTGAGTGCTGTATGGAAGCTCGTTATGCCAAGAAAAGACAAATGAACAAAACTATGATGAAAAATCAAAATTCAGACTTCTGAAGTTGAATAATGAGAGAAGTCAAAATTCACCTTCACCTGTAGCTCATTAATTAAAATGACTTCAGTTTGGATTTATTTTGACTCTTTTTGACTTCATTTGATCACCATTAATTCAGATTTAGCGTCTCATAATTTTAACTGTTTGACTTGTTGAATGTAAACAGGAAGTTGAACAGCTCCTGATGAACGCCCGTGGACCAGTTTCCTTTGTCACCGTTGGTCAGGTGGTGATCTTCTTGCATGTTTTTAGTGTTTTTTTGAAGGAGGAAACTCCAGGTGAACACGGGGAGAACATGCATCCACACAGAAAGGCCCTTCTTCCCCGAGCAGCAGGCACTGAAGGCGTGGTGGAGGACACGCCCCCGGCGCCCACAGTGGGAATCCAACCCGGGACCTTCCAGCTGTGAGGCGACAGCGGTGCCGCCGTGTTCACCGTGCCACCACTTGATTTCCTGAAGAAACTGAACACTCACACTCGTCTTTATTTCTTTATTTACAGTCTTTTCAAACAGTAATTGAGCGTTCTGAATGCTGATTATTGACAAAACAGAACATGAACATCTTCTAAAGCGTGAACGATGAGGATGAGCTGATATGAAGGCGAGGAGGTATTTCTGTTACGACTGACCAGCGACTGAACGTCTGAAGAGGATATACGAGGATACAGAGATGCTGACAGAGGAGAGGAAACGTATTGATTACTGATCAGCCTTTAAGTACAATAAATAAAGTCAGCTTACTCCCTCCATATTTTACTTTGAATGCCATCAGTTTACACATTAACAGTGAAGTAATTCAGGTATTTTAAAGAGACTTTAAAGGAGCTGATTGTTCCAGTATTTTCATGCACAGCTAAGGGCTTTTTTAAGGGCTTAAAAACCCTTAAGATTAACAAAATAACATGACGGTCATCCTTTAATTCAGAATATCTCAGTTAAGGTGAAAATTCTGCCTTTTTAATATTATTTAGTTCACTTTTTTTTTAAGCCCTTTAATGTATTTAAGGATTTAAGCTCTTTGTGAGGTACGAATGAAGAAGTTTTACCTTTAATATTACTTCATTCATTTTAAGGATTTTTTTTATTTTTGGCAATCCATGCAGAAAACAGCTTCATTCATTACAATCCAATACTTAAACGGTTCCTTCATTTCTGTTCAAATTACTAATGAATGAATGAATGAATGAATGAATGATGTGAATTTTAATTTCCACATTAATTTGAAGACAAATAATCCTTCAACAGTGAGCTGACGTCATGAAAGCGCTCTGAAACACTCGTTCATTTCACTTCCTGACGTTCATGGACTGAAACACATTCGTGTGTTTTTAGTTTTCTAAAGGAAATCTTCCCACTTTAAGTAATAGATTACTTTTAATGAAGGTATTTTAAACAGATTATCTTCATTGTTTGAGGGTTTTTAAATTGACCAGATAACATCAGAGCATCCTTTCATTTACACCTAAATTCACGTTGTTCATGGTCGTTTTAACGCCTTCAAAGAAACTTAAACTGCAAATTAAATCCATGAAAAACATCTTAAGACATTCTGACCCATTAATTTATCCCTTAATTAAACCTGAACCTGGAGTCTGCAGGTTTTCATCAGGTTCCCCTCAGAGGATCATTAATCATAAACGCACCTTGGTGCAGGTGAAGGCGTCTGCTGTCTTTAAGGTCATTTTTAAAGGTCTTTTGTTGTTTCTCAGAGCTCCTTCACTCATCAGGTGAAAATGTCTTAAAGCGTTTAAAGGTGCAAAGTGTCACAATGGTCCAATGAGCCGGGGCAACCGCTAACTGATGCTAACTGTAGCTGTCGTCAGCTAGTTAGCTCAGTTAGCCGTGCAGCAGAGGAGAGTTTTTATCAACCACACCGGAGCTGGCGATCGTTGTGACGGCCAAACACAACGTTGATGTTTGTTGTTTGTAGCTAGGTGGTTAGCATGCTAACTTCAGTCTGTTGATGATGTTAATTTTTGAACGTTTTAAACTAAAATTCGGACATTTTGCAGCTTTACAGTTGAGCGGTTTGTACCGCAGAGAGTCTGGTAACATGTTTCTGAACAGATCCTTCTGATCTGATGTGATGTGAATGAACGGTTCATACAAAAAGCTTCAACTTACAGTCTCACATTATTTACAACATGAACACCGAGAATATTTACAGAAGAAGCAAAAGACTCCGCGAGTCTCAACCTCTCAGACCTCCGTCCAGCGTCAGAGTCCCGAATCTAAAGGACAAACAGTTGCATGTTAGCATTTTGTCCTCAACCAATACGCTTCAGAACACGTTTAGCTTAGCTTAGCACAAAGACTGGGAGCGGGGAAAACTGCTAGCCTTGCTCTGTTAAGTTTAGTCTAAGTTTAACTCAAACCTGACAAACTGATGCTGACCGCAGTGATCTCAGACATTTGGCCGCTAAGCTAGGCTAACAGTTTCCCCTTGCTTCCAGTCTTTGTGCTAAGCTAGGCTAACAGTTTCCCCCTGCTTCCAGTCTTGTGCTAAGCTAGGCTAACAGTGTGTGTCTCACCTCTCTAAGAAGTGGTTGTTCTCTGCCAGCTCTTTGACGACGCCCTCCATCTCCTCCTTCAGCTTCTTCATCCTGAAAAATGACACAGAGCCTCTCAGTACACACACTGAGTACTGTACTAAGTAAAATCTGAGGTACTTGTACTACACACTGTGCCTGCTGGGAGAATCAGTGATCATGATATTGATTTTTGATGAAGCATGTTTTCAACAAGAACAAATGTGACCTTCCACACGAACCACGTGATCAATAATCTGATCATCTGTCTGTCAGTGCTGACGAGGAGGATGATGATGACAATGAAGAGTAAATGGAGACTCACCCGAGTGTCATCTCCACCAGAGTGTTCTGACTCAGGTAAGCCTGAGACTTCATCCCACTGGACACCAGAGGAAGAACCTTCTGAGGTAACTGCTCCTGCAGCTGCACACACACACACACACACACACACACACACGCATACACACACACACACACACACGCATACACACACACACACACACACACACACACACACACAAACATTTTATCAGTTATTGGTGATGTCATCATCTGGTGCTTCTCTGATTGGCTGAATTATTAAAATGTCGTGAATCTGCTGTTTTTCTGACATTTATTTAATAAACTCAGTCTGGCTGAACGTCTGGTGATGTCATTTCCTCTCTCTCTCTCACTCACACACACACACACACACACCCTCTGCCATGACTCTGTGTGTGTGCCTGTGTGTGTGTGTGTGTCTTACCTTGATGGCTCTCTCCATCAGCACCGTCACCTCCTTCTCGATGCTGATCATCTGACCCGACAGACTGAGCAGCTGCTTCCTCACGTGATGAACCTTCCTGAAAACACACACACGACCACTTTCAACACACCTGTCGCTAAGCAACAGAGAGATGAGGTCCATTTCCTGTCTGCGTGAAGGAGGAAGAGGACGTGTCGTTTACCTCATCCACTCTTCACTCTTGGAGATGAAGAGACGGTACTTCATGGCACACTCCTCCGTGAACAGAGACCTCGCTTTACTGGCATGAAGGACCAGCTTCTGTCTGTCTCACACACACACACACACACACACACACACACACACACAGGTCAGGACCTCACACACACCAGCAGTGCTGTGCTGCCCCCTGCAGGCAGAGCTGTGACACTGCAGCATCACATCAACAAAAGTCTGAGTTTCTCTGTTAATATTCATACTGAGATCAGTGTCACTCTGCTCTGGCAGTAATACACAGCAGAAGTACAGATACTGCAGTTTGTGCAGTAACGTTAATACTTCACAGTAAAGTAAAAGTCAGACGAGGTTTCGTTTGGTTTCGTCTTTGTGAACTCACTTGTCAAATTTGTGGATCTGTTCTTCGTTGTAGGGCAGACCTGAACAGAAGGAAAACATCAGTTTATTGATCCTCGGTGAAATTAAAGACAATAAACAGATGATGAAGAGAATTAATACTCGTTTGTTCATCATTTCATCTTCTGGACTGCCACCTCTTCACTTTGAATCGTTTTGAAAAACTGATGTTTTTTTTGGTTCATAACCTGAAACTGTTGAAAGTGAGCGTCACTGAGAGGATTAGCATGTTAGCATGCTAACGTGATGCTAAGCATTGTACCTGCTTAGCATCAGTGTGTTAGCTGCTAGCATGACAGCAGGCCAGTTTTTCTCTGTTACTCTACAAACACATCGTGTCTCTGAAGACGGACTGATGGTCTCTGCTGAGATGAAATCTCTGAAAATGGTGTCTCTGGTGTGGACTCACGTCTCTCTGCTTTGTCCTTCTTGAACTGCTGGTAGATGGCCGTGATGGCGTCCAGCAGCACTTTGATTTTCTCCACACTGCAGAGAGAAGCTGGCCGTCACACACCGCACATCACACATGTAAGAAACAACACCTGAACACACACACACGGCTTACTTCCTGTCCTCGGGGTGCGTCCCCACTTGCTGCGTCCAGCCGTCGGTCAGCAGACCCCCCTGGAGGAACTTACTCTTGATGTCTTGAGCCGTTCGTTCGATGGGCTCCAAAGAGCCGGAGATCTGCACAGAAGGCGACGTCAGCACACGCTCGTCAGCGCCCAGAAACATGACACGCCATTCAGATTTAAAGTCTGACACATTAAAGAGGTCTGTAAAGTCCAGACCAGCTTCCTCCTCCGACTGAATCTCCAATAATCAATAAATAATCGTCCTAAAACTCGTCACGGTCCAGCTTCAGTAACCTCTGAACGCCACAGCAGCCCCATAAACATGCTAACAACCAGCTACAGCGACCAGATGCTAACGCCTTAGCATCCGCCGCACGTCAGCAGAGAAATGAAGCGATGACTCACTCTGAGAACTTTCTTGTGCATGTCCGAGATCTCGTCATACTCTGACGACAGCATGTTGGCCTGCATCAGCACCCCGAACCTGCAACGGGAGGTCATGTGATTACGTGACAGGTGGTGAAAAGCTGCAGGTGAGTTGTGCTCATGGCTGCGTCACTCACAGCTGCTCCGTCTTCTCCAGTATCTGCGTGCAGTAGTTACACAGGTGGAAGACCTCCGACTTCTTGTGGAGGATCTCGCTGTAGTCCTCCTTCATCAGCTCTCTGCACGGACCAACAGACCAGGTCAACATGACGTCTCATCGTGGACGCACACAGGTGAACTGAGAGACAGTCGGTCAATGAGCTCAGGCACAAACAGTCTGACGTGAACTCACATTAAACCTCGAACTCCTTTTCGCACCAGCTCCTGATAAACCAGCAGAGACTCTGAGGTCTTCCATAAATGTCCAACGTCACCTGCAAAAGTCTGCAGAAGAAGAAGAGCAGCAGGAACATTAGTGAGCGCATCCAGGCATGACTGCATGGACATCCATGGTTGTTACCTGAGGGACAGGTGTGTTTAAGCTGTCCTTCATGTCCTCATTTTAACTGATCACTGATCAGACAAACCGGCAGCGGTCCATCAGGACTCCTGACAGTCTGGTTACCTTTGCGTAGCTGGCGTCCAGGTCCAGGTCGTATCGAGGCTGAACTTTGGGAGGACTGGCTGTGGAGACAACAATCAAACGAACGCTAACTGAGTCCGTCTGTGACGACACATGAAGAGTGAGCAGAAGAACTTTTAAAGAGGAAACAGGAAATGGCGTACGGTCTTCAAAGATGAGTCCCACGGTGGCGACGGACTCACGGCTCACGAGCATGATGGGGTTGTCTCTGGAGGTTTTGGGGAAGGTCTTGGCCTGGCGGTTGGGGTCCAGGACGAGCCGGCGGCCCTCGTACAGCAGCTCCTGGTTGTGCAGCGGGATGCTGGTCCTGCGGGACAGCAGCTCCTGGAACAGCGCCGCCCTGTGGACACGTGAAGAACAGCGGCTTTCAGAACAACTTTACATCCAGAGAGGAGAGCCACAAAGAACTGGTCCAACCCTGGTCCAGGTCTGCCTCAGACCACGCCTGCTTTTGTCCCAGTGCATGCTGGGACAGGCTCCAGGTTACCTCTCGATAAGAATGAGGTCAAGAAAATGGACAGACGGGACGGATGAGGTTCTTTAGGAGGTTGTCTGGTGGACTTCGGTGATCTGAAGGTGGAGTTTTTATCAACAAACACTTTTTGATCATTAAATCTTTAAAATTAGATTTCAGGGCAATGACATGAAACCGATCACATGATGTTTAAGTCACATGACCAGCCGTCTGTGGGCGTGACTTGCTGTCTTACGTATTGTATTCGTGGATGTAGACGTGGTGCAGCGTGGCCTGCTGCAGACTGAACACGTAGACCACGGTCCGGTGAAGGATGTCGTTGGTCTCGGCGAAGAACTGGTCGAAGCCCCAACACTTCTCCTGATCCGCCTCCAGGATGTTGGCGAGGACCGGAGTCAGGAGGCTCTGGAGACCCCTGAAACACGAGGGCAGGTGTGTGAGGTGTGTGAGACCTTAGATTTGAAGGTGTCAGCTCATAAACTGATGACATTCGCCTCAGCCTCAGCTGTGTTTACTGCTATTTAGCTAACATTAGCATGCTAATATGAACCAATATAGTGAATATGGTAAAAGCTGGCATGTTATTGCCGTTGAGAGCATGTTAGCATGCTAACAGTACAGCCTCACAGAGCTGCTAGCATGACTGTAGACTGTGAATATAATAAAGTTTATTCAAACAGAGTTTTCAGAGGTTTTTTGAGGCTGCTGTTGATGCCGATCTGTCTGAAGCTGGAGTATTTCTGAAGCACAGGGCGTGATGAAAGCTAAGATGCTAACACGTAGCACGCGGGGCGGTCTTACTTGGACAGACTGCAGGAAACCGGCATCTCGGTGCTCCACTCGATCTTCCCGTTCTCACACTTCTGGTGGCCAGAGATCGTCCCGGACGGTTTCTCTGTGATGATTTTATACCTGAGACACAAACAAACTGTCAGCTTACGGTTTTAACGCTGAGTTCTCCTCCTTCTGCTTCGGCTCTCGCTCTCACATGACTTCTTTGTTCCTGCGCGGCCCTTCAAACGGCCTGAACGGGAGGCTGCCGGTGGCGGCGTGATAAAAGGTGACCCCGATGCTCCACAGGTCCACCGTGGCCCCGTATTTCTTCTGGTGGTCTTTTCTCAGCACGGCTCGCTCGTACATGTCAGGGTGCTGCACAGGAAACACGTGAAGAAGAGCTCAGCAGGAAGTGAAAGATGTCACCAGCTCCACCTGTTTACACTGCAGTCCTTCTAGCTGTACTGATGAGCTAATGCTACTTCTTTACTGAAACGTTGTTTTTAAGCTAACGTTTCTTTTTCTGTTACCTCACTTCTTCATGCTAACGCTACTTTTTTAAAGCTAATATGACTTTATTTTAGTGTAACTTTCTAAACTGTAACTTTTTTTATGCTAACGTTAGTTTTTAAGCTGACGTTATTTTTTCTTAATGCTGACCGTTATTTTCTTTCTCACCAGGTGTGTTTCGTGTTTTGTCCTCACCAGGTATTCCTCGGTGCCGTACAGAGACACAAACTGCTCGTCGTCCTCCAGCTCTCTCGCTGCTCCGAAGTCCGTCAACTTGTAGACGGAGCGTCCGTCCTCTCCGATCACACGCATGATGTTTCCTGGTTTGATGTCCCGGTGAACAATACCGTACTCTCTCAGGTGGTTCATACCTGCCACTGAAGACACAGCAGCCAATCGGAGCACACCTCAGAGTCAGGTGAGTGTTTCAAAGGTATCTCTGACAGTAACAGTTAACGAATGAAAAGAGACTTCGTTAAAGTTCAGACTGGAAACCTGATCTGAAGTAATAACTGTCCCTCACCCACATCGTGCAGGACGATGAGGAACTCGTCCTCAGGGAGTCCGTAAGCGTTGGAGGACTCCTCCAGAACTGTGTAGAGACTTCCACACGGACAGTACTCCATCACTAGGACCTTATGACGGGTGTTAGACTGAAAGGAAGAAGAAGAAGAAGAAGAAGAAGAAGAAGAAGAAGAAGAAGAAGAAGAGGTTGGAAACATGTTTAAACAGCAGAACGTCTGACAGGACTCACTGTGTTTCTCAAGAGTCAGAAAAACCTTAAAAAACTGACCTCCTCCTCCTC
>JBBMOE010000062.1:97613-107267 GCA_037975065.1 Chaetodon trifasciatus | reverse complement strand
GGGGTGGGGGTGGGGGTGGGGTTGGGGGACGCGGCTCACGAGGAGTCCGTGCAGGGCGACGGCGGCGGCGGGTAGAGGTGGTGGGAGTAGCTGCGCTCGGTGTAAGGCGACGGCGGGCAGCTCTCGCAGTTCTCCTCCGCCGACAGGTACTGGCTGCGGGGCGTCGGCGGCGGCGGGAAAGGCTCCGAGTCGTAGTTGAGGTCGCTGGTGTAGCCCTTGGCGGCGGCGGCGCTGGACTTGAGCGGCGCCCGTCGTCCCGGCGTGTAGTCGCTGTCGCACACGTCGGTGCTGCAGGGGGTGGTGGGAGGGGCGAAGTGACGGTAGGTGTAGGGCCGATAGCTGACGGACAGAAAGAGCAGAGAACAGCGTCAGCCTCGTTTCATCAGTGGACGTTTAGAGACGCACAGAAAACCGTTTTCACTTCCTGTCTCCACTTCCTGTCTGCAGCTGTTACTTCCTGTCTGCGCTGGCTGAATGCAGTCATAACATGACGTCGTGAGGTGAGGTCGTGGTGAGTACCTGTAGGATCTGTGTGTGGAGGGACTGTTGGAGGAATAACCGAACTCCATCGTGTACTGAGAGCGGACTGTGGCCGGAGACGGAGGAGGATTCAGGATCTGTACAACGACACAGAGAGAGGGTCATCCAATCAGCTGACGGCAGCTCCACACACCACACAAGAAGAAGAACCGAGGAGGCTGCTGAAGACCGTCATCATCAAACCTTCACAGATTTGTTTCATGAACGTTCAGACTGACGCGTCCTTGAACGCCTCGTCGGAGGACCCCTCGTGTGGACCTCGGCTCAGACTCACCGGGGGGAAGTACGTTCCCTTCGTGCTGGACGAGCTGCTGGACGACGCTCCGGTCACGTGAGCGCGGTCATACGGAGGCCCGCTGCTCCCGCCCATGATGCTGAGGGAGCCAATCACAGACTTCCCTCTGGACATACCTGCTGACGGAAACAAGCGTCAGCATCGCATTGGTCAAATAAGATGTGTGAGATCACCAGCGCCGCGCCGAGCGTCTCACCTGGCAGCGAGCTGGACAGCGAGCTCGGGTGTGGCACGTATCCCAGCGGCACCGATGACGGCCCGTGAACCACGAAGTCGTTGGTGACCGTCTCGCCGTCGTCCTTCATCTGCGGACAGAGGACGCGCTGACACACGAAGTACACGGCGCCCACCACGAACAACGCCATGACCACGCCCACGATGGAGCCAATGGTGTTGTTGGGCGGAGGAGGCGGCTCTTCCGTCGCATCTGAAACCACAGAAGAAGAAGACGAAGAAGAAGAAGAAGAAGAAAACACAACCATAAGATAAATATCACAAGACCTGAAGGAGTTTTGGTTCACTTTTATCGTGGAAATGATCAATATCACAATCACCCTCATCACCAATATCATGATATTGATTTCAGCCACATGTTGCTAACGTGTTAGCTTCTGTGTCAGCGTGGGAAGCGAGGAAAGGTGAGGCGTGAGGCTAAAGGATGGAAGGTGAGGCGTGCAGCTAAAGGAGGGACAGGTGTTACGGCGAGGCTAAAGGAGGGAAGGTGAGCCATGAGGCTAAAGGATGGACAGGTGAGGCGTGAGGCCAAAGGATGGACAGGTGAGGCGTGAGGCTAAAGGAGGGACAGGTGAGGCGGCGAGGCTAAAGGAGGGACAGGTGAGGCGTGAGGCTAAAGGAAGGACAGGTGAGGCGTGAGGCTAAAGGAGGGACAGGTGAGGTGGCGAGGCTAAAGGAGGGACAGGTGAGGCGTGAGGCTAAAGGAGGGACAGGTGAGGCGTGAGGCTAAAGGAAGGACAGGTGAGGCGTGAGGCTAAAGGAGGGACAGGTGAGGCGGCGAGGCGTGCACACTCACAGCAGCCCATCTCGTCGGAGTTGTCGGTGCAGTCCATGTTGTGGTCGCACTTCTTGTGTTTCCCGATGCACTCCCCGTTAGAGCAGGTGAACTGATCCGGAGGACAGCGCACTGGAGGACAGACAGAGAGACGCCGTCACAACCTTAAACTCCTCAAAGATCCTCTGTGAGGGAGGACGCTCCACTCTGTTTCTGTGGGTCGACAGAGTGAGACTGCCAGGTGTTCAGTTACCTGTCTCACCTTCACACTTGTTCTCGTCGGAGCGGTCCTGACAGTTGATCTCGCCGTTGCAGCGGAGGCTCAGGTCGATGCACTGCCGGCTGTCGCACTGGAACTCGGACTCGGAGCAGACGGGACAGTCCTCCTCGTCGCTGCTGTCATCGCACTCGGGGTAACCGTCGCACCTCCACGCCTGAGGGATGCAGTCCACCTCCCCGGAGGTGCAGGAGAACTGCTCCGGGGAGCAGGTGGGGGGCTCTGAGGGGGACACACAGCAGGGACGGTCAGACTCAGCCGGTCAAAACCAGTAAAAACCAGTTGAGCCGAGGACTGGGCGGCTCTCACCTCCACAGGACAGCTCGTCCTGCAGCAGCACCAGGTGGACGGGACATGAGCAGCGAGTCGTCCCGTCTCCCTTCACGATGCAGATGTGGGAGCAGCCGCCGTTGTCCCAGGTACACGGGTGTTTACCTGCAGGGACAGGAAGCTCAGGTGAGTCCACAGAGGGCAGCAGGGGGACGACGCTGCCGTTCTTCCTCTTTGCTCACATGAACCACGAGCGCTGCTGTCTTAAACTTTATTTAAACAGAGCTGAGGAACAAAATGATGACACCAGCGAAGAAGAAAGTGTCCTGATTCTGAACCTCAGCTTCATCCTCTATCAGTTTTTCTGAACGTTTGATTATCTGCTGAGCACAAACGGAGACATCAGGTCGGGTCATTAATCGATCGATCGGTGGAGACGAAGTTCAATATGTGAACAAACTGCATGAAGTAAATGTGTTCTGAGGCTTCATGTTTGTCATTTAACCCTTCGTCTCCGTCCTGTCTGTGGACGGTGTCTCAGTGCTCAGACTCACTGTACTCCCTCATGTCCAGCTCGTGGACGGCGTGGATGTCGCTCAGGTAGGCGATGCGAGCCTGGATCTTGGTGCGTCCCTCCCTCGTCGTCTTGTCGATGCGTTCGATCATCTGCTGCTGCTTGTCGATCCAGTACAGGTGGTTCCCGAACACCGTCAGACCCACCGGCTGCAGGATGTTGGAGTCCGCGATCACGATCCGATTGGCTCCTGAATCAAAAACGACGAAAACCACCGGGGAAAAAAACAAGGTTGGAGGGCAAAAAACTTCAAGAACAAAGGCAACAAAACGGGTGAGAAACTGAGGGGTGAGGCAGGAGAGGAGGCAGGAGGAGTGGACAGATACACTGAGGTCAGCGACAGTCAGCAGGTAACACAGCACACACCGTCAAACCTGCAGAGGGGACGTCTGTCTCCCCCTGTGGACGAGTCAGTAATTGCACAAACAGCAGAACACAAAGTGGCTTAAATCAGTTTTTTAAGTGAACTTCTGCTTTGAGCTTCTTGTGTTGAGGCTGTTGAGGTGAAGCAGGAGCCTCCTGATCATCATCATCACCATCATCATCATCATCACCATCATCATCATCATCATCATCATCATCATCATCATCATCACCATCATCATCATCATCCCTTTAGCATTAACTTGGTGTTGAGATGACGGGACATGAAGAACTAAAACCACTGAAGAAGACGATCAAACTGGTGAAGCCTCCAGCTTGAACTTTTCCCAGTGACTTCTGCAGGAGCTGTGGTTCATGGGACCGTCCTGGGGGGGGCGCCACCTGCCTCTGCAGTGTGAACCCGTGCCCCCGTCAGACTACCTTTAACCCACAGAACAGGGTTTCCCCACAGAGGATCGGAGAGGACGAGCGGCCTCAGTCCTGCATCAGGCCGTGAAGAGGAGCTCTGGGACCAGGACTCGTGTTTACAGACGCCTCACATTCCTGTCGGCCTGCGCGGGGCTCCGGAGAATCACAGGAATGTGCTGAGCTCGAGGCTCCGAGCCAACTTCTCCTTTCCAGGCACCAATCTCCCCCCGAGACCTTAAAGAGGGGTCCTTCGTCTGCTCCGCTCACGGGTTCGGTGGTGGACTCCCCCCACGACCCTCATCAATGAACACTGATATGTTCCTGATCCCGACGACGGACAGTTGATCAGGACAGATCAAAGATCAATACAGCATTCAAAGCAGATGTTTTGGTAGATTCTGTCCATGTTCCCAGCATGAGGTTAGCATTAGCTTAGCTTTAAAAGGAGGTTTGAGCTGAACTCTTCTTCAGTGGTTCACAGATCGACTAATCGTGTCCTGGTGGAAACAGCTACTTCCTGTTTGTCTCCGCTTTCACAGACTTGGAGGGAAAACAACACTTTTCTCACCTTTAACAAAAATCTGGTCGTTTCTCAGTGAAACAGTGAAAGTATTGACGAGCCGAAGCCCGATCGAGACTCACCTGACAGGTCGCTGCTCTCGATGCGTCGCAGGTCAGAGTCGACCCAGAACAGCTTCCCCACCTCGTTATCGATGGCCAGAGCGACGGGCTTCCCCAAACCGCTGAAGAACAAAACCTCGCGCTCCGTCCCGTCCAGCGCCGCCCGCTCGATCTTGGGAGAGCGCTCCAGCAGGTTGGTGAAGTACATGTACCTGCAGACGGCGAGGAGGACACAAACACAGTGAGAGCGGCGGCGGCGGCGGCGGGGATCGGCTCGCATCACGCGAGCAGCTGAAGCTGCTGTTTCTGATGTTTGTTTCTGGCGTGTTTTCCTCCCTGAAGGAACCAGAACATCTGCAGACTTCATTTCTCAACCACACAATGACCCAGAGATTACTGCGCGGAGCGCGGCCTGAAGGCAAGCCTGCAATTACGGCTCCAAACAAGCGAGTCGCACCACCGAGCCACGACGGCTTAAAGAGCTTCAAGAGCCCCGGAGGACAAACAAGGAGACGAGTCACTGAGGGATCGCACACAGGACGGCAGAGACACGCCGAGGGACGTCTCCCAGACGTTCTACTGAGACGCTCAGGAGGACTCACGGGGACCTGCAGGACATCTGAACGTCCTCCAGACTGAACATTTAACACCACAGAAGAAGAACTGGTCCTCCAACTGTCCTCCATTCTCTATCTGTCCTCCTTCAGTCCATCTATACACCATCTGTCCTCCTCCTGTCCTCCACCTATCCTCCATCACCCCTCCTGTCCTCCACCTATCCTCCATCCCTCCTCCTGTCCTCCATCACTCCTCCTGTCCTCCACCTATCCTCCATCCCTCCTCCTGTCCTCCATCACTCCTCCTGTCCTCCATCTGTCCTCCTCCTGTCCTCATCACTCCACCTTTCCACTATCTCTCCTCCATCTATCCTCCATCTGTCCTCCTCCTGTCCTCCACCTATCCTCCATCCCTCCTCCTGTCCTACATCACTCCTCCTGTCCTCCATCACTCCTCCTGTCCTCCACCTATCCTCTATCACTCCTCCTGTCCTCCATCACTCCACCTATCCGCCATCTATCCTTCTCCTGTCCTCCATCACTCCTCCTCCTGTCCTCCGTCCCTCCTCCTGTCCTCCACCTATCCTCTATCACTCCTCCTGTCCTCCATCCCTCCTCCTATCCTCCATCCCTCCTCCTGTCCTCTATCACTCCACCTATCCACTATCTCTCCTCCATCTATCCTCCATCTGTCCTCCATCTATCCTCCATCTGTCCTCCATCTATCCTCCATCCCTCCTCCATCCCTCCTCCTGTCCTCCGTCCCTCCTCCTGTCCTCCATCCCTCCTCCTGTCCTCCACCTATCCTCTATCACTCCTCCTGTCCTCGTCACTCCACCTTTCCACTATCTCTCCTCCATCTATCACTCCTCCTGTCCTCCGTCACTCCACCTATCCTCCATCCCTCCTCCTGTCCTCCATCCCTCCTCCTGTCCTCCGTCCCTCCTCCTGTCCTCCTCCTGTCCTTCCTTGCAGCTGCACTGTGTCTGTCTGGTGTCTCAGTGTGTCTGCTGACCCTCTCTCCGGGTTGACCACGATGGCTCTGGGTTTGTCGTGCTCTCCTCGCAGCACCACGCCGACCCTGCTGCCGTCCGTCCGGGTGACGTTGATGACGTTGGTGACCTCGCTGGTCCAGTAGATGAAGCGGCTGTAGATGTCGATGCTCAGGTCGTACAGCTGCAGACCCTGGCTGGGTCCGCCCAGAGAGCTCACCACCGTCATGCTCTGCGGGGACAGAGCGGAGGCGCGGCGTCAAAGACAACTCGACGTCGCCGCTTTGGCAGGAGAGCGCTCTGCCGTCGCGCGTGCTCACCTGGTTCCCGTCCTCCTGAGCGCGGCGGATGACGTTCTGCTTGGAGTCGATCCAGTACAGCTGCTTGTCCAGCGGGTCGTAGTCGATGGCTCGGACGTTCCTCAGGCTGTGGATGGGCAGGATGATGTCTGGGCTCTGCTGCTCGTCGATCACCATGCGGTTAATGGCCGTTTTCTGGCTGAAGAGCAGGAAGGAAGTCGGAGCTGCGAGAAAAACAAAGAGGGAAACACGCCGAAAACACAAAATAAATATATATTTATCATCAAAGCGAAAGCATTCTCAGACTCCTGCCGCTCAGACACGTCCGTCCTGAAGACAGAGCCTCAGGCTGTGCTGTGATCTGCTGTACGGTGGCCATCTGAGGACATCTCAGACTCAACTCGTCAGGCAGCCGGACTTTGAACTTGTGCTGCCTTCACGTCACGTTGGATTTATTGTAATTACGAGTTTCAGACATGTAAATGGAGCTCGCGTCGACTCCCACATCATTATTTACGACAGGGACTTTTCTGAAAGCTCGCATATCAAACGGCCCCGAAAACCAAACAAACACGGAGGCCTCAGGTCGGCCAGAGACCGCCGTCCAGCGACGATGACACTCAGATCGTGTGGACGTGGTGTGACATCATGAATGCGAAGTATTTTAATCCTCAAACATCAACTGTGCAAACACACAAACAAGTTACACCAGAACGTTCACGTCTGCTCTGACTGTGGCGTTAATGTCAGCGTGGCTACGACGCGTCTCAGATTTCAACCGACGTCCAACGCCGGGCTCAGACTACAGGTCATCAAAACAAAATGGCCGTCAGGTGCGACAGGCGCTGGTTTTATCTGGCAGCTGACCGTGCTCTGGTTTAAAAATGGCGTCTCACCGCTGCACGTCTTGTTGTCGTAGTTGAGGGAGAAGTGGGCGGGGCAGCCGCAGACGAAGCTGCTGACGGGGACGGCGAGGCAGAGGTGGGAGCAGTGTCCGTTGGTGGAGGCGCAGGCGTTCCAGCCGCCCTGTCTTGACGAGTGAAACACCAGGATGTCCATGACGTAGTCCAGGTGTCCCTGGATGACGGTGCGGTTCTGACCGCTGGTCTTGTTGGCTCGCTCGATGCTGCGCTGGCTCCAGTCGGTCCAGTAGATGTAATCCTGGTACTGGGTGAGGCCGAAGGGGTGCGGGAGGTCGTCGGCTATCACCTCCCGGTCCTGACCTGTAGGACATGAGGACAGACAGGAGCGATGAGACGGTGGAGTGTTCGTCAGTCAATGAAAACAAACAAGACGGAAACAGAAGACGTTTGACTCTCAAGAGAAAAACTAAATTTTATTTTGACACGTGGACGACAGAAAAGTTCATTTCTGAACTCGTTCTGAACGTTAACATTTCCACGATGAATTACGACGAATTCAACACGACCTAAAAATTCAAAACGCACAAAGAAAATGAGACGGAAAATAAACGTCGACCTGAATTAGACTCAAATTCACAACAAACCAACGACTGAAACTAATCTGAGCTAAATCAAAAGCAGGTGTGAAACTTTACACTGCAATCACCAAAAGTTGAGAAAATAATAAAGAGGTTTGGTGCAGCAGAAATCTGCCCTCTGGGTTATTTTCTGTCCTCGTCCGACGCCAAGGCTGAGGCTATTTTCCTGCACACAAAATTGGTAGTGTTGTAAGAGCAGTGTGAGCGTGTGCTGGGCCCGGAGTCTAATAACAGTCTCGTTTTAGGAGTTTCTGTGAGGAATATTTTGGTCCTGGTTTACATCCACCGACGTGCTGAGAGGGAACACTTCAGGACAAAAGTCCACGCAGCAGAGCAGCTTTTGTTTCAGCTGCGCTTTGAAGTGAACGCAGAGGAGCAGCTGATGGACTCCTTCTGTCACGTATGTGCGCAGCGACACGCGGCCGCGGGCCTCAGGAGGCTTCACAGAGCACAGAAGAAGAAGAATACGGAGGTCACCCAAGTCAGAAGACAGAGAGAGACGTCCGTCCACTCACCGAGCATGTTGGACGACTCGATGAGCGTGGTGTCCAGGTCGGTCCAATACAGGCGCCGCTCAGCGTAGTCGATGGTGAGGCCGTTGGCTCGGCCCACGTCGGCCACCAGAGTGATCCGCCCCGTCCCGTCCATCGCCGCCCGGTCGATCTTTGGCTTCCCGCCCCACTCGGTCCAGTACATGTACCTGTGGACAGAAACAGTTTATTCAGGACGCACGGTCTCTGCTCCGTCTCCTCCGCGGCTCAAAACGACAGATTCTAACTCTCACCCTTCAGCAGGATCCAGAGCCAGAGCTCGTGGACTGTCCAGATCCTTCCAGACCAGGACCTGCCGGTGCTGCCCGTCCAGTTTGGCCACCTCGATGCGGTTGGTGCCGGTGTCGGCCCAGTACAAGTTCTTCCCCAACCAGTCCACCGCCATGCCCTCCGGGTAGTCCAGACCGAACTCCACCACGTGCTCCAGAGCGCTGCCGTTCATGAAGGCCCGACTGATGGTCTGCAGGGGACACGGACCAGCACAGGTCAAAGGTCAGGTTCTGGAACACGTCTGAACCGCTGACAAGAAGCACTGTGATTCATTAGAGCGAGATACGGGATCGACGTCTGGTCAGTGTTCGAGTTCCTGAACAAAAGAGGATGAAACATTGGCTGTTCTGACGTAAAGCACAGCGTCGCTCCATCACTCAGAGCTTCACTGTCAATCAGGAGGAAATGGAGCGTCTGTTGGGACTACTTTCAGCGGCGGATGAATCCACATGTGGTGCTGCAGTGAGTGTGTGTCAGAATAAGCTACAGCGTGTGTGTTCATGGTGATGAAGAACAGTGATGAGTTAATGGAGCTCAGAGGAAGAGGATGTGTGAGGAGGACACCATGAAAATCAGGATGTCTGGACAAGAGGAGGAGGAGAGATGAAGCAGAGCGGGTGGAGGTGGAGGGGAGCAGCCATCAATTATTACCAACCCGAGGCCTCCTGGGAGCCCATTACTGCTCCTCAGCGCAGGCCTCAGACCAGCCAGCAGGGCGTCCGCACACACACGCTCTCACCTTCAGAGTGATGTCGGTCCAGTAGATGCGGTTGTCGGTGACGTCGAAGTCGAGCGCCGAGGCCTCCTTGACGCCGGTGAGCGGGATGGCCACGTTGTTGTTGTTGGTCTCCAAGGAGATGCGGCGGATGTCGGTGTGGCGGGAGAAGAGCAGGAAGGCCTCGGGGACGATGCAGGTCCTCATGTCGGCGATGAGCTCCAGGCCGATGGGACACCCGCACTGGACGCCCTGAGGCTTGTAGAGGCAGAGGTGACTGCAGCCGCCATTATTCTCTGCACACGGGTTCGTACCTGAGGAGGGCGGGGCCACAGGTGAGACAGGTGCATGCCGCATGCATCAATACTGAGCTACTTTTCAGCTGTGAGAG
>JBBMOE010000062.1:90113-92613 GCA_037975065.1 Chaetodon trifasciatus | reverse complement strand
CAGGATCTTGCGCATGGTCCCGTTGAGCCGGGTCACCTCGATGCGGTCCGTCCCGGTGTCGGTCCAGTACAGGTTCCGGGCGATCCAGTCCACGGCGATGCCGTCGGGATGGTTCACCTGAGACGTGACCACGAACTGGGCGTCGCTGCCGTCCAGCAGGGAGCGGCGGATGGCCTTCACGTCGTCGTCCGTCCAGTAGATGTATCCCTCCACCGGGTCGTAGTCGATGGCGATGGCGTGGCGGATGTCGTCCACCTGCAGGATGATGTCGGTGAAGTCCGGCGTGTCCAGAGAGATGCGCCGCAGGTCCGTCCGCCGAGCCAACAGCAGCATCTGAGTGGCACCTGAGGGGCAGCACGAAGGTCAAAGGTCACGCATTTATACCAACAGGGCGGCCGCTTTAAAGGGCCGAAGCACAGGAACCATGTGATCAGTCCACCTGAGCAGCACACAGGTGTGTCCGCAGGTGAGCGGCGACTTGAAGAGTCAGAGCTTCAGTTCGTCCTGACAGACCGAACAACAGTTCAGACTCTGAAGGAAGCCTTCTGATTGGTCAGCTAACTCCTGTCAGTCAGCGGTGGACTGGGCCTTAAACTCAGATCATCTGCTCACGGAGTCTAAACGAACGGTTTTCTGCGGCGACGCTGAACAAAAGCGACAAATCAGGAGAGCCTGAACGTCCCACAGCGAACGCTGAGGCGCTGTCGGAGGACGGCGAGGGCTCGAGACGCAACAAATGTGGACTCAGACCGCGACCACGTTTCCTCCTCTTTAAGACACAAACAGCCCGCTGAAACAGTTAAAGGCCAGCAGTGAAAGGGGACATTGTCCACAGGGGGACCATGTGACCCCGTCCCTCACAAAGGCTTCCCCGCCTTCAGCCCTCCGCCGCTCTGCAGGCCACGCTCGCTGAAGCAAAAAACGCTCAATGAAAGAGGCGGAGGACGGGAGGAGGACAGCGGCACCATGGCAACCACAGGTCAGCTCAACACCTGACGAAGAGGAGGAGGAGGAGGAGGAGGAGGAGGAGGGACGACTGACGGCTGAAACGAGAGGAAGAGCTAACAAGGAGTCAGAGAGTCTTTGTTTCTCTGCAGAGACAAACAGCCTGTAATGAATCCAGGCTGCCGCTCGTCTGCTTCCTCTTTCAAAATAACAGATAATCTGCAAACTTCACGTCGTCACTGACGCACTTCAGGAAATATTTGGACTTCACTGTTTCCACTCCAGCGTCTCCGAAGACAAACTGCAGACAATGAGACAGTTTCGCCTCTGCAGGCTCCTCACCACGTCCACGTTCAGACCATCAGGACACGACCAGCTGACGGGACGAGACGGGACCGGCTGGACACGGTCAAACTACCTTCAGCCCGGTGTGTGTGAGTGTGTGTGTGTGTGTGTGTGTGTGTGTGAGTGTGTGTGAGTGTGTGTGAGTGTGTGTGAGTGTGTGTGAGTGTGTGTGTGTGAGTGTGTGTGAGTGTGTGTGTGTGAGTGTGTGTGAGTGTGTGTGAGTGTGTGTGTGTGTGTGAGCTGCAGCACAGACAGAGTGTGTGTGAGTGTGTGTGTGTGTGTGTGAGTGTGTGTGTGAGCTGCAGCACAGACAGAGTGTGTGTCGCTGTCTCACGCTGCTGNGGACAAACGCGGCGTCAGCACAGAGGACAAACAGGGCGTCAGCACAGAGGACAAACGCGGCGTCAGTCCCTCCTTCAACACCACAACGAGACGTTTTAAAATTTGTTTTGTGCAGAAAACATTGTGATGTAATAAAAGGCTTTAAAACACAGTTTTAAACAAGTAAATGATGAAGTGAGACATCAGCCAACAGTGAAAGACACATCGAGACGGATCATTTTTCATGAGCTTCAGCTCCTGGACATCCTGACGAGCGTGTGAACTCACTGATTTTTTGTCTCTTGGCGCTGAAGACGTGGATGTCCATGGGCGAGAAGATGTCCGAGTGGACGACGCGCTGCTCCGCTCCGGTCTGCTTCCTGCAGGAGTGGATGGAGTGGGTGTTCCAGTCCGTCCAGAACAGGGTGTCCTCGTACAGGGTGAGGGCGAACGGGTGAGGCAGCTCCCCTTTGACCACCACCTCCCTGAAACACAGAGAGAGTCAGTGTAAAGTACCCGAGAGACAGCACACACACATCTGCATGTCCTCTGGGTCCTGGTTTGTACCTGGACGACCCGTCCAGGTTGCAGCGGTGGATGAAGTTGTGCTTGGCGTCGGCCCAGTACAGTTTCTGCTGGCCGTAGTCCAGCGTCAGCCCGTTGGGCCAGTAGATCTCTTTGTCGATGATCATGGAGCGATTGGTCCCGTCCATCCCCGCACGCTCGATCTTTGGGATCTCACCCCAGTCTGTCCAGTACATGTACCTGAGGACACACGGGGACATGTAGAGTCAGTATGTCTCCCTGTCAGACGTCAACATGGAAAAGTCCTTTGGTAAACTATTCATTGAAGAAGTGAACCCAAAATAATGAAAGACAGACAGAGACA
>JBBMOE010000062.1:67872-85910 GCA_037975065.1 Chaetodon trifasciatus | reverse complement strand
TGAGTCCAGTCTGAGTCCAGTCTGAGTCCAGTCTGAGCAGCAGGAACTGGACCTGAACTGGTCTGATCGGACAAGAAGACAGCAAAGACCGGCCTCCATCAGACCTGATCAGCCGCTGGTTTAACGTTAAACACATGTGACCGAGCGTGTCTGGAGAAAGGTTTAGACAAGGATCAGGTACTGGTACCAGCATGGTACGGACTGGTTCCAGTATCAGACCTCCTCCAGACCAGATCGGTCAATGGAGCCACAGATGAACCATCAAACCTTTTCAGCCTCCTGGAGGTGAGTATTTACTGGATTTCTCTGTTTTCCGTCACAGTGAAGTGAGCTGCACACAGGTGACTGACTGACAGGTGAGCTGCACACCTGTCGTCTATAGAGGTCTATGGGAAACAGAAACAGTTCAAGTGTTCATCACACGAAGACAGCCGTCGTCTTTGGCTTGTAGCTGGCAGGAAAAAGACGGCAGAGGTTGGCAGCAAGTCAGAGGAAGGAAGGAGTGGGACAAAAGACTGATGGGGGGGGGGCTGTCCAAAATGAGCCCTTCACTGAGTCCAAAGACACGCCCCTTAAAGTCCGTCTGACGTGATGACGAAGCCTCTCGCTCAGAGCTGCTGTCTGCTGACCAGTTGTGTATCGGCCTCTTCGTCGACACGCCACATGAAAACAACTGAACGACTGTGAGGAAACACCGAAAAGCTCCAGACTCACAGAGGACGAGGACGCAGGGAAGTGGACATTCCGCTGCTACTCATGTCTCAGCCTGCGGCTTCTTCGATGTGCACATTTGGTGCTTTTATTGGACTTTTCTGATCATAAACTCAAACGTTTAGATGCTTTTGATCTCGTTCACATGAGCTTTGACTGCACAACATGTTTGAAGACGTCACTCCTGGACATTTTTATGTCTCACGCTGTGAGGACGGAACGATTGAATGATCCAGTATCACGCCGTCAGACGTGTCCAGGCTGTTAAATCATAATCTGAAGTATGGACAACAAGTTGGACACAACTTTATTAACAACACAACCTGTGACATCACGAGAAGGACGGACTCGTTCAGGTCAGCATGTGATCATGTGACCAGGTGACTTCAACTCATCAATAACCATCAGAGTTATAGAACTGGAGAGAAACAGCCGTCAGCAGTCCAAACCCACAGAGACGGAGCAGCTCGTTCAGGACCGTTCAGGACCTCCTCCTTCAGGATCTCCTCCTTCAGGATCTCCTCCTTCAGGACCTCCTTTCACCTACTCGACAACAGGTGAACAGGACAGACGGGAACGCTCTTATAATCAGACTGAAGCTGGACTCACATCAGTCTAAAGAGCGTAAACTGTCCGATGTGTAGAAGTGACCCACTAACAGAGCGGCTGGCCTGTGCACGCAATCCCATTCAGCCCAGGACAAAGGCTCGAACTGGTAACCCGCCCGGGAGCCGAACGCAGCACCAGCAGCTGGTTGGGTTTCACCGCAGACAAAGCCAACGAGCCGTTAGCCGCGACTGACCCGCACGCGACGAGCACGGAGCGCCGCCAGGCAGGAAGCCGCGAGCTGCCGCTTCACGCTAACCAACATGGAGAAGTTCCGCCCGCACAGAGCAGGCGGAGGACATGTTACCGGCTCAGAAACGTCCAGGTGATCCCGAGTCCGGGCTGAACAATGCGGCTGAGGCCGGCAGAGAGAGGAGGAAAGCCTGCAGCGAGACGCCGAGAACACAACACGTCGCCTCACCACAAGAGCTGCTTTGTGTTTGCTACCTGATGCATTAATCATCCCAGTTGAACCGAGTCCAGCTCCGCGTTCCAGCGTGGATTTAGAGAACCAGTTTCCCTCAAAGACTCTGCTGCACCACGGCAGACCGAAGCCGAGTGAACGCCGCGAGCGCCGGCCTCTTAACGACACACTCCGCTCAGGCTTCACCTTTAAACACGCTCGCTGCAGACCTTCAGCCTCAAGTTTTACAGGATTTTAACGCAGCTCATCAGCTGATCTGCACAGTTCACTCTGTCTTGGTCTGATTTGTGTTTTGTCACATACATAAACAGTAAAACCAGTTAAGTTAAAGCAGAACTTCACTCAAGCCTCATACATATTGAACATTCAGCCACTAAAACTATGAATCTATCAGGAGGAAAGAAGAAGACCAATCAATGAATTTTACTGATCAGTAAAGCAGCTCTGACACAGACTGAACTCTGAAATACCATTATATGAACGTGCCTGTAAACGCCTCACAGGAGAACTAACACACCTGAACACACACACACACACACACACACACACAGTCTGACTCACCGCAGACCAAACAGGAAGTGATTCTCAGATCCACTCAAACAATCATCAGTCACCTGACAGCATTCAACCTTACGGAAACGTACAGGAGCGACAGCCTGACGACAACCAATCAGCTCGTCCGTCTGTGACGGGCCCGGCGCAGACGACAGTTTCCGTTCAGTGACCTTTACACCTGAACAGGTGAACACGGACGCTGCAGGTACGAGGTCACGGGTTAAAGAGCTGCTGGTCTGCTGGTGTCCACACTGGGACGAAGCCAGTAAACATGAGGTCACGTGGACATCTGCTACCTCGCTGATTGGACGACTTTGGTGATGTCATCCAGCCACACACGACTGATAGCCTTCATCCTTCACACACGCTGTCTTCACTTCCTGTCTCAGTCCACGTCCGTCCTCTGGGTCAGATTCTCCTGATCAACGCCATCAGTGAACACCTGGCCTCTGAAGAGCGACTCTTCATCGTGTCACATCTACCATATCGGCGTCTGAGCTGAACGCTGACGGCGTTCAGGTGAGCATGTAGGGAAACTCTGCTCCAATGACCTTTGACCTTATCAGACAAACAAACGTGACACAAACAAGCGTACGATCAGAGCGGCGTCTGCAGAGATCTGGGCCTCGGCGTCGGCGAGCGGCTCACTCTGACTTTTATCTCTGATACCGAGCCGGATCAAACACGAGGAGGAAGAGTTTCCATGAATAGAAACCCAAGAGAGACGAGGAAGAAAGACGGCGAGCGAGAGGCCCAAATTTAAATAAAACCAATGAATACATTACAGGCCTCTTTTATCTCAGTCCTAATGGATTTACATCCTAATCCGACGCCTCTCTGGAGCCCGACCCTGCAAACCAGCAGAGAGGCAGAGGAGGAAACGTGGCGATGAAGGACAGGAAGTGTGACGGCGAGCTTCATTGCAGCAGCTGTAAACTGAAGGTGAACCGCTGCTGCATTCTGCACCAATCAGATTTCAGCCATCAGTCCGAAGCCCAAAAACACAGTTCAGTTCCAGACGTTGTGTTTGTTTCTTATTGAATTATTATTGACGGAGATTCGTCGATCATCAGGCGTCGATCAGTTTTCTGAAGCTCAGCTCATCAATTGATCATCGAATCACAGAGAAGCTCCAGGCTGTCAACCTGCTTCACACAGGACAGCACAGAAGACCTGAGCCATGAGACAGAACGAGGGACAGGAAGACTTCCTGCAGGACGTGATGACGTCACAGAGAAGCTGACCTTTGACCTTGTGGGAGGATCTGATCCCAGACCAGCTCCTAACAGAGCAGCAGAAACACACCTGTCCTCCTGTCAAAGCCTCAGGTGCGTTCAGCTGCAGCACCTTCAGGTCTTCTCTGCTGCGTTCACACTTTGGACCAGTTTTAACCACAAACACACTCAAACTGAATCAGGACGTTCACACGCTCTCTGCTGGGAGCCTGAAAGCGCCGTGCGGTCGGACTCACCCTCGTTCTGGATCCAGAGCGATGGCCCTCGGCTGGTCCAGTTCCTGCCAGAACAAAACCTTCCTCAAAGACCCGTCCAGCTCCGCCACCTCGATCCGATTGGTTTCCGAGTCCGTCCAGTAAAGTTTACTCCCTAACCAATCGCAGGCCAGTCCGTCCGGGGAGGCCAGACCCGGGACCACCGTCTGGATGGCGCTGGCCCCCGACTGGTTGAAGACGGTGCGTTTGATGGCCTCCTCGCTCACGTCGCTCCAGTAGATGAGGCCCTGGGAGTAGACATAGTCCACGGCGGCGGCGTCCTCCAACCCCCCGACCACCACCGTGGCGTTGGCCTTCTCGTGTGCCGCGTCCACGAGCCGAAGGTCCCGCCGGTTCGCATACAGCAGCAGCGGCACGCCTGGCAGAGACGGAAGAACGCACCGTTAAAACACACGAAAAAAACACAATTCAAACTGCTAAAAACACAAAAATACACAATTCAAACTGCTAAAAACACAAAAACACACAATTCAAACTGCTAAAAACACAAAAAAAACACAATTCAAACTGCTAAAAACATAAAAACACACTGTTTAAAGTGTGCGTCTGTGTGTTGTCTAAAGTGTACCTACACACATTACTGTGAGTCTCAGGGACGTAACATCTATTACTTTCATTAGCTATTAATGAAGACTGTGTCCATTCATCGAGCTTTGGTCTCCAAAATGCTGCTCCGTCTTCAAAAGTCTTGACTTTGTCTGTCCAACAGTCCCAAGCCCAAAGATGTTCAGTTTCTAGAGACATAAGACAAACTGGTGCAGGAAATCTTCCCATTTCAGAGGCTGGAACAAGCACTTCTTTGCTTTTGCTTGAAAAGCAACATAAATCATTGATTGATGATCAGAATTGTTGCTGATGATCAAATAATCGTTTCAGCTTTTTGTCCTTTTATTACCAATAAAGAGCAGAAGCTCCTCTGATGTCTCAGATGTCCTGTTTTCTCTGTTTTCTATCACAGGAAACTGAAGCTTTTTGGGTTCTGGACTGTTGGTCAGACACAAGAAGACATGTGAAGACATGGTTTGGACTCTGGGACACTGGGACGGACATCTCATAGAGCAAACGATGAAGACGATAATCAGCCAGGAGGGACGGACAGACGGAGGGACGGACAGACGGAGGTGGAGCTGTTCGCAGCAAACAGGTAAAACACTGCTGCCCTTCAATGGAAAACAGCCGCTGACTGCAGACTCTCAGGTGGAGGTGGTCATGTGGTCATGTGACCAGGTAAACTGTAAACACTGAGGCGGCGCTGCCTTCAAACCTCAGGACATATTAAAGCATTATTGGACATGAAACGATCGATCAATGATCAGAAGTGATTTATTACTGTGAGTCTGATCAGACTTCAGAGCGATGAATGTTTATCTAATCTGATGGATCGGTCAAAATCGATTTATCAATAAATCTCCAGACAATCATCACATCATGACATTCATCAACACTGAGACATAAAAGGACATAAAGCAGGACGGAGACCTTTACGTCCATCACTCACACGTTAACCACACCACAACAAACCAGAAACTGGAGCTGAAACTGATCAACCTATCCATTGATTGATTGGTCGAATGATTGAGAAAGAAGCTGATTGATACCGAGTTTACTGCGACGCTCAGAAACCTGAAAAATAAACTGAAAATAAACTTAATCCATCAGGTCGGCGGGACGCTCGCCTGCAAAGAGTCTTCAGCGGCGGATTAACGACGGGATTCGATCTGCTCACCAGCCGTTCGTGTGTGAAGTGACACAAACTGCCTCCATCGTCTCAGGTTCACGCTCACCTGAGCGCTTAAACATCGACCCTGTCAGTCACCTCATCCGTTCACAGATTCACCCGTTCACACCATCAGTCTGTTAAATGAGAAGTTAAACTCTGGCGTGGTATCATCAGTCCCTGAACGCCTCACTCCTCTTCATGTTCATCAGCTCTGAGAAATTAAGAGAATTTAACGCGAACAACCTGAAGACATCACCTGACAGGTGTGTTTGACCCGTCTGAATACATGAACGTGGCTTGTATAAATTCAGAAAATTCATTGATGAATCGTTTTTGTCATCTTTCAGGTTAAACGTGAAATCCTGACGTGCTCCAGCTCCTCTGCTGTGAGGGTCTGCTCTCGTTCTGAGTGAACTGAACAGATCTGGATTGTTGGTTTTGACCATTAAATGATAAATGTAGAAAATGACGAGGACATTTTGAATCGATGTTGGTCACAGCCTTAAATTAACATCTTTGTATTCGTGGTTGTGGTGATAGCTGATAGCAGAAGCCTTGCAGTGACTCCTGGAGGAAACACGGCAGCTCGTTCGTTTATTAGCATGTTTTAACACGTTTCGTCTCACTTTAAACTCTGTTTTCTGAAGTCTGCTTCTCATCTGCTTTGGCTTCTCTGATTTTCTGCTGGTTTAAACTGTGTTTTTGGTTTGCAGTCTGACATTCACCATCACTGTCACATAAATCTGAACATCTGAACACCGCAGGGCTGTTAAACGAGCCCTGCTTAGATCCACTATTATCCAAACCTGCTTCTGGACGGAGACGAGCTCAGCTAGAAAAACAGCCCCGCATGAAGACACCAACAGGTCCACACAGCGCAGAGACTGATGCAGATTACAAGCCAAGAAAGAGCAAAAGATGATCGATTATCAGTCGTTTCATAATGACCAGACAGTCCGTCAGTGGGCAGCTAGCTGGAGCTCCGGTAGCATTTGTTGTGCTAACTGCTGCTATTCCCTCAATCCCAGCTATCAACTGACGATTCAGCCCGTTTAAGTTACTAAAGGCAAAGTTAGCGAGCTACCAGCCGCCGCAAAAACGCTTAAAACACCGAATTCTCTCTGAAACCGAAGGCTGGGGGAGGCCGGCGGGGCTGCGGAGCCTCCGGAGGGATATTTTTCCAGCTAAGTTGGCTAACAGAGGCTATTTGTGGTTTCATTCTCCGCTCCAGCAGCGAACGGGCAGATAAGCACGCATAGCTGGCTGGCTAACCCTGAGAGGGCCCTGACCGGACACGGCTCCAAATATTCCCGTTAAAGCCGCTTTCTGCGCCGCCCGACGGCACTTTCACACGTCTACACACGCCAAGTGGACGAAAAGCAGAGCAACAAGGAGGATTTTTAGAGAAACTCACCTCGTATGAGAAGACAAAAACTACACAACAACAGACTCCGCAGCACGACACCCATCTTTCTCCCGTTTCTTGGCCCTGCCGCCGCTCTCCGCTCAGCGCAGGACTCCCATCGCTGCGGCCGCTTCCTCTGGCAAAAATGCGGATCTCCAACAAGATTCGGGTCGTAATTCAGCGACACGATGCGTTAAACGATCCCCGCTTCCATGCTGGCTGGCTGGCTGCTCGCTAACTACGTCGGATCAACTCTCTGTGCCTCACATTGTCCTGCAGGAGATCCGCCGTCTCCTTCCGCTGTGAGGAAGCTGCTCCCCCCGCCTCCGCCTCCGCCTCCGCCTCCACCGCCGCCTCGCTCCTCGGCTCCACCGCTTTCTATTGTTGTTCTGATTTCACGCTCTCACGCCAAAGATAATGTTACAACACGGAAAACGCCCCGCTGCCTCCACGATGAACTGCTGCTCGACAAGAAGCGAGCACGAGGCCGGAGGAGAGAGGAGAGGAGAGGAGAGGAGAGGAGGAGAGGGGGAGAAGAGGAGAGGAGGAGAGGAGGAGAGAGGAGGAGAGAGGAGAGGAGAGCCGCTGCACAGCCCGAAGTTCAGCGCGCATTCCTGCGGGACTAGTTTATCACAGCGAGAGGCGCGCGCGCACACGCACAAACACACACACACACACACACGCACGCACGCACACATACACACACACGTTTCAACGTTTAACATGGAGATAAGAAACTGAAGACAATAAACTCATGAACGAGATTAAAGTTCACAGAAAACAGATCGAAGGATTTAAGATTTAGAGATCATCATCATGCTTTTGAGAGAAAGTCTGACATGTGAGAAAAAAGTAGAAAGAAAGACAAATAATGATTCTGAGACCAAAAAGTCAAAATCTATGAACGATCACTGTCCAGAAAAAACAGCTGTGGAGTGAATAAATTCAGAACACTGACATCACTGAGTGTGAATGTAGGAAATTACGTTTAGAAAACAAAGTTGAGTCCACATTTTGGAGAAGGGTCATGAATCTGACACAGTAGAAAAATAACTACACGGTGTTTTAGATGAAAGGTCAGAACGTTTTGAGAAAGCAGAAATCTCTGTTGAAACATCTGTAATAACATCTGTAATAACACATGAAACCAGAAACTAGGATTCTAAAGAAAGCCATAAAGAGTGTTTGAAGAAGTCAAAAGCCAAAAATTTGAAAACAGACTTCTGAGATTAAGATGAGAATTTAGAGAAAACGTGTTGGACAACGAAAAAGAACAAAAAGTCTGAACATCGTGAGTTTTAGAGAGTTCACACTGTGAGATAAACAACAGAAAAGATGCTAAACTTCTGATTCAAAGTCAGAATTTTAACTTTAAAGTTTGATGAAAAAAGTCTAATTCACGGATTAGTCTCAAAATTTAATGAATGTCTCTTTTCTTGGCTCTAATCATCGTCCATACCACAGACACAGAAGAGTCATACGTGAGTGAAGCCAATCAGTTGTGATCAATTAGTTAGTTATAGGCACAATTCTGAAGTTCATGAATCTTTATTATTAAATCAACTTTCTTTCATACGTGGAGATCTTCATTAACAGCTCCTTTAACTACATGACCTCCTGCAGTGGCTGATGGGAACATCTCGGCGCTGAACCTTCTGTTCAGCTGCAGACAAATCAACAACCACACTCTCAAAAATCACTTTTCTTTAATTCTTACAAGAATGAAACATCAAATTCAAAACTTATGCAAAAGCATCACTTCACAAAACAAGAGCGAACTATCACCACTGATGAGATCAGACAGAAACTCAAAGCAAGAGGAGTGAGGAGCAGTGCAGCTTCAGGCCTGTCCGCTGTGTGTTCACCAGGCTGCTGCTGCCACCTGGTGGTGAGAGGCCGCTGCAGCGGCGTCGGTCTGCACGCTGACCCCCCCACAAACACACACCGACATCCAATACAAATGTACTTATTATAGGAAAATAGTGCGCAGCCAGTGAACTCTTACCTATGAAAAACAATCTAATATTTAAAAAGAAGCATATCATATTTATCAAAAAACACAGGATACAATAGTGCATCAAATTTTAAAGAATTGCATCCATCATTTAGATTTTTATCCACGTGTGAAACAAGAAAAATGTGGACAAAATACAAAACAACACAGTGAGAGAGTGAGTCTGACATCTAGACTGAGTGAGTCACAGCTCAAGTGGCCGAAGCATGTGGAAGTAAAAAGACATGCAGGTGAACTTCTTCTACACAAAGGCTTTCTGAGCCTCCCGGCGAGGACGCCACCAAACCAGAGGGCCACCAAACCAGNATGTGTCTGCTGACACAGTCCACAGTGTCTCCACATGAGACCGACTTCAGAGGCTTCCTGAGATTCAGGGAATAAAAGTATTGCTGTTTGTTCTTTGTGTTCTGCCCACAGCTGAAGTTTACGGTCGAGACGAGAACGAGACGATCCGATTGGACTCTGACGGTGACGGCGGGCGATGAACACGTTCTAAACTCCGTCTCTGGCCCACATTCAGCTTTGGAGCTGAATAAATAAAAATCAGTGCGACTCTGAAACCTAAAATTTTGATAAAAAAACACATTTTGAGGATAAAAGTCAGAAAAAAAACTCATTTACATTATCATGTTATTTTAAAAGTTTCTAATTAACACATTGTGTTGCTTTGGAGAAAATGTTTATTATTCTAACATTTTGTTTTTTGATATATCATAAAATTAGTGATTGCACAAAATCCACTGATGAAGAATTTTCTCGTGTGGATCTTTTCCTCGTTTGAACTTATTGTGAGAAATCCTGGTTTTAATGAAACACACTGATTTTGTGTAACGTATGTTGGTGGAACAAAAAGAATAATTTGGTACCCAGTAATGACAAAATATGTCATAGTAACATTAAAATTATGTTGTCAGGACATTAAAAAATGACTGTTTTTCGTGATGAGACACTGAGCAAATGTTTTCTTTCTGTTGGCAGCAGTGGGCCACCGTAGCTTCCATAATAACATGAGAAACAGGACAAAAATGAGAGACGACATAAATGTAAAAACGTTGTGATCAGGACAGATTCACAGTAACATTTGATTTGTAAATCATCTTTGCATCATTGTGATGCTTCTTGATTTGTCATGTGTTCATTTCGATTTGTCATGTGTTCATTTCGATTTGTCATGTGTTCATTTCGATTTGTCATGTGTTCATTCTGAGGAGGAGTCAAACAGAATGTCTCGTCTGGTGTCACAACAAACGTCGATACATAAAATCAAACATCGACCGTGAATCACCACGATGACGAGCGTCTTATTTACTGATATTTTAGGCCAATAAACATAAATGAGCTGAGGGCAGAGCTGTGTGGTTACTTCAAAGTAAGGGACACCCTCTGACCAATCAGAATGGAGTATTCTCCGCAGCCACACGGTGATGGAGACATTCTTTGAAATGAAAACGTCGACAATCTTAACTGAACTCGTGTTCGTTCTAACTGTCCTTCAGAGCGTCTGTCGTTGAACTGAGTCCGTCCGTCCTCACACCTCATAGTGCAGGTCATTCAGCTCCAGTCTCGTGTAATGGCGTCTGTCGAACGACTCCATCGCTTTGCGGCCGCCGACGGCCAGAGCCAGCGTGAGCACGGCGAGCCCCAGCACCATGAAGGCCACCACGCCGCTCTTCACCGCCCCCCGCGCCGCTGCCGCTTTGCCCCGCCCCACGCTCGAGTTCTGGAGGGCGTGGTCAGACTGGACGGCGTCTTTGGGGACGATGAGCAGACTTGCTGCCGGAGTCGTCCTCGTGGTGGACAACTCGGTGGTGGTAGTAGATGCAGTAGTAGTAGTAGTGGTTGTAGTGGTGGTAGTAGTAGGAAGAGGACTAGTAGTAGTGGTGGCAGAAGTAGTAGTGGTAGTAGTAGTAGTAGTAGTAGTAGTAGTGGGAGTAGTAGGAGTGGTGGTAGGAGTAGTAGTAGTAGTTGTAGTGGTGGGAGTAGTAGTAGTGGTAGTAGAAGGAGTGGTAGTTGTAGTAGTAGGTGGAGGAGGAGGAGTTGTAGTGGTGGTAGTAGCAGTTGTAGTTGTAGTGGGGACAGTAGTTGTAGTAGTAGTAGTTTCAGTGTTGGGCTGTTTGTCAGCAGTTCTTGGTGCAGCCTCTTTGCTGGTCGTTACAACAGGAAGTGATGTCGTGGAGCTCTGAGCTGGCCGGGTGGTGGAGGTGGAGGTGGTGGTGACAGGATGAGGCTTCGCCTTCTTGCTTGTTTTATTTTGCTTTTTGCTTGTTTTGTTTGGCTTTCTGTTGGTGGTGGAAGCTGCTGCTGTTGTAGTGGTGGTGGTGGTGGTGGTGGTGGTGGTGGTGGTGGTGGTAGGTGCTGGAGTTAGCGGAGGCAGCGTGGCGATGATGATGATGGGCAGAGGTGCTGCTGTGGTGGCGGGAGCCTGCGTGGTCACGGTGCTGGTCGGTGTTGTGGTTGGTGCAGAGGTCGTGGTCGTGGTGGTTGGCGGTGTCGTTGTACTTTGCATGGTGGTGGTGGGCTGCGTGGCTGGTAGCGTGGTTGCAGCCGGTGTGGTGGTGGTGGTGGTTTGTCCTGTGGTGGTCGTCATGGTTGCAGGTCTAATCGTGGCTGAATGAATCAGGCCTGTGCAGGAGACAGTGGAAAGGAAACGATGCGTTAGTTCATGTTGTGGCCTGTAGGGGGCAGCAGATGGCTAACACGTTAGCAAACAACTGCTAACCACCACATCCAGCAGCTACAGAACAACATGATGAAGGTCAGCCCGGTGTTGTCTCTCTTCCAGCTGGTCTCTGACTGTGTCTGTCTACTGTGAGTGAAGCGGACAGGAAGTGTGTTGCTAAACCAAAACCAGGAGCTAAAGGAGGCTAAGTGAGACGCCTTCAAGTCATGTGATTCAACCAGGATGAATACTGAGTGCTGGACTGATCCTCCAACCAAATGTGACTGAGCTCTGAAAACCTCACCACAGAAATCTGAAGCTACCCGCGCCGTGAGGATGAGGAGGGTGACGTGACCCTTTAAAGTAACAGAGCCACATGTTAGGTGAGGAAGCTGTGATCAGGTGAGTGCAGGTGCATTTACTGTTGTAGATGTAGTGGGTATTGATGCCGTCCTGAGCCTTCATTAAAGGACAGTCCTGCTCCGTCTGACAGTGGAACAGGAAGCAGTTTCCACCGGCGTCTCTGTGGGCGTTGAACACCGCCATGTTGCACTTCGCACCTTTAGAAACACAAAAACATGGAGTCATGAAGTGACTGATGACTTACACCGGCCTGATGGAGCCACACGGCTCTCTGAGCCACCACTCCGACAGGCAAAGAGGCGGCTAACGGATTAGCAACAAGCTAACAAGCGTACTCACCTGCTGCATAAAGAGGTTATCATATGAAAGTGGATGTAGTTTAGAAAGCTCGTAACTCCACTGCTTCACTTCACTCTCATCATGTTCATTTACCAATTTTTTTTGTGATCACCTGTCCAGGTGTGCTCACCTGGCTTGACCTCCTTTGAGCAGCAGGTGTGGGCACAGTCCTGCTCGGACCGGACCACCTGGGTGACCATGGCCATGGCCTGTCGGTTTAAGGCCAGTTTGACGTTGACGGTGACGTTCTGGTGTTGTCTGGAGAAACACTTGGGCGGCTCCACGGCTGACACGGGAAGTGATGTCATCAGCAGCAGGAGCGCAGAGGAAACGAGCAGCCCGAGCGTCCGCGAGGGAGGAGCGCAGGCCGGAGGCGTCATGGCTGCAGCAGATCAGAAACCCTCAGAGTCTACGGCCGGAGAGCGAAGATCCACACGAATGATCTGCAGGACGAAACAGAGCATCTACTCAGCTCAAAGTACAAGTACTCACATCCACGAGTACAAGTACCACAATGTAAAGATACTCATGTTAAAGTCCTGCACTGAACTCATGACTTCTGACTTTCAGGCTGCGTTCATGAATCTTTAGCAAACAGCTGAAAAGCGCTTCCTGTCGTCAGAGACATGGACGCAGAATCTGCAGCTGAGAGACGAAGCTCCGCTATCAGAAGCGTCCTGGTCTCTGCTCGCAGTCCAAGCTGAACTGACCAATCACGTTTGAGCGTGCTTTGGTTGCAGGTAAACAGGAGAGCAAAAGAGGTGGCAGGCATTGACCAGCGTGTCGTCTCTCGACCAATCAGCTGACATCTGACAACCATGTGTCTGTTTAGGAGCCTTTAAAACTTTACGTTTCTGACCATCAGACAAAATGTCTGTCGGGTCTGACGGTCACTTTGTGAGACTGGAGGACATCTCGTCCTGAGCGCCGCTCTCAAACACCAGCTGCTGCCTACGGAGGCCGAATCGCCGCCGGTCGATACCTGAAGGTCACGAAACATCAGCTGAGCGATTAAACACGAGACAGTCGAGACGGACAGAATCGTCGTGAAGGACGAACCAGACGGATTCTAAAGTTAGAGCGGAGCTTCAGACTCCTGCAGATCAGCTTCAAACGAGCTTCAGGACGTTTTTAAGAGCGGACGCTTTGAGTCTTCAGAGCTCATCAGCGCGTCTCAGTGACAGCGTCTACTGCGTGAGACACTACAGCGTCCTTCAGTCCCAGATCTGTCTCAGCTGACAACACCAGAACAAAGACCACCACGCTGGAGGAGTCAGTCTGAGGAGTAGAAATAGAAATCTAAAAATGGAAGCTACTCCTCCAGGAGCCGGCTGCCATTTTTAGATCTTTATTGGAAGTGAACGAGGTCAGTCAGGATTTTATTTGTCTTTCAGATGAAAACCTCAGAGCAGGAACTCACCGGGACGACGGCGTGGACAGTCCTCCATCAGATGCTCCGTGGATCTCTGGGTCCACAGTCCACAAAGCAGGACTTCAGTCCGTCTCCTGTGAGGGACAAGCTGCCATTAGTTCACTTATCTGCTTTACAGCTGCTGCTATCAGAGCCAGAATCAGTGGGTCCGTCCCCAGGTGTGCTGTGTGGAGCCTCTGATTGGAGCACGAGGCTCTAATCAGGACGGTGGCCTGCAGGCGAGCAGCCTCCATCTGTAGGAAGAGCTTCGAGTGTCAAAGGTCTTTTTCAGGACGTGATCGTAAACTGAGAAAAACAAGTTACATAAATCTGCAGAGAGCGAAACACGAGTCGAAAAGCTCCAAAAACAAAAGAGTGAAGGAAAAGTGAAGGTCATCTTACTGACTTCTCTGGAGCTTTAAACCTCCTCACCTTCCTCACGGAGATGAACTGACGGATTCTTTGACTTCATGTTTTCTGGTTAAATTAAGATTTCTGGAATGAATCAATGAAAATAAAGTATTTGGATACGAGACGTTTGCAGCTCCACCACACCGACCTGACAGGTGATTTAAAGACTGAGAAACAATCATTTCATCAAGTGTGATGCATCACTTCCTTTGACTCATTAGCACATTTTGTACTTTCACATACTTTTACTTCATTCAGTGTACTCTGCTGGAGTACTCTTAAACTGTTTTCTTGCTTCTTTAACTGAACACGTGAGTTCTCTTCCTGCACAGATCTACAAACTTCTGCCTCCGTAAATCTGCTGTTCAGGACATAAACATGTCCATTTCGTGTCTCCGCAGGCGAACTGTGGGCGAAGCGAACTCCTGTCGGTTGAGGATCAAACCGAACGAAGGAGTTCGCGCTTGTGTACTAAAACAGAGACGCCAACGCAAAACATTGATGAAAAAACATTTTGAAGTACAATTCTAAACAGGACACGTCAGTGTTCTCGTGTGAGCACTTCGTTGGCTAGCTCCGTGTCGGTAGCTGATAAGAACTTGAGAACACTTCGCTGAGCGAAAGCGAATCTGAAAGCCGCTTCGCGCGTCGTCAGTTCGTCCGGCTCGTCGACGCTGACGCTGTGGACTGCTAGCTTAAAGGCTACACGGAGACTAAAACCATTGAGTGATGGTTCCTCCACAGCTTCAGGGTCTCAGCAGCTTCGTCTCGGGCAGCTCATCTGAGCCTTTGTGTCGCTGTTCGCTTCTGGTTTATTCCGTGTTCCACCTGCCGCGCGAACACGTCGCTGTACTGGTTTTAATGGTGCGGATGATGGCAGATAACGGAGACTAAACTGGGGCACAAAGCAACATGGTGTCACGGAGGTGAGACCTGATCAGCTTCTCGGCTGTACCTCAATTTTCACCGAGGACGCAGATCAACTCTACGCGGCATCCAGCGTCCGTCCGTCGGTCGGTCAGCAGATGATGAGTCGGTGTCTGACTGGAAACTGGAAGCAGCGATCCCAATCAAACCAGTTGAGTCCCAGTTAGCGAACAAGATGCTTCACCCATCCCGAGAGGACATGTTGAAGAGGAGAAGCTGGTGCACGATGCAGAAATGCTCCGGATTGAAGCGCCTTCTCCGGATTGAAGCGGTCAGTGACGGACGGCTGTCCGCCGCGGTGAACCGTCAGCTGGGCAGAGGACAGCGGGTCGAGTCGGCGACATGCCGGAGCTGAAAATCCGTGTGCTCGTCTCTCAGCCTCCGGGATGATGAACCACATTACATGATGGCTGGTGCGGAAGATGCGCTCCTCTCCAGAGTCTGACCCATTTTAGTCTTTGTCCTGTGGGGGGAGGGATGGATGGAGCCTGCGTCCCAGAACCCGACGGCAGCCCCGGAACGGCCAGGAAATGACAGAAAAACCAGAGAAGAGCCTTAAAAACGCCTGCGGATCAGAGAAAAACGCGTTTCTATCCGCCGATCAAAGGCAGGCTGATCAATAATTAAAGAGAAGAACACATTCAGAGAAAAACACGAAGACGAGCTGAAGATTTCACTTTGTGAATCCTGTATGGAAGCTCAATAAGGCCCAGACAAGAAAAACATGCTTCAGTATTAAACCAACATTTTTACACGTTTGAAATCTGAAAAATACACAAAAACGTTTCTGAATGACAAACAAAAAAATATTAATGGAGATTCTGAAATTCATCAGGTCAGAGAGTGTAAATGACAATAAAGCGTTTGACAGAAAACCACCAGATTTAAAGTTCAAAGAGTAAGATCACCTTTCAAAAGTTTCTAAGTCCGAATTATGAATCTACATTGACATATAGAAATAGAAATATGCGCATTTCATTCTAAAGTATTTCTGCTATATTTCTATAAGAAACACTGAGTGTCTTTTCTTAATTAGGCTACATATTGTTGCTCAGTTCCAGCAGATGGTATCAGATTACGTGTACTTTCTTGGTTTTGCTGCTACTAATCACACAACTGTCACCTGAGACAGTACTGCAGTATTTAACCACATCACTGGTCGTGTGTACTGTTCGTATTTGTACTGCACACGTTCATAGCATGGACGATGCTGTAAGTCAGCGTTTCAGTCAGAACACTGACTTTCATGTTTGTTTAATACAAATCAAATCAGACGGTGTGTCACAGTGAAATATGTCCTCCTGAACGAGAAGTCTGTAAAAATAAAACCATGATAACGAGCAGACAACAAAGGTTTAATATTGAAGTAAAACGATGGACTTTTGAGGTTAATACTGGTGTAACAAAGAACAGCAGGAGGTTAAATTTGACCTGTTTAATAAACCAGTTGATGAATGTGATGAAGTTATACCTTATGAGCAAACTTTGAAGACACACAGCAAAGAGTGACGTGAAGCTACGAAACACCATTTGTGTCCGCTACAGAAGTAAGAAAAGACGACTTTAAGGAAAGGCAGAACTAAAAATGCCTTAAAGTACAAATCTTCACTTCAGGTCAAAATGGTTCAACAGTGAGAAGAATGTGCATTTTTAAGACCATTATCAAGTCACGATCAGCTGTGTGTCGTAACTCGAATTTAAGGTTTATTACAGAGACAGCTAAAACAAAATGTGTCTTTATGTCAAGACACTTAATCAAAAATCTTAACTTAGAATCTCAGGATTTTTGAAAAAGTCAAATGATGACTGATTCTCTTAAACTTTATTATATTTGACTTTATTTAAAAGAATCAGGTGCTGTCTCTGAAGTTCGACTTAGTAAATCCAAGTCAAGGTTTTGACATCTGAACCGAATTTTGACTTTAATGGTTAATTCAACAGCAGCCTCTCCCCTTTCCTCACTCCTCATGTCTTCCACAGCGTCTCTGAGTCTTTGTGTCCTTCAGCATCGTTTCCTGAAACAAACCGACTGAACCAGCTGGAGACAGAAAAACGTCTCGAACGTCAGAGTCCAGTTCAAAGACGGAACAGATAACGGTGTCGTCCCTTCACTCGGCGTCTGCCATCTCGACGTCCTGCTGCGATCCAGCTGCTGCCTTCTTCTTCTTCTTCTTCTTCTTAATCGGAGCAGTGGACGAGTCCTGTTTCTTCTTCGGTGGTGCAGCTGTGGTTTCGACTGAGGAGTCAGAGGACAACAGAGGACACATTTTAGAGCTTTAATGACTCAGAGAAGGACAGACGTCACCGTGAAGCGTCACAAACTTCCTGCCAACACACAGCGAATGTCCTCTGCTTTGGTCCAGACTGAAATATCTCAACAACTTCCAGATGGACGGTCCTGAAACTCAGCAAACATTAATGTCTCAGAGACGATGAAACACCTGGTGATGATGATGTGACTTTCTAGACATTATGGACACTCCATAAAGCAGCCGTTTAACCTCACTGGTTATATTCGTCTACACTGATGTTATAATTAGTGACAAACTGTCTGTATGAACGACGTGACTGAAATGTCCCGTCAGGCCAAAGACATTCAGTTCATCATCACGAGACAAGCAGAAGCATCAAATCATCACATCTGAGGGGTTAAAGGTCGAAGTTCAGCTCGAAACACGAACAAAAGGATTCGCTGATGATCAAAAGGATTTGTCTGATGGCGTTTACGGCGCCCGGCGGCGTTGGTTTTACCTTCCATACCGCTCCTCTCCTGCTGCATGTGCTGCAGCTGTTTGAGCAGCTTCCGCTTCTTCTTCCCGGACAGAGTGATGTTCGCTCTGGGACTCGACCTGAAAGTCAACAAACGGCGGCCTTTACTCCAAAATATCAACACAGCCGAGGAGGAAGTACTCAAAACATGTACTTAAAGTATTCAAAGTCCTCCTGGTGTGTCAGTGAAGTGTTCCTGTCAGAGTGTTTCTCT
>JBBMOE010000062.1:35779-67862 GCA_037975065.1 Chaetodon trifasciatus | reverse complement strand
GGAGGTCTGTTTGATGAATTTGTATTTAAGCGCAGTACTTCAGTACATGTTACATGTACTGCAAAACAAGTCTTAGCACCTCACATTCAGGCCCCACATGTCTAAACATGAGACAGATTATTCGTTTGTGTCCTGACAGATTTCACAGATCACTGACTTCCTCTTCTTCAGGTGGTGGACGGTGATGAGACCCTGATCGACGACTGCTCCGACAATCTGATGTTTCTTCCTCTTCTCTCTGCTCAGAACTCGCCGCCGCTTGAAGAGCTTCTTGCCCAGTTCCTGCCAGAGGACGACAAAATGAAGACAAACAGGAGATTTCAGTTAAAGCTGGACTTCAGGTGTCCCAGAGACACTGTCAGTCACATTAACAAGGCTCCTGCTGCACTGAACAATACAGAAGAAAGTTTCTGAGGTCACCACAGTGTCATTATTACTACGGCCAACACGTGATACAGTACAAGTACACACAACTCCACAAAGGTTTGTTTGTTGCTTAGTTAGAAGTAACCGTGGTAACGCAGTTACTTCACTTCCTGATCACAGAGATAGATCTGATGGACGTGTCCCTCCCACAGCTCTCCATCAATCATCTGACGACCCCTCACACTGATCTGCTGACCCTCTGGAGGGGCCCGACCCTCACAGCTCCAACAGTGACATGCAGCTCTGACTCTGAAGCTTCAGTATGAGCAAACTGATGAAGTCACAGAGAATTACAGATCAGACACAGGAGACGTTTTACTGCACACACAGTACTTTTACTGTATGAAGCTGACGGTACCACAGTACTTTTACTGCTGATGCTTTAACTACACGAACATGAGTATACTTCTGTACTTCACTGCTAATACTTTAACTTTGCATGAAGCTGAGAATACTTGTACGTTCAAGACTGATACTTTTACAACATAAAGGTAAGAATTCTTGTGTACTTGTACTACATGAAGCGCATACTTGTGACTGCTGTAAGTAACGCGTTAAATAAATAACAGGAAGAAATAAAAAGCTAATCATAGCTTGCTAACAGTTAGCTCCAGTGTTTATGTTAGCCGTCCATGCTAGCTGCTAACGATCGCGCTCCATGTTCGTTTTCTCTGATCAAACAAACGTCAGAGCAGGAAGCTAAAGCCTCTTCTCTTCCGTCGTCACTGTCTCGTGCAAACCGTTCACAGAAGTCAGTGTTTCTTACAGTTTTTGGTCTGTTTATCTTCCCTCCTGGCGGAGCCATGCCGGTCCTCTCACATGGACGTTGAAGAACTTCTTCTTCTGCTCCTTAAATTTCCGTCAGACTGCAGGGCGCGCGGCTCACTGCTGCCCCCTCAGCTCTGCTTCCTCATTACAGCCACAGGCCATCACTCAAACACACGCATACACTAGGGTATTGTTGAATCATTATTATTGATTATTAATATGTCATAAGTATTTTGATGCTGTTGTTGCTCAGGGTGGAGCCACTCTGAATGACCTCCGATACTTTGGTGTTTTAATCTGTAACAATAAATAGTTGCTAGATTTATTTATAATATTATTCATTCATTCATTCATTCATCTTCTGTACCCGCCTTATCCCTTTCGGGGTTGCGGGGGGCTGGAGCCTATCCCAGCTGAATATTATTTTATGTAAAATAAAAATTTAAAAAGTAACTTTAGCTCTTCAATAACTGCAGTGAAGTGAAAAGTTATATTTCATAAACTCTCCGTATGATTTATGTCTAAAAATCTGAATTTATAAATTAACTACTCACTAAAGCTTTCAGATAAATGTAGTGGAGTGAGAATAATTAAAAAAATACAATTTTCTCATATTTGTAGTTGAAATGTTGATTTGATTTGAAATGTAGTGGAGTAGAAGTACAAAGTGGAATGCAGTAGTAAGTAAAGTACAAGTCCCTCAGAATAAGTTTTGGTGAACACAGCTGGATGTCATGCAGTGGCTGAATGTCGCCACCTGGTGGTCACATGTGGATAACAGCGCTTTGTCCCTCTTCATATGACACTGAATATTTTTTACTGAAGGATGAAGAGTCCCTTCATGTCTGGAGAAAATTCTCCTCTTCTTCAGCTCAGTAAACTCTTTAAAAAGCTTCTTGGATCAGCTGAAAATCCATCGTCACAAAGCTGAAAACAGCCTGTTTTTCAGAGCTCTTCAAACCTTTTTGAGATACGTGGTTCTCAAAAGATTTGAGTACCAGCAGTTCATCGTTGCAGCACATCTGGATCTTTGACTCCAGCTGTTAGGTGCTCCATCGAATGCTGCAGGTCAGATTGAGTCATAACAATAAAAGGGTTCGACGCTGTGATTGGCTCATTCTTGGTCCTTCATGTCATCTGGACTGAACTCCTCTCAGAAAACAAACTGGGATCCAGAAATCCGACAGAGAATGTGAAGTGTTAATGATCTCTGACACGACATGAATGAAGAGCCTGGGATTAGCTTTAAACGTCGGGTAAGTTTTGTTTTGGGCAGGATGTTTGGTGATTATTCAAGCTCTTTTATTGGACGACGTTCAACCTTTCATTGGATTCAGAGCCAGCCTGGAAATCAGGCCAAATGTTTTCTGTTTTTTTAAGCATTTCTGTCATCTAAACAAGAGTTTCTGTGAGCTTTCAGGCGTCCTGCTGGAAGATGTTTCCCATTATGCACAGATAATGTTACAGCCTTTTTCATCACTGTCAATATTCTTCTACAACAACATGTCAGACTTGGTGATTTGGGCTGAGAGTCAAAATCCTGGTAGCAGCTTTGGACCAGAGCCGTTACTCTGAGTTCTGCCAAAAACAATGAATAAATTCAAACAGAGTCGTTTTCATCCAAATGAAGTGTAAATTTTAACTGAACTTCCAGAAAACAGACAAAAGAAAATGTGACTGGAGTCATGTTTCATCCGTCCAGCTGCATGAATCTGATTCGCTGCTGGAGACAAACAGCAGGTGGCGCTGATCCTCCAGTCAGTGCCACTAAACCACCACAGAAGAAGAGACGCAATAGACAATGCCATCAAAGAGCTGCAGTCAAAGGTTGGCCCATGAAAACATGATAGAAATCAGACATTTCTGTTCGTTTCATGTGTTCACGCGTTCATCTTTATTCACTCAACAACACAACAACTTTTACAGCTCAGACTTCAGATTTACACTCAGGAACATCTAAACTTTTGGTGTTGACATTGTTTTTGATGACAAACATGAGGATAAAAACTTTTACAAAGCGTCAAAACACAGACGCCACATGTGATCACATGTGAGAAAAAACAACATAAAAAAGTCGGTTAGCATATAGAAACGTATGGTTAGCATTACAAAAAGAAGGCTAACATTAGCAAAAAATATTAACATAACGAAGTAACGTTAGCGTAAGAAAGTGAGGTTAGCATTCAGAAAGGTAGCGTAATAAAGGAGCACTTCATTTAAAAGCGAATCTGATGTTCACGCTTGAAAAAACCTCATTCTGGATATTTTTATTAACATCCTCAAAGTTTTTATTTCTCACAGTTTTCGGGACATTTCGGCTTCATGGTGGTTTTCAGCAGAATAACAAAAACAAAATGGAACTCAACCGTCTCTGATTCAAGCTTTGACTCCTTTTCAAAGGAGAAGTGGACAGAAATAGAAAAGTCTTCCTGAGCCTCAGAGTGTGTTCTGGATCATGTGACTCTGGGTTCAGGTTTTGTTTTGTTTGGTTGGATACCGAAGAATTGTTGCTTCAATCGCAGCATCAACGCCATCGACACCGCCGCTTTCTGCTCGACGTCTCTCAGCTCGCCGTCCTGCCGCCAAACCAAACTTGTCACGTTGTGAAGCCGCAGCGGAGGGAATTATTTTAATGGCTCGTAGAGAAGCCAAGTCCCCGCGGCCTCATTCTTCAGCGTGGAGCTGCTGATCATCGCTAATTGAATTCTGGGTGGAATTTATGACGAGGGATTTGAATTTGTTGACACTTTGCTCGGCCGAGTGGAAACTTGTAGTTTTTTCCTGCTTCATGTGCAGACGTTTAAAAATGCTGCTTCAGAGGCTTCGAATGGCTTCTCGGCTGATGGGGACAATTTCCTGGTGGACAGCTGATGTTGATTAGACTGAAGGAGTGATGAAAACCTACAGAAATACAGCAGAAGAAGAAAATGTGGCGGCGGGCTGGAGATGGTTCTGCTCTGTGGAGCCTTTTTCAAAAACCTTTATTCAACCAAATCTGGTCCATGTCCAAACAGTAATATAAGAATAACACTGACTCAGAAGACACCAGCAGCGCTGGGACGAGTTAGATCAGGATATTGTCATATTGACTCCGACATGCTGCAGATGTCTTTCCAAATGTGTTTGGGAGCCTTCTCTTGAAGGACATTACACAGCGGTGGGATTATTAAAAGTGTTAAACACACAGATGACTGATGGGAGAACAATGCATTGACATTACAGACTGAAAGAAACCTGCTCAGTTCTTTTACCTTTTAGCTTTTCTTCAGCTTCAGTGGAAACTGGACCACCGTGACTGAAACCAACGAGGCTGATTGGATGTTTAGAGCCACAGAGGAGCTGAGTTTGTCTCAGGTAAACTGGAAAAACAAATGTTCTCGTACTGACACAGACTCACCTGCTTAACCTGTTGGAACAGGTGGAACTGCTGTTTTAGGCCTTTTTTAAGATCCATGCAGTGTTTTGTTTCTGTTCATTAACATTAACACCTTAGCAACCGCACAAACATCCAAGAAGCTACATGGTAGAGACGCTTTGCAGCCGCTGAGCTTCATTCTGTTTTTAATTGATCGTCTGTGTCACAGAATAAAAACCAGCCGATGAAGACTTTGAGTCGATGGAGGTCTAGAGTGAAATATAATTGTCATTTAAGCCACAGAGGCCAATTCAAGGCAAACTGAAGAGGACCCAGGACGGAACCCTGAGGGACGTCACAACGCAGAGCTGCAGATGAGACACCAAAAAACTCATGCATGCATGTAAAGAGTTTCCGATGTAAAATGACTTTATGTGAATGTATTCTCTTCTCATTATCAATAACAAGACACAGCGACATGAAGGACACAGGAGACCGAGGACAGGACACTGTCAAACGTTTAATCTGTTCAGTACAGGGTGTTTATCTCAGTGCAAGTGCCAAAAACAACAACATCGGGCCGTGTGTGGTTTATGTACAAACATGAACTTTGGCGTTGAGAAGCAGAACAGGCCGTGGAGGAAACAGGACACTGAAGGCAGCAGGAGGGTCGAACACAAGAGTGAGACAACGAACGGCTTCGATCAGATCCGAAAACATCCGGAAAAACAGCAGCAGACGAACACAAAACTGGACGAGTGAGCAGAGCGAAGGTCGAGAATCAAACTGAACAAAGATGCAGAATGACGACCGTTGTTTTTTCTTCATTTCAATCAACCACATACACAAGTCAATAAACAAAATTAATGGTATATATATTTATATTTATATATCTAAAGTGCAATATGGTACAAAAATATAGAAGGTCAGCAGCACCTCGATACATTTACAAAATAAATACACCATTCAGACAAAATAAATTACCGCAAAAAAATCTGACATGTTGGAATAAAAAAGAAAAAAGCAAAAGGATTCACAAAGATTAAAATCTGTTGCCTCACAGAGCATCAAATAAGTTTTTTTTTTATCGTATTCTGCTATTTATTCTGCTATATTTAGAATATTTACAGACAATAAATATTTTCCAATTTCTTTCCAAACAATCACAATTACAGAAGACTGTAACAGGAGCGTTTAGGAGTCCACTCCAACCCTCCGTAGGTTCTGAAAGACAAACACAAGAGATTCACGTCAGTCATTTTCATTTAGGGAATTCTTTTCTTCTTTCATTGACGAGTTTCTCTCTCAGACTCTGAACCTTTTGATTTTCTTGTTTTTTCTTCTCTTTATCAAAAAACTTGACGTGTTTCATTTTTCATCTGCTGATTTGAGGTTTGTGTCATGGTGATTTGTTTCTTCACCTGTGGACTCACCTTTGTCAGAGACTGACAGTGTTTTTAAAGCAGCGCCCTCTGCAGGCCCAGCAGGGACCTCCACTCCAGGTGGAGTCCACTTCCGGGTTCGTCCTCCAGCCTCCACCCCAATGAGCGCGCCCTCCTCTTCCTCTTCTCCCCCTCCCTCCTCTTCCCAGACCTGCCTTTCTTCTTCTTCTTTCCGGGTGCTTTCAGCACTCCGTCTTTGTAGGGCTGAGACTTGTTGGTCTCCTGCGGCAGGTTGGTTCCCTCCTCCTCCTCCAGCCGGAAGCTGATGGGGAGGTTCTTGGTCGCTCCGGGGGGTTTGGAGTGCAGGGTGCTGCCGGTGGTGCTCAGGTTGATGCCCAGGCCGACCCCCGGCAGCCCGACGCCGGCGCCGCTGCTGCCGCCGCCTCCGCCAGTGGTTCTGACCGGGAGGTCCCGGATCTCCGCTGTGTGGACCTCATCCAGGAGCTCCTGCAGCCACATGCGGCGCTTAAAGTCCTGCAGTGCCCGACCTTTGTCATGCATGAGCTGAGCATGAGTCACAGAGCGTCTTCTGCACAAAACACAACAAAACACAGAATATTTAATTACACGTCAGTTTCTACTCATTTCTAATAGTACATGTACCTCCAACAGAGAGGAGAGAGAAGGAAAGTACAAGAAGTGTGTTTTTAAGTGAACAGTAATGTGTAGAAATACTTCTTTAAAGTAAAGATCCTGAGCTGAAATGTTAGAAATACAGTTGTCCTCATGATAAGACACATTTGTCCTCCTGGCTGAAGTTACACCAAACTTCACTGAAATCTTTAACACTTTTCAGATGTTTTGACAAAAACGGCTGAAAATGAATGTTTAGAGAATAATCCATCGGCCTCCTGATGAGAGAGAGAAAGCAGAACTGACAAAGTACAAGAGGTTCGGTTTTAATCTAATAAGTGTGTAAAAATATACTTGAACAAGTAAACATGTCTTAATGAAAAACATGGCCGAGCTTCAACTGTTCAGGATGGAGCTGAAGGCAGTGAGCTGTCTGTCATTGTGTGTTGGCTGACCAGCAGGGGGCAGCACAGTTGGGGGGGGGGCTTCAGAGAGCTGCAGCTTTCCAATCGTTCCCTGCTGCATCCTGCAGTGAAATGTCATGATTCATGGAACCGCAGCAGCTCAATCTGCTTCCAGGGTCGTTAAAACTGATACCAAAGATCTCCACCCTGCATGAGGAGGTCCAGATGAGTTTCTCTTCTTCTTTTTACAGGAAAACGCCAGTTTTCCTTCTGACTGTTCATTAATATCATCATGGCGCTTCACTTCCCAGTAAAATGAATGTTAACTGACAGATTCGTGGCACTCAGGGCCCGAGGCCTGAACCTCCTTCACCGAGGCCTGAGCCTCCTTCACTGAGGCCTGAGCCTCCTTCACCGAGGCCTGAACCTCCTTCACTGAGGCCTGAGCCTCCTTCACCGAGGCCTGAGTGAGATTTGAAGTCATGACCTCTGGTTTACAAAAACAGCACTGTGACCTCTGACCTCTGACCATAGAAACACCAAAGAATTGAAAAAGAACTTTTTCTATGCTCTCTATTAATAATTATAGAGGAGTCTTTCTAATCTTCATGACTATCTTCAGCTAAAGGAAAAACAACCTTCCACCGAGATCCGTCACACCTTCGCGTCTGTCATGCTGCTTCAGGAACTCCTACAGGTGAGACGTCATGAGGTGTGACAGGATGAATCACGAGTCTGCGGTTTCACAAAGTGTGCGAGCAGAACTTCCCTGATTCTGAAGGAGAGAATGAAAACATGATCAGGCCCCAGCGAGATTTGAACTCGCGACCCCTGGTTTACAAGACCAGTGCTCTAACCCCTGAGCTATGGAGCCTGTGACACTGTGACCACACCCACAGCAGCATGAGTAGCCAATGAGAAGTCACTAAAGAACAGGTTTGCACATTAAAAAATAAACGTCTGTTCAGGTTAAAAAACACTAAATTAAATTCTGAACCAGGTCTGAACAAGAAGTCCTGGTTTCCCAGACCAGCACCGGCCTGTGGCGCCCTGCCAAAAGCGGCCACACGGGGGAGCTCTCTGCTCAGAAAACTGCAGCAAACAGCCTTTGGCTGAACTTTACACCAAACTTCACTGAAATCTGTTGAGTTTCTGAGTTTCTGAGATGTCATGAAGGCGTTTCTGCTGAATCAATGACAAACAGGCCTGAGAACACGGACATGATGAGATAAAAACAGTTTGATTAAAACAACACTGGACTTTAACTAAGGCACCAGAGGAGGAGGAGGAGGAGGAGGAGGAGGAGGAGCTCCAGCTCTCCATCACCTCTGATTCTGACCAGATGGGACGAGCTGTTATCTTTGCAGGTAGAGTGGGAGCAGCAGAAGGATTCAGGCTTTGCTTTGCTGCAGCGTCGAGTTACTCAGAGTCTTAACTCTTAGAAAAACAGGGACGCCGCTCGAGGCCTGGGAACCGGCGAGCAGCAGCGCCGGCCAAACACTTCAGGTGTCTGAGCACACAAACACGCCGGCTTCAATGAGAGATACCGGCGGCTGATTAGAGCTCAGCGCCACCCTCCAGCTGCCCCACTGTTCCCATGATGCTCTGCTGCAGACAGGTCAGTTTGATCTTGAGGGCGTGAAGCACCGCAGGCCTTCATCAAATCACTCACAGTTTGATTAGAAAGTCATTTCTGGAGGTTTTACAGATGTTTGACTGCTGAGGACAAACTGACAGAACACCGAGCTTCTCCTCCTCCTCCTCCTCCTTCTTCTGCTTCTTCTGCTTCTTTTTCTTCTTCTTCTTCTTCTTCTTCTTCTTCTTCTTCTTCTTCTTCTTCTTCTTCTTCTTCTTCTTCTACTCCGTTCAGGTGAAAGTGTGTTTTTCTGCTGAATAATAATAATATCCTGAAAAGACTGGCCTCCAAACACAGAGGGCTCCTGAGAGCAGCTTTTGTTTATATGCATACAGATATTTCCTGTAAATTGCAGCCTGCAGAGAAAAAGCCTCTCTTCTCTCTGGGAGGACACGTCTTTGAAAGCTGATCTGCTTCTGTTTTCACCTTTAATAAAGCTCACATCAAACGGCTTCCAGCCAGAGGAAGGAGGAGGAAAACGGCCTGATACATCCTGAGGTGGCGGCGCTCCAACGCTCGCCGTCCTCGTCTACCTGATGCTGATTGTTTCTCTCTGTGGGAGACGATGTTTTCTGAAAGCAGCTGCAGCTCATCGGAGGTTTGACACGAGTTCTTCATGCTGCAGGAGGTCCTGATCCTGGAGGCTCAGACCCCCCATCCACCATGAATGATCACATTAGGACTTTTGAAATCCGCATTTGCAGAATTTGGCTGTTTTCTTCTGCGCAGCTGCTGGAGTTTAGCGTCACACAGAGGTTTGGAGATGTTTTCGCTGAAGCTAAATTCAGCGATCGACTCTTCGTCATCATCGAATCTGATCGTTATTTTCTTTATCATCTGAGAATAAAAAGTCAGAAAACAGTGAAAATCAGAGTATGGACATTCAGTCCGAAGCCTTCACTTTACTTTAATGACAGAGTCAAAGCTGTCAAATCGTTCGATTGATCGACCGTCAGAACAGAAGTCAGCTGATCGTCCTCTGATCTGATTGAATGGTCTGATCGCTGCAGCTCCATCAGTATTCTGACATGTTTGGGTGACTCTCATCTTGTGTGACGGCTGGATTTGAACCAGAAACTTTGGCTCGTCTCTCCTTCAGCAGCTTCTCGGCTCCAAACTGAAAATCTAATTTCCTAAAAGCCCGAAAACGTTCGATCCAGCCTGAAAGCCGCCGCCTGCTCTGAGCAGATGAAGGAGGTCAGAGGTCGGCAGCTTCCACCGCCGTCTGACTTCCATCGCGCTCCTGTTTTCCTTTCCACTTGGGTGGCGTTAACCCCGTCCTGAAATCCTATTAAGTGCATATCACAGGACGGGCGTAGCTGGATTTCCCCTGAAACAAGCAAAGCAGGCCCCACGCACTGGAAACTGCTGGAGCCCGTTAACGTAAACCTGGACCCGGACCTGCACGGCTTGAATCACTTTAAAGACTTGACTCTCTTCCTCCAGCAGCCGGGCACAAAACTGCAACTGCCGCCACCAAAATGCTTTTCAGATGTGATCTCTCCCCCGAGACTGAGCTCAGTGAGCGAGGCCAGAAGCTGGAGCAGAAAATCTGACTTCACAAATCCAAAAACCTGCCCGCCTTTACAGCATCTTCCCACTGTTTCATTAAAAACTGATTACATCCAAAAACTGTCTCAGCGATATTATCTTTCCAAAGCTCTCAAAGTGTGTTTAGCATTCTGGCTTCGCAACTTGAAAGAACATTTATTCTGTTTGGCATCAAACGCCTCAGCAGGGGCAGCAGGTTTGCTTTGGTCCTCGGCCGAGCCGAACATCAGCATTATTCATTTCCCTCCTGCGCTCAGGCTCAGAGTCCCGGTCCAGGGATGGACACCACGGAGCCCGGATCCTCCTGAGGAGGCCCTCAGAGAGGAGCAGACCTCTGAGTCCACACAGGGTTCATCACACAGGTACCTGGACACACAGGTGGGCGATGGCCGACTGAACGGCTGCCAGCACCTTTCACAACCCGACACATTTTCCAGCCCCGGCTCGCCCACCGTGTCGGGGGGGCGGAGGTGAATGAAAAGAAATGTGCAAACATGTGAAAAAAGATTATCTGGAGCTCAAGTCCACCTTCTGCTTCCAGCTCTCCTGAGAGTCAGAGGAAGACGTGTTTCAGTGCAAAGAGAGTCAAAGGCTGAAAAGTAAAAGTCAGACTCACATTCTGTGGCTCAGGGCATCGATGGGCCGTCCATAGTGTGGCACCGGAGAGCAGAGGAGGAACAGAGCGAAGCACCAGCGCTGCAGGACTCTGCTGGAGCAGAACATGGTGGAGACGAGTTTCTGCAAAGACACAAACAAACATGAACAACCTGCACCCGTTCACACCTGAACACTCATCAGCCGTGAGCTGATTAACGCTGCTTCATTCACACCCTCAGACGAGACGCCGCACAAACCAGTCCGGCATGTTTCACAGCAAACTCCAGAGTCAAACACAGCAAAACAAAAGAAGAAGAGGACGAGTTCATGGGAACTTACTTTCCCACAGCAGAGTCTGTCCCGCACGGAAAAAGATAAAGTCAGAGAGAGAAAAAGGACTCTCTGATGTCCTGTCTCAAACTTTCCACTCTGACTTTCCACCACAAAGAGAGGACGTCTCAGGAGACACAATCCAGGTGATGACACCTCGGGGAAAGGAAAAAAAAAACCCCACGAGCCAAAAGACATCCAGGAGCTGCTCTTCAGTTTTCACTTATGTTCCTCAGTTTAAAAAGTCCTCAAAGCGAAGAAGAGGAAGTCCAGCGGCAGCTCCAGCTGTCGTCCAGGTGTCCTGCGGTGAAAGGTGAGCCTTAGAGTGACGGCAGGGCAGCCGGCGGCGGCTTGAGCTCAGGCTGCTCTGCTGCTGCTGCTGCTGCTGCTGCTGCTGCAGGTCGGTCTGATGGGAGCGTTTGCTGCATACTGCCTGAGAGCCTGAGGAGGTCAGAGGCGAAGGGAAGGGGAGGACTAACAAAGAGGAGGGCCTCCTCCTGTCTCAGCCCACCGACTGCAGGAGTCACAGCGCTCAGCGCAAAGGAGGAATGACAGGAAGGTGGCACTCGAGCAGCACACTGAGTCCACCACAGACCGCAGCTGGAGCTACGGGGGGCAGGGAGCGCCAAAAACCATGTTTGATCATGAGCCTGGAGATTAACATGTCAGTGTCAAAGCTGAGAAAATGAATTCTTAAAGAGGACAAGACAACAAAAACAGAGAAGAATAAATGAAACAAAACAAAAACAAAGGTGACCATAATGAAAAAAGCATTAAAAATAAAGAAAATACCAAAGCACACACTGTGAGCCATTCTGAGACCACAGCTGGAAGAGCTACGGGGGGCGATTAGTGCCAAAATACTGTTTGTCTGAATGTTTCATGGAACTGTTGTTGCTGCTGGATATAAAGACGTAAATGTCTTTTTGATATTGATGCTTTTGACCTGTTTTTTCTTTAACTTGTTTGTGGTTTAAATGTAAAGAACTGAGTTTTGTGTATTAAGATTATTAAACTCTGAAGTGAAAACAACAAAAACTAAGAATATTTTCTTGGATACCTTCCTACAGATCTCTTTTTTAATGAACAAATAAACAAATAACGTCAAAGGTTTCTCATCATTAGGATTTCTGTATGTCACAATAATACAAGAAAAGTTCTCAGGACAAGATCTGCATCTTCCAGTGTAATGACAAGGGGAAGCTGAATCTTCACTGTGGATCAACTCATTTTTTAAATGCAGATTGGATTAAAAACCTGTTTGAAGTTCATGAGATTTGACGGCTCAGCGTCAGACTGTGCAGGTGACTTTCTCACGGTGGTCAGACTGGGAGGTATTTCCTGTTTGGAGCCGTGTGATGCACAGTGACAGCTGGTCTGAGGTGTGACGCGGCGACTGCGGGCCGTCGCCGGCCTTTACACCGCAGACCTGCAGACAGGTGGTCCGATCGGGCTTAACGCTCGGCCCGCGGGCACAAAGCTGAAATCTGAGGTGATGAGGTCTGCGGGCTGAACCCTGACCTGTCAGCAATGTGAGGACGTGTGAAGACCTGCAGCGTGAACGTCTCCACACGGAGCTTTTCAAGCTACGTCAACACTCTCCGTCAGAAACATCTTGGTAAGAGAACAGTTTTTAACAATCCAACCTGAGACGTCATCGGACAGAAGTTTCCCATCATAAACGATACAAGACAAAAAAGAATTAGCATTTAGCATCTGCTGCTAAAAGCTGCAAACATCTGAGTCGTAGCTTGTCGTAACAGTCCGACCTTCTCGCCCAGTTCGTCTTTGATTCGTTTGAAGTCTGCAGACTTGGTTTGCTGGGAGAACAAAGAGCGTGATCTCCTCCACAGCCACCTTCTTTCAGATGGCTGTGAACACATTTCTGCAGGTCACATGATGCGAAGCGTTCAGGACACATCTGCACGTCAGCTCCCTCTGATCTGTAAACTGTCATCAGCAGACGCACAGTTTGCTCTCATTGTAATTAACTGTTATCATCGTTAACTCGCTTTCCATCTGACGCTTTAACGCTCTCACACAGATCATTACCTTCGATGGCAGGAATCTAATCTGATCTGATCTAATCATGTTCAGTGTGACTCTGGGTGGAAACATTCCTCGTGGATCAAACAGCTTCACACGTAAAGCCTCAGACCACCAACACTGTCGCTGCGCTCTTATGTAACCTCCATACTGTGCTGCATTTATTAGCCTGATGTTCTGAAAAGCAAAAAACTCACTGGAGCTAACTTCTTCCTTTGCAGCTTAAACAACCTTGAATAGGAAGAACAATCTTATCTTAGTCCACCTGGTCCAGATCCAGACCACGAGCAAAGACCACGATCCTGCACGCATCACTTATTTTCCAGGGTCCAGTCACTTCAGTCACTCGACATCCCATAAAACCGTCGAGACCACAGCAGCACCACTGAACAAACTGTCCTGTCATATATTTCTGTCCACCGGTGGCAGCACTGAGCATCCAGACTGCACGGAGGTGGACGAGCGTCGCGTTGATTAGCAGAGTTTGAGAACGCTGTTCGCTGAATCGACCAATCAGCTTGACTGACACCGGGCTGAGGTTTCTGCAGAGATCTTACTTTATCTAATGGAGCAGAGTAACTGAGTACATTTACTCAAGTACTGCATTTTGGAGCCATCGTGAGGTACTTTTACTTGAGTTTTTCTATTTTATGCTACTTTATGCTTCAGAACAAATACTTCACTTTTTACTTTACTACATTTACTTGATAACTTTAATTACTTTGTAGATTTGGATTAATGATAAAAAATATAATCTTCTTGCTGATTAATCTGATGTTTCTCTTTCCTTCACACAGTTTGTGAGCAGCTGATTGACTGAATGTCAAAGTTCCTGCAGACTCAAAACATCCAGAATGAAAATATCTGAACATCGTCAGGCCCAGCAGTGACGACATGTACTGTGAGTATTCATGAAGTCCAGAGGTGACGTCCTCACCTTTCCTCTGGAGCCTCCATCGTACACGAAATACTGCAAACTGTAAAAGTCTGTTTGTCATGAAGTTGCTGATCAAAATGTGTTTCGCATTCTGTGCCGGTTAATCCAGATATTTCAGACATCTGTGGGGATCAGTTAACATTCACAGAGCTGAAGTTTGACTTTCTTTGGAGCTCTGATTTAAAAAACATGCTGAGGGACTTCAGGTTGAATGCTTGGTTGGTTTTGAATGCAGCTAACTGTGTTCAAGCTAAAGCAGGATGCTAAGTTGAACTTAAAGCTACCGTGTGCAAGATGTGAAGATCTGTGACTTTGGAGACTCCTGCTGGACACATCGTAGAAGACAGGTGAGTACACGATGAAGGTGAAGGGACGGAAAGCGGCACTTTGACGGCACCGATACTCTTCAGGAAAGTCCCTCAACTGTTGGAGTGGAGCAGATGAGATCCTGAGTTAACCTCCACACATGGGAGCCTTCACGTCTTTCTGCAGAGCAAACAGCAGTAAGTCAGACAAACGCTGCGGGCTGCAGCGCCATCACTCCGCCGCTCTGACTGACACGTGTTGAAATATCAGCAATGTGTTCCAGCTGTCGCCTCCGACAATTAAAAACAGATCTGCGGGGGGGGGGGGGGGGGGCAACCCAACACACACTGAGGGTCTCATCTCTGAGGCAGGACCCCCAAAACCTGTGTGGAAATCATTTGTGGGAAAAAATGTTTACACAAGCATGTGGCATCAGCGCGTCGCTGGTGTGCAGATTTACGTGGAGTCGAACAAGTTTTTCTCCGGAGAACGAGCCTGAAGCCTGTTTAGAAACAGCAGACGTGTGATTAATGTTTCTGTCGTCTCAGCCAGCCGAAGCCTTTGTGACTTCACACAAAGGCCTTTCTGTTAAACAACAGCCATTTCTAGACTGTACTCACTGTGAGGTACTTGTACACCAGTGGGTACTGCAGTTGGTGGGGGGTACCTGGAAACAGTTTCTTAGCTAATCTAAACACAGAGGTTTATTTAGAAAACTGGTTCCCACAACGTGATGTAGACTTAAGACCTCATGTACTGATAACATCTCACGCTGTAACACTTCAACACTGCGAGGGGACAAGGACCAGTTAGTGTCCAAAGAGAGACGTCAAAATAAATCAGCAAACATGAGGAACAAATGACGGAAATGTCCAGCAGTGCAACTGAAAACCAGATGAAAAGAGACCAGAACCAAAAAGGAACAACTCCACGATCGCGATGGTCTTTTTTATACCGTTAAACCTGCAACAATAAAGGTTTCGACCATCCAACAGAAGCGTTAACTCGTTAGCAAACAGCTGCTAACGTCCACATCCAGCAGCTACAGAACAACATGATGAGCTCTGTGTTTGGTCTCCTCTACCTCCTGAGGTAAACATCTGCTCTTTAGCTGCTAAATGTCCACAGCTCGTCCCTGACCGTGTCCGTCTGCTCAGCAGCTGGTAAACTGTGGTTTCTTACAGGCCTCGTGGTGGTCTCAGTCCTCGTCCCAGTAGCAGCTAACGGACCTTCATCAGCTGCTCTGAACGTCGACACACTGAGCCCGAAGAGCAGCGTGAAAGGTCGGCGTTAGCCGGTGAGCTAGCGTTTAGCTTACATTACCTGCAGCCTGCTGAAAATAACCCTGAAGAGCAATGACGCGTTTTCCTCTGGGGGGACGTCCTATACGTCGAGCGCAGACGTAGATCTTCATCAGGGCTTCCCTGCAGTTTGTCCTCTGACTCAACACTCAGTCAACTGGCTGAATTGAGTCAGACTGTGTTTTCAATTTACTCAATTATCTCAAACATTCAGGCTTGGAGACTGTGGTCTATTGATGCATCCTTGATTTTTACCCAGAAATAGCAGCTCCACTGTAAAGGTCACTGTATGAACATGAAAAGCACACAATGAACGCATTATTTTCTAAATATGTCGGCTGCCAACATGAGGGCTGGACGTGGTGATGCAACAAACCTTTCTGCTGCTCTTTTCATTCATTAGGGACCATAAACAGAATCCATTGTTCTTTTCCAAGTCATCATTTGGTACATAAAAAAGTCAACATTTTGATGGTGAATGATTGGTGCCAGGGAGAATCATGGGAGTAGTTTTCCCCCCAGTTTGTCTGCAAATTAGTCAAGTTCCTTCCAGTTTATGAGCTCCTCTGGTTGGATCTGGTTCAGGAACACAAAGTCCAGGCAGATTTCTTTACACCAGAACAAAAGGAGGAGTGTCGGGGATCAGCGGTGGGAAAGACTACCTGTCGTCGACCCTCCCGCCTCCTCCGACGCCCACCTCGCCGCCTGCTCGGCTGGAAAGAAAGATCTCATGTGCCTGTGGCCTGTGAGAGCTGCTTTACCTGCATGTAAACAGGTAGAAGAAAAAAAGCTTTTCCTGGCAGCGGACAGCGTTCGGGCCGGAGCCAGGAAAGCTGTTTTAGATTCATAGAAAATTGCTGCTTCTTGGCAGAGCACGACATATGTACACAAAACAAATGTCCGCTTTTAATCTTTGCGACCGCACCCCCCGCCTCTCCTGCTTCTCCTTTTAAAAACAATTCTCCTCACAAAGGCCCGCACTGTTAGCGTCCTCCCCCGTCAGGCCCTGCCGCCGTCCTCAGCGTGCTGATAGGACGTTAACCCCGTCAGGTCGCGGCGTCCGCTGACGAATCGCACCTCTTTATTCCTCGCTCACCACACAAGAGGCAGAAACCTCCACGTCCGCTGCTCAGTGCAGATTCTGAACACCTAAACACTGTTTTGTCTTCGAAGCTGATCAACTGATTGATCGGCTGATCGACTCAAAGCTGCAACTGTTTCGATGTTTTCAAGGAAAAACTCCAAAGATCCTCCAGAGTGAGATCAGTCAGCTTGTTGAAGTGTTTCAGTGTTTTCTGATTAATAATGAAAATAAGTGTTTGTTAGTTGAACTCGTCAACAAATGTAAGATCCATTCATGACAAACATCCTTTTAAGATCAACCAATCAATAATCTATAGACAACAAATTCAAAGAGCCAGACGTCTGAATGTGAACACACAGGCTGTGTTACAGCAGCAGGTGTTCATCACGTTCATTCATTCATTCTTCTGTTATTAAATTAACCTGTTATCACCTCCTGCACTGAGGACAACGTTCACCAACTGCTATCACAGCAATTAAAGGTCCAACAACCGAAAACTGTCGGCTGGTTTTAATCCAAGCGGACGATCTGAACCGGTGAATCCTTCATGAGAGCAGGTCGGACTTTAGTCTGTCAGGAATCAGTCAAACTTCTTTTACTCATCAGTCAAACTTCCTGGTTTTTGAGGCGTCGTCTGTGATCTGAACACGAGAAGTTTGAGAGGATTGACGGCACAAAATGAAGCGTTTGTGTCGTCAGTCCTGCGTTTTGTGGACGTGATGGCGGTTCGTGCGGCAGCTGCGAGGCTCGCAGTAAACCTCCGAGCAGTTCTCAGGGTGAGGAATGATGATGACCGAGGGATGATGAAGAGGCATCTGGCTCGTTCTGTCCGGGTGGCCTTCCTCTCTCTCATTCTAACCTCTGGCTTACCTTCGACCCTCCTCCTCCTCTGTGGCGCGGCCTTGCTCGGCGGTGACATATTTTAACAGAGGAATGTACGTTTGCGGTTTTTATTTGTTTTTGCGCATGGACAGAAACTCTGAGCTCCATAAAGAAAAGCTTATTCTCCCTCCGTCCTGTTTTACTCTCACTCACATTATTCAACACGCCCACCACAGGAGCACATGCTCGCCGCCGCTGCTCGGCCACAAACAGTCATCCTCTGGAGCTACACGACGCTGGGAGCTGCAGCTGACATATTTTCAGAGGTTTCTGGTACCCGGCCTGACCCCGTGACCATTTAGCGTTATGGGAAAAGTGGAGCCCACAAAAACACAGGCCCAAGCTCGGGTCTGGGACCCCATGGAGGGTCGCTTCACAGGCAGAACCGGGTCATGTGAGATCTCTAAGAACGACATTACGTGTGTTTATTTGATTTTTGACGTGACGTTTAGGCACCGTGAACGCCGCTGACGGCTGCAGCATGATGGGATTTAATGCTACTCAGCTTGAAGTTAAATGAAGTCTAAAATCTGGACCTCGTAGGAACCCAAAGTGGAAGCAGAACTGGAGCTCGGTCAGGAGCTCAAACCTTAAACTGCACTAAAAATATTCTGTTAACTGTTCAACCAAATCAAATCTGTCAAACCTGAAGCTGAATATCTGTTTCCACCGATGTGCCGTCTGAACTCCCATCACAAGGAGCCAGCAGTTAAAAATAAGACATCGTACGTCAGCAGAAGAAATTAAAATGGAACAGCAAAGCTAAGCAAAAGTCGTCTTCCTCTCCGAGGCCGTTTGGCAGATGAGCGTTCTCTGCATGCTGCATGTTAGCACAGCGTGAAGCTGCAGCATCGAACAACCGGCAGCATTCAGAGAGGAGGAAGGCGCCTGCAGTCTGCCTCTCTCCGAGGCTCGGGGTGACTTTCGCAGATGTCACCAGATGGGTGTACATAATCTGTTGGTGTGTCACTCTTGGATCCCACCAAGGCAATCATGTCCCTGCGCTCAATTAGATCTGATTATGGTTAACGCTGAGCTGCCAGCAAGCTGGATTAGAGTATGGAGAGGGACAGAAAGCGGTTTTGAGCAGCTTCGACTTGCTGAACAGTTGTCATCTGAAACAGTCTTTATGGTTTAGCTTTATGATTTTATTAGCATTTAAAGGGAGACGCTGGGGACACTTCGTTTCAGGCTAATAACAGCACCGCACTGTCCTCTGGGAGACGCTGAAGAGGATCTGTCCATGAAGGTGTGAAACCACAGCCCTCCGTTACTTTGGAGGAGCAGAGTTTGATGGTAGCTCAAGCTAAGAAACAATAGCAAACAAGCTAACGGAAAACCCAAAAACAACACAAAGACACACCTGTGCTATGAGACGGAACAACACACTGAAAATATGAAATATTTAAACTGTTAGACTCAAAGAAAAGAAGCTGTCCTCTGGTTTACATCTAAAAAGCAACGAGCGAATGGCAGCTGGAAACATTTCCATGTTTGTTCCTCATTTTAAAGCGTCCAGGTGTAGAAACTCCTGAGATTAATTTTCTTTAAAAATGTCCTGTGAGTGAAAACTTTCTGGTTCCAGTGTCTAAAATGTGGATTTGATGCTTTGTTTTATGTAATTTAAGTGTATAATGTAAAAACCTGTGAGCTTTTGGACGAGTTGATTGAACAGTTTGAAGCCTTCGGCTCTGATAAACTGTGACGGCCATTTTCTAGAACGATCAATACTTGATGGATCAGTTATGAATAAAATCATTAACATCGGCATCATCAGACAGCCTGAAGTCAGTTCTGGCCCTCGCTGGCCCCCGTAATCTTTCCAACTACGAAACGATCTGCAGTAGAATCACAACAACCAGAACTTCACTCTCAGTTTTCACTGGTCCGTTTGGTTCCCAGTAACCAGGATCTGACCCAGGACCCCCACCAGGCCACCAGGTCCAAGCTATAATGTCTGTGACTGAGTCTCATCAACCGCATTTGGGATCAGGCTGATCCATCCCTGGGTCATCACGGATGGGGTCTGACTGTTCGTGGATCCATTATGGATCAGGTCTCCCTGTTGGGTCTGAGAAACTTTTCTATGGGCAAGGTCAAGACCAGCACCACCAGTCCACATGACAACGTCAACAACATACAAACAAGCACAAGAAAAAACTCCCAGTTTGAAACGTAAATGTCTGAGAAAAGAGTTCGACTATTTAGAAATAGAGCAAAAGATTTGAGAAAAAAGTTGTGAAAGTTTGAGAATAAATTCAGAATATTTAGTGAATGAACAAATATTTTGATGATTAAATCATAGATCTCTGACAAAAATCTGATTTGTTTTAGAATAACATTGAAAATCTATGAGAAAAAGTTCCAGTTCAGCAGATGTGAACATGAAAGCAGCTTCACGAGGTGCAGGCGGCTGTTAATGAGCTCAGGAGTTGAATAAAGTCGTTTCCGTCCTCACAGTTTCTGTTTGTGAACTCCAGAGTGACAGAAAACACCTCCGAGCTGCAAAGTTTACTCACCTGTTTCACAGTTCCTGCCGTCTTCTGAACACCGTGAAGGGAATAACCAGTCCTCGTGTTGGTCTGCAGAGAGGAAGCTCCTCTGCTGGAGACTCTGTTCTCTCTTTGCTCCGTTGGGATCGTTCGAAAAGCTTTATAAATAAAGGTTGAGCCCTGGTGCTGACATCACACCGTGGTCATCACCATCATCACTGCCTCACGGTAGCACGAGTATCCATGGAGCTGCATAGTAATTAGACGGATGAACTTACTCACTCTATCTGTTCCTCCCACATCCCCTTTCCTTCGTCCTTTCCGTCCCTCACAGAGACACAGAGACAAACTCGCCACAACCAGCTTCATAATTCAGACAGTAAACTAATGACACATGTGAGCGCTGCCTGTTGTGTTTGTCCGTGGTCGGCAGGTTTCGTGTTTTTCACCCGCTGTGGTTCTTGTGGTTGCTGCTCTCTCACTTTACGACGGATCGATCCTCCTCGCGGCGTTTTGGGCTCCTCTGCGCGTCACTGAGGGATGGCAATAAACCCTACATGTTAAATTCAACCTTAAAATGTTATTCCTACACCTACCCAAACTTTACTCAGGCACATGTGATCATTTAGAAGCCGATTATGAAAACAGTGTCGGCACACAGGGCAGTCTGGGCTGCTGTTTCCATGTTTTTGTCTATCTCGTCTCTGTTTTTGTCTCAATGTAATTCTACTCTATTAAGTAATGACCCCCTGCTGCCAGACTGTTGGACTGACCGGAGGCGGGAGCAGAAAAAAGAAAAACCTCTCAAAAACATGGTAGTAGTGGTTTTGTTCGTCACGCCTTCCCCTGCCTGCGTAGCATCCCTCCTAATCTCCAACACGAAAGCAAAGTGCTCTAATTTCCAGTCGTGCCATCTGGTCTGAGGTTCTCTATGTTTAGCAGAGGGTCGTGGTTTTGGGGTCAAATACTCCCTCATGAGTGAGTCCTGAGCTGAAGCCAGACGCTGCCTGTCTGCCAGCGCTGGCTGCCTGTGAAGCCAAGCAGCATTTAGTGTACAGAAAGCTCCGAAAACTGGAGAAAAACACCTGAGAAAAGTCAAGATAGATGAGAAATTCACAGGAAGTCAGTTGAAGCATCACTCAGGTTCAGCTGACGTGTGACATCTCTAAGGTTAAAACAGCTTAAAGTCCTGCAAACTGAAAGTGCTGTTAGCTGCAGTAGCATTAGCTTGTCTTGTGAGCTAACTTTAGCTTTGTTAGCTCAGAGGAGCAGTTAGCCACTGAAAGCGAAGTTCGCCGCTCGAAGCAGTTCGTGATGAATGTGTACGTCGAAAACGCCACGTCTGTTTTTCATATGTAAAAATCAAACAGCAGCAGCGTCTTGATGAACTTTAGAGAAGCTGAAACTTTGGAACTCAACACCTTTCCGATGCTCTGATTACGACTTCTGTTGCTACAATGAGTCTGAATTAAATGAAAGTATCGCCGCGTGGTCGCTGTAGTTTAACTGCCAATCAGGTGACAAAGTCCACGTATGGAGGAAGGTGAGTGGATGGACGGTCCAACAAACAGGACTGCTGTTCATGTCCAGCGTGAAACTAAATGTCAACGTACATCACATAAGATAACGTAAGTCAACATACGTAACGTAAGTCAGCCTACGTAACGTTCATTGACTTCCGTACATCATTTAAGTGATGTAACAAACATACTTAATCCGGACCATAATCTGTCCTTGACCTGAACGATAGCAGTTACAGGATGTAACTACTGTTCTCCGAGTGCATGCGCTGTCGCTCATATGCGTCATGTTGGAGGTCAGTGACAAACGAGCTGCTCTGTCGTTCAGGTGTGAGAACATTTTGCCACAAACACTTTAAAACATGGAGGACTTGATATGAAAATAATGACTGAAGCTGTTTTTACACCACAGTCGTGTCTGAAAAGGCCAAATTCAGCTTCATAGTTTATTAGCAGAGTTTATTAGAATCAGCTGAAATGAAATCATTCATGTTCCAGGTGAAACGTCTGATAATTTGTGCCCTCAGATATTTTATGGTTTGTTTCCTCGAATAGAGTCTGATCACATTGATTCCATTAAAGTCGTCGTTAAAGTCGTGGAGCCCCACTGCTGCACATTGTTCCCCTCCAGAAGAATCTCAGAGGAAGTAAACAAGGTCGTTAGTGTTTCGACTGCACAAATGATTAATTCAGTGGAACTAATTAAGTAAATCAAAGGTGCACATTAAATGAAGGAAATGTCATTTTGACAGGAAGTGGAGCGCAGTGAAGTTCATGTTTAGTCTCCCTGCTGACCTGGGAATCAAACCGACGACCGCTCCGTGGCGCACATGCCTCCTCTGATTTCTGTCTCTGCCTGTCAAACGTGGGGCTGACTGCCCATTCTCTCCATCTCATCTTCCTCTGCGTGCCATTCAATGCATTCCTCATCATCGTCGTCGTCGTCTCGCTGCACTGATTCAGCACTGACTCACGCCGCAGCGATCAGCTTCCATCCTGTGCGTTCAGCCACAGGTCGTCTGCACAGGGAAGGCATGAGGGGCCTCAGCTCTCCACCCTCAGCGGCGGTGACTCGTTTCCTGTTCATCCACCAACCTGAAACGGCTGCTCGGTGTGATGCGGCGCGGCAGAGTGTTAGTGCCACAGTTAGCAAAGAAACCAGATTAAAAATACATTTTTGACCATAACTCAAGAATTCAAACGCTAATTATGACAACATTTCACACAAATCTCCCAGAGGATAAAAGGATCATGTTTTCTATCCTAAAGGTCAAAGGTCAGCTTCTCTGTGACATCATCGTGTTGTTCTGTCCATCACTCAGGACCTGAAGGACAGAGTGAGACCGTCTCTCATGTGCTCTGGTCCTGGATCAGCGTCTGTGCTTCAGATCTTCTGCTGTCGTTGAACGTGTGTGACGCAGCTTCTCTGACGCAGCGTCCATGTTTGAGGCATCGTCGTCCAGCAGAAGCTGATTGGTTGAGCTGATGTTGATCTTCAGGTGATTGTCGTTGCTCCGTGTGATGAAGCTCTCTGTCAGTCCTCTGTCCTCCTCTGGACAAACAGTCTCTAAGTGAAGACAGCATGTCTCTACCTGGACGTTAATCACTGAATGAGACTGTTGACGCAGAGAGACAAACACTTAACACCTTTAAGTAAAGTCCTTCACTGCAGGTATGAGATGAGTGTGGACAGACATGATGGATCTAACAAACCAGGAGGAGGTGATAACTACTTTGTCTAGATTAGAACTTTAATCTGGAGATATTCCTGATACTCTGCTGTAATCTGGAACATTAGCTGGAAATGGTTAAACGCAGTCTTCGTGTTATTGTGACTCTTATGTAATAAAGACGGTTGTAGCTGTTCTGTGTGAGAGCGACCAAGAAGACATAATTTATTAGTCTTGGAAAACATGAGTCATCAATGCAGCTGAATTAAAGTATTACTCCTAATTAAATGTCCGGCGCAGTCTGACGCTATTAATATCAAAGACGAAGCTAAAGATAGAAGCTAAACGGAGAAACATCACTAATGAGATAACGTGGAGAAGAATGATCATTAGAAATACGATCTGCTGTGCCTCCACGAGCCCGGCATGGTTTTCATTTAGAGGCTTTCTTCTTTATGAAGACACTGAGATGAAAATGCTGCTGTAAAATGTTTCCACATGCGTAAAGTGTGCAGTTTATGGAGGACATGTAAAGACTCACATGCAGACAGTCTGTTAATGCAGATGCAACTGTCTTCTTCTCATTACTCCCTTTGAAGTTCATCGTTTGAGTGGAAATTAACTTCCAGACGCTCCGGATTCATTCACATCTTTGAATGTGTCTGAATCTTCACACCAAACGGAGCGAACGCAGAGCGCTGTAAAGAGACAAATGAGGACGAATGAGAGTTTTATGAGCTCACGGACGTCACAATCTGGCTCAAGGTGGGATGAGACACGAGGGGGACCACACACGAGTCAAAGCTGAGCTCCGACAAACTGAATGACCGAGCCGAGAGTCAAAGTGAGGCAGGAAGTTTACGGAGTGAGGCAGGTGAGTCGACTCCGCCCTCAGGCTCCTGCAGGTAGAGGTCATCAGAGCCCGTCCAGGAGGTTTTAACCACGAATGTTTCATGAAGCCACGCGAGGACAAATCATGAACCTTAACTGGAGAAGCTTTGACCTTCAGTCTGCTTCTGGACAGCCAGACCCCGTCTGCACTGGTCCTTCAAAGGTCTCAGATCCAGATGAAACAGCCTCCTGTGTTTCTACTTCAGGTGTGTACATGGACATGGACACATGTAATGTTCATCCAGCAGGGCCAGATTTCTGGATATCAGGACTTAGTCTGAGATTCAGAACCTGAAACAGACGCTTGGTATTTTCCATGACACACAGCAGAGCGGCAGAGATTCTTCTTCCTGTGATCCCACATGTGACGGATGGTTACAGAAAGCTTCTTTAGGGTCTTTTCAAGGCAAAGAATTTGAACACAATCTCTCATTTTCATCTCCTTGACAATAAAAACAATGTTTATCCACAGAAGTGGTCATGAGTGAGTGTGTGGCATTAAGGAGCTGCCCATGTTCTCCAGTCTGCGCTGCCAGAATCCATTTTCCCCCCCGAGTCAGGGAGCATATATTACTGTCCTGATCCCCCCTGTCAGCCCTCATATGTTCCCCAATATGGTTTCACTTTGAAAGAATAATTTGATTCAGTTACATTTCATGCAGAACGTAGCAGAGAAGCACCACAAGTTCTTCATCCTGCAGAGTCACAACGGAGTTAAAGAACGTATCGGATGACGTGACGTCCCTTCATCTCCAGCAGCATGCAGACGGCAAGACGTCCCTTTCATGATACAGTTTCAGTCATGATTACCCCCCGCCGCCGGCAGCGTGTGGGGTCTTTACGCCTCTCTGGATGTGAAATCAGAGGTGATGGTACGAGAAGAGAAGCAGAAACCTGAGACAGAAATACAAATGCTTTCAGACAAACAAGTAGTGGTGGCAGAAGTTACTGTCAGTGACCAAAGACAGCAGAAAAAAAGTTCCTTTTCTGTAGAAATGTGTGATTGAGTGAAATAACGGAGGAGTTACAGGAAGGCAAGAAGTAAGATTTACTATGAAAGAATAAAAAAGAGGATGAAGAGAAGAAAAAGTGGAGCAGGATGTAAATGAGGAGGAGAATGGAATAAAGGAAATCTTCAGTCAGGCCGTCGTTAGCTTAGCTTAGCATAAAGACTGGAAACAGAGGGAAACAGCTAGCCTGGCTCTGCCTGAAGTTCAGAAATACATCTACCAACGCCTCTAAAGCTCACTGATGAACACGTTACATCTGTTTTGTTTAACCTGAACACAAACTGAAACTTTTGGAACTATTTCTTGATGAACTGTATCCATCCGCCCAGAGAAAGCAAAAAAAAAGATGTTGCACTGCTCCTTTAAAGGAGTTTATGTTCTTCAATTAAAAACTGTCACATGATCTGTGTTTGAGGCTCCAGTTTACGTTTTGTTGCTTCTTTGCAGCTCAATAAAAAAAGGATCTGAAGTGCTGACTGTGCAGAATTCACATCCTCGTGTTGTGAAACCTCTCTTAAAGGGACAGAAGCTGACCCGTTGAGGGATCACAGTGTTTTGAGTGTTTCTGGTGTTGAAGTGCTCTGAACCTTTTTGTCAACTCATCTCCTGTTTAATTCCTTTCAGATCTCCTGCAGAGAGGCAGATTCTCCAGCTTGTGCAATATTAATTGTGCATGTGTGATGAGCTGTTTTTCTTGCGGTTTACAGCAGTTTCCATGTGCAAAGGTGTCCTCGGAGATTAAGCTCGCCTTCGAATCTGTAATTCCAGCCGCATTTCTTCCACTGCTGCGCAGGACACGCCAGGCGGACTGCTGCAGAGGACGGCGCCAGCACAATCTGATTTTTCCAGTTAAAAAGGAGGACGGAGGAAGGTGACTGCGAACACCGAAACACAGATACATATTCATGAATCAGGCAGCGACGGCCGGTGTCAGGATGTGAGATGGATCTGCTGCTGCGAGGAGCAGCAGAGAGCAGCCAGTGAAATGTATAACTGTGCTGTAGTGGAGACGTCTGCCTGGCTTCAGTTAGCTTCACTTTCCAAGTTGACTTTCCGCCACACGAAGCAAATCGCACAGCTGCTATAAATAGCTCTATAAAATAGTGCAGCTAATAACAGAGTGCAGCAGACATATGTTGATTTAAGTGTGTGTGGAGGAGGCAGATCGAGCATGTCCACAGGCCGCTCACTTTCCACCAGTCGTGATTTGAACGCAGCGTCAGGTTCATTAATGGAAGCAAACAGGATTCAAAGCCGAAGATTTATTTGATTTCTCTGCTTTTTTTTAACCTTGTGTGCATAAAAACAGCACCAGCACAAAGCTGAGAGACACCAGAGCCTGGTGGGTGTCTGGGGAGACATTTTTCATAAAGTGTTCACTGAAATTAGTAATTAGTGGCTTCAATTGAGTGATTCATTCCCCCGAATTCCTTAAATTGTTCTTTGTTGCCGCCTCCTTTCTCTTGTAGGGGGAAGAAAAAAGTCCTTTTCAAGGGATGAGACAAAATCTGAAGTAAATGCTCGTACAAGTACTGAGACAACAAACAGATGTATGTCAAAGGTGCAGTACTCAAATCCTTCAGTAAAAGTACCGGTACTGCAACATAAGTATCAGCAGTAAAAGTACAGCCGTATGGTCGGCTTCATGCAGTAAAAGTACAGCAGTCTTGTTGACTCTTTGCAGTAAAAGTACAGCAGCATTGTTGACTTCATGCAGTAAAAGTACAGCAGTCTTGTCGACTCTTTGCAGTAAAAGTACAGCAGCATTGTCGACTTCATGCAGTAAAAGTACAGCAGTAAGATTTTAGAGACGCTGTTGGAGACCAGCTGGTGGACATTTAGCATTTAGCAGCTAAAGAGCAGATATTTCCCTCAGCAGCTGGTGGAGACCAAACACAGAGCTAAAAGAGAGAGAAAACTGGACTCCACATGAAGCTGATTGGACATGTTGGACACAGCGCTGGTTTTCTCAGAGGGTAAAGAACAACAAGTGAAAAACACTTTGTGGTTTTCATCGAGGTCATCGCAAACTCTGTACAAGAACCTGACGAACAAAGTAAAGTCGTTTTTTATTCAACAGATAATGGAAAAAAAGGAAGACAGACAGAGAGGAGGACAGAGAAGACCTGGACAGCATTAATTAAACGTTCATGTTTTCAGTTCTGACGGTCTTCTGGAAGCTGCAGTGACATGAAGCTCCTGTAGGTGGCAGAAACACCTGAAAATGACTCAACCTTTAATGAGTCGTGAGGAAAGGCAATTTGTAGGTTCGTCTTAAGTTTGACAGACGAGTCCCACCAATCCGTACGTTCACCACATGCATCTACTCACTCCTGAAAGGCTGGTTGGTGTGGTGGGACTGACGGTGCTAGCTTGTCATTAGTGCCCTCTCTCTGCAGTGAAAGTCATGTTCCCGTAAACCTCATTAACGCGCTGAACGTCCACATTACAGCCTGTTAGCTTGCCTCACGGGCTGACCTCCTGTGATGTGGGGGGAGCTCAACACGCCGTGTAAAAATGGGGGTAAATCCCTTGGGGCCAGACGGGGCTGATTGGATAATGCTATAATAACACAGCAGACTGAGAGTCATGGTGGAGGAACACCGCAGTCAGACTGATCTGAGCCCAGCCACCGCCGTGGTTTTGTCTCTTCACAGCTCCAAACGCTCAGCTCGCCGCTCGCAGGGCTTTTGGCTTTTCCCGTCGGAGGAGTGACGCTCTGACGCAGGATTCCTCCCTCTCGGTGGATCTCCTCCAGTTTGTCACGGAGCGGCAGAGAGAGTCTGAAATCAACCCCAACGTCAAACACGTCCAAAGTTAGAAAGAGGTTCTATTACTGGAGCTGCTCAGTGTGTCAGAGTCCTGATGCAGAAGGTTGAGTTTATTTTCAGGGCTTCCAAACATTTAGAGCGTCCAATGAATCCACGGTGAGACAAGAAGAACTGCTGGACACATTTCTGTGGATCTTCATGATCCCAGAGGATGAATCACATGTGAACTTCACCCTAAAGATGGATCCCACATTGCTTTATTTAGATTTCTCTCAGAAATGTCAGAGTCTGCTAAAAAAAAGGTATTTCTAAATGATGACAGAGACGCTTTGAAGGCAAGAAAATTTAATGAATAGTTTGATATTTTCGTAAGCGAGTGACGAGCGAGATGTTATCAGTTTCATGTTAGCTTAGCATAAAGACTGGGAACGGGGGGGAAACAGCTAGCTGTGATCATTATAATCAGAAGCTTTTTCTGAGCTGCTCCCCTTTAAGCGACAGCGTGAATCTAACGCTTCATCTCCATCCAGGAAATCACCAAACTCTCACCTTCTTTCCTCCGTTGTTGGCCTTTTTCAGCACACAAGTTGTTGCACATAAACAGCTGATGCTGCTGGCTGGCGCTCTCGTGGGGTTTGTGGGGTCGTCTACCTGCAGAGCTGCAGTCTAAAAAGTCCGCTCGAGTGGCGGAAACAGTCTTTATGTTGGGTGTTCAGCAGCCTGCTGAGTTTATATTACAGACATGTTCATCTGACCTGATTTATACATGTTCCTGGTCATGTTTCACACGTGTCGCGGCAGTGGAGAAACCTTCAGACGTGTTTCTTTGTCAGAGGGGGGTCCACTGCTCAATAAAGGTAAAGAAAGCAGCTCTTTCTGTTTGCGGTTATGATGAAGAGGACACGTAATTGAAACAAACCTGAACTGTAGACACCTTCCTGCGCTCTGTTTGAACCCTCAGGATCCAACAGCTGGACTGAACTGGACCGAATGTCCGTGTGGCACGATGGAGCTCGCAGCATCTGTGAAAAGCTCTCAGCGACAAGCGACAAGGCCGACTTTGTGAGAGTGAGCTCATGTTCGCTCAGCGCCCAGACAAACAGCCCCCCGCCACGACTCATTTACTCGACCACAAGAAACTCTTCAGATGATTTTCTGCGTAATGATCGATGAAAGGTCGGGAATAGGCTGTGAGACGCCTGTTTCTGCCGCCCAGGTGAGTACTTACATTTGTGATTGGCTGTGGCAGCTCACGCTACACCGCAGACTGGTGTGCATTGTTAGCGTCGCCGCCCGCCGTGCAGGTGTGTTACATAATGACTGGACGTCTCTGGAGATACCACATGTGGATGGAAACAGCTTCATTCTGCTGAGATGAAAACACTCCGTGGGGCATGTTCACGGCGTGTTTTTGCACTTCTTGTTAAAAACAGCGAAGAAGAAGTTTGTAGTTTTGCATCATAAATAAGACTGTAAAGCTCGAGCTGTCAGATGTGCGTTAAAGGCACCCTGTGGAGTTTCTGACCACTAGACTTCGCAAGAAAGACACAAAGAAGAAGGAGAAGAAGAAGAAGAAGAAGAAGAAGAAGAAGAAGACTGCTAGTTAGTCAACATGTCTGTAAACAGTGCAGGAAAAATAATGAGGACGGAAATGCGTCCAGCATGTTTGTCTGAGCTCGACAAGAAGCTTGGTGAGAAAGTCTGAAAGTAAACTGACGAACTGGGTTTGTTTACAGGAAGACTCCACAGGGGAGCTTTAACTTCCAGCAAACAGCAGCTCACAGTCGCATCCCCGAAATGCTGGATGGGAATCATGCAGGACCGTCGCCCACACAGTGATCAGACGTCCTCTGGATGAAGACATGTCTGTCTCTTCAGAGGACAGGCCACAGCTAACAGTGTCATCCTGGAAACCACAAAAACACTTCGATGTCAAACGAGAGAGTCGCACCTGGACGCTTAAAGGAAAAGAAAGTCAAAGCTGCTATCAACACAACAACAACAACAACAACAACAACAACAACAACAACAACAGAGACAACACAGACAACAGAGGGAAATGTTGCAGTTTCTACCTCTGAAAGTGACGTTCCACCTGTGATGTGGCAGGTCAGCTGATGGGGTCAGCTGATGGGGTCAGGTGATGGGGTCAGGTGATCCGGTCAGCTGATCTTCATGCTGTCGTTAACTGAAGGTGTTTGAACATCTCTGAATGTTGTGTTTGGAGAAAAGATTTAGGTCATTTTAAAAATCCATCACAAACACAAAAAGACATTTGTAGGATTTATGAGCAGATTTTCGCTCGCTGGCCTCCCAGATTACTGAGAAATGAAACCGTCTCATGATCATTTTACTGTCAGCGCAGAGGCGTTCATTATTTATTGACCTGTAGGCTTTTATTATCCCAGCGCTGTGGATACGATGGCTGAGCCAGTTTGGGTGGTTTTCACTTTTTTAATGCAGAAATAATTGAAAACATTAAAAAAGAGAACTTTTCTGGGCAGCTGTTAATGAATATAAATCTGCCCGACGCCCTCTGGTCTGTTTGGCATGACGGCGTGTGAACTGTAAAACAGGACGGTAAACATGTCACAGAGGGAAATACATGTTCCTGATGTTATGTCACAGTTTGAGCAGCAATCACAACCAAACAATCAACCACACGTTAAAAGTGTAATTACATAACATAGAGGAGGGCTGAGGACCAGACCCAGAGCTAAAGGACCCATTCTGGATTCTGATCATTCATAATATACGTCTCACCTGTGCCCACCCCGGTACAGGTGGGCACAGGTGACAGCAGTGGTGCAAAGTAAGCAAGTGCTAACTGAATTTGAGCTTCCAGTGCTTTGACGTGAAGCTCCAGCTGTGGTTCAGGTCCAGCTGTGGTCACATGGTTCAGCACACCTCTGCCCTCACTCTCGACCCTCCTCACGGTAGCCGGCGTCGGGCCCCCAGGGGCCCCGGGCTGAGCGAGGCCCTCCCGCTCCCTCCTGGGTGCCTGGTTTCGGCCAGCCGGTGGTCCGAACAGGCTAGACTCTCTGTTTCTGCTCCCAGCAGCCCCCACTGCTCCCTAAACCTCAGGCATGGCCACAAATGGCCACGGCGGCTGCCAACAAACACAGAGCAGAAAACTGTGAGTCTGACTCTCAGTTTGGCCTCTGCTCGCTGTAAACACAGCCGGCTGTAACGCCGGCGGGGGCGGCACGCCGCTTGACGAAGGCGGGATTCCACACGCTGCTAAATAAATCTGCCTTTTCTGTTTTTGAGGCAGCGGTGATGTCACCGAGCCGTCTGTGGAGCAGCCACGGTGTCAGACCGTGGGCTCGAGCACTCCGATTGGTTGTTGATTTGCGTGGGCGGGCTGATGGAGGTCGGCGTGTCATCGCTGTGGGACAGGGCCCAGGGCAGCGTGGGGACTCGGCATGCCGACCCAGTTCTTTACATCACGGCAGTCACCTCCTCTTCTTGTTCTTGTTCTTGTTCTTGTTCTTGTTCTTGTTCTTCTTCTTCTTCTTCTTCTCCTTGTTTAGACGTTTTTCTTCTGCTGTGTTTCTCATTTGGTTGAATTATTCTCAGTCTTGATCAGATTAACTTCGCTTGTCTTCCTGAATGTCCCTGATGTCTCTACAGTAACGGTGATCGCAGTGTGCGGGGCCCTGATGGGTGAATCTGCACATGTGACAGGCGAGCTATTAAAAGCAGCGGTGGGCGTTGTGTTGTGGATAATGTCTGTGGTGTCGGTCTAAACCCGGAGAGCTTCACTTGTTATGATACCAAAGTAGAAAGGAATACAGCTCTGGCTCACGTCAGAGGCCTCAGAGTAAGCCGGGGCTTACCAACACTGCCAGAGCGTCTGCCAGCACAGCTCTGTGGTCTCCCTGCAAACCTTCAGTCTGATCTCAGACCAGCCGCTCCGCATCGCTCATTTAGACCAGCGAGACACCCCGTTCACGAAGAAATGTGTTAATGTCACATCACGCTTGTTCACCGCTGCCTCAGTCAAACTCGACATGTTCCTCCAGATTTTCTTCAAACACACTGAAAACTTATTTCAAACTGTTGTGGAGGCGCCAAAGTCCCCCCCCCCC
>JBBMOE010000062.1:0-35379 GCA_037975065.1 Chaetodon trifasciatus | reverse complement strand
TGCGTCAGACTGAATGAGAACAAACTGTGATGACGATGTGGTGAGAAACTCGTCATCATCTGACATCAGAAACCACAAACTTCTTCGTCGTTTTGACTCCATCGCTTTGATTTCAATGTTTTCTCTCGCTAAAATTCAAAGATTGGGCTAAATATTAGCATTTACTGCTACATCCTGTGTTTCAGGCATTACAACAGAAATAATAGGGACAGGAAAGAAGATTCACAATTCATAGAACCACAGTTATATTAATAACTATCATTTCAAGATATAACACACAGAGTTTTTTTTTTGTAGGTGAAACCATATTTAGCTTCTGTTTGTCATGTTGAGGAGCGAATTAGCTTCTTGTCCGTCTTTGGCACTTGTAGAGGGATCTGTTATGACTCAACACCAAGATCACATGACCAGCGAAGCCGGCCAACATTGGTGAAGCGGCACGTTCTGTCCCTGCAGCTGGTTCAACATCTGGTGGAATCCTGAACGCTTTCAGATAAACATGGTGTTGCAATGACATTGTCACATATGGAGGGAACATTCAGCTGTCCACAGACTTCTGGCCAGGCTGTGCGTGAGGAAGAGGAGGGCGGGTGGAAGGAGGCGGGGCTTTACTGTATCTACCCTGTGAAGAGGATTGTTCTCCAGCTTTGGCAGCAGAGGGAGTCTCTATGGTCCCTGAAGGGCAGTGTGTTGTGGAAACTGTTCTTTGTCATTATGTCCAACACTTTGTTTGTTTGGAGAACACAACGTTACATCTGGATATTTATCCGTTTACCATCAATTAGGCCTGACAGTGTCATCAACTCGTTTCTCATAATCCAGCCTTGATTCATGGTCCTAATTGTTTATCTTGATGGTAATTGACTTTCTGGGCAACATGTTCAAACTTTGGCGTCTTTTCCTGAAGAACTGGCCTCTGTCGCTGCTTCCTGTGGTGAAAGCTGGGAGGAGCGAGTCCACAGCGTTTCCCTGCAGGCTGAACTGATGAACTGAGCATGTGCAGACAGGATCCATCACACCTTTCACCTGAGGTGACCCCAGATCAACCTCCCAAGAAAAACAAGACACTTACACTCACCTGACAGGTGAGGAGAGGTCATGTTTGATCAAATCATGTGGTTTCCTGCCAAAAACTGAACCTTCACCCAGTCGCTCCTCTTTTATTTGTGCTGTGTGTTCAGACAGAAACATGTCAGAGGAGGGGTGAGTGCACACTGAACGGACCTCAGCAGGATCAAATTCATGTTTCCTCATGGTCAAAAACCAGGAAACCTGATCCAGAAAGAGTCGGGTTGAGGGGCAGAAGTCCAACAGGCAGGCAGGCAGAGCTGAGGGCTGAGCTGGTACAAATACTGCAGGACTGATGGGGAAAGGGACCAGGTGTGTAGTCAGGTTGGGGAGGTCAGGTGACGGAGGAAGGTGTCTAAATCACTAATTGGTATAAAAAGATTTGGAGCTACAAAACAGACATAAACAATGTCAAATCACATCCACTGAAAGTGTTTTTGAGAGATAAAAGAAAGACAAAAGAAAGGATCCTTCAGAGAAAACCCTCTTCTGTCTCTTCGCTCGTGGATCAATGTGAAACTCAAACTTAACTGAAACAACATTTTGGGTCAAACACAGCAACAAAAGTCTGTCAAGCTGAAATCCACCAAATAAACTCACCTGGTTAAGATTTAGCAGAGACGATGTTCTGAGTTAAAGACGAGAATCAGACACTTTGTCCCTAAAAAGGTTCAAGGTTCAGTTTTTATAAATATAAAAAGACTATTTTTGTAAAAATGTGTGCACAGTTTTTGCGTCTCATCACATGTTAGTCACTGAATGCTGAATCTGTCTTTGACTTTTTGAGATTTGGCTGTAAAAGACAAATTATACTTGACGCCCTTTTAAAAGTAATCTGTGAGGTTTATCAGAACGATCCAGCAGTGAGGACTCTAATCCTGTGAAATTAACATAAACTTTAAATTTCTCACATAGAAGTTTGTCAGACTGTTCCAGCAGCATCTGGACCCCCCAGCCATCAGCGAAGGAGGGGCTGCTGGGAAATCTGCCAGCTGGAGGCTACAGCAGCCTCTCAGGAGGTCTGAGAGACGACAACTCCCATTCAGAGGAGTCAGAGGAGTCAGAGGAGCCGAGTCCAGAGCTCAGCAGACTGGAAACACTTCTGTCCTGAACTGTCCTGAGCAGATCAGATCAGTGTATTCACTGAGGGGGCTGAATAAATCTGGGCTAATCTGGCACGACAAGGTGAGAAGCTAATTCCCACCAATAGCAAACCGTGTTGACAGAGCTGACCTTTGAGTCCATTATCTTTCTGTTACCATCCACATCTGGTCTGTTCCCCAGCAGAGACCTGGTTTACATACAGTGACGAGACAAGGGGACATTCAGTTCACTGTGGAGACTAATTACTCTATATACACTATATACTCATGTTCCCAGCTGCCTATCCTGTAAGCGCTTCGCTTGCTAGCTACAACTAGTCCTGTAAGTGGTTTTTATTGTACATCAGCAAGCTTCTAGAACCACCTTATTCACAAAGATGAATCAGTGGATGAACTCAGTCAAGACACTCATTGATTACGTGCCCATGTGGAGGCATTAAAGAGAGAGCAGAAGAGGACCTAGAGTCGAGCCTTGAGGAACACCACAATCCAGTTTTATAGATGGTAAATTAAGGTACCAAGTGAAACAGAAAAGTGTCTGTGAGAGAGATCAAACCACATGTGAACCAGGTCACTTCATCCTGTGTGATTATCAACGTGGTTCAGTAAAATGTTCTGACCTCCGGTTTTGATGACAATCCTTTAAACGAGTCACAGAGAAAAGTGCTTTTCACAGAGGTACCACCCTCCAGAGGCCAAAATCGTTAACAATGTAACTGTTTTGATGTGTTGACAACACTTGAGTCCAGAACAGAAAAACATTTTAGACTCACAAATGGAACATTTGTGATGTGTGCAACGCCCTTTATGGATTTCTGCGACATCAAAACTCGACATGAAATGCGGTCGACAGATTTGGGTGGAAACCCAGTTTGTCTGTTTTGAAAGAAGACACCTCCTGTGTGTGTGTGTGTGTGTGTGTGTGTGTGTGTGTGTGTGTGTGTGTTCTGAACACAGGGAGGAGTGTGTGATCAGTATCAGCAGTTACATCACTCGGTCTTGATGTTATGTTTGTGTTCACACTGTTTACATGTGAACTGAAACTGTCGCTGGGTGTTCGGCTGTGTGTGATGATCCTGGGTGGTGCGTTTGTTTTGTGTGTGTTTGGTTGGTGGTGGTGGTGGTGGTGGGTGGTGTTGGGGGGGGGTTCAGAGACAGTGAGTGGGGGGCAGGATGAAGAGACAGCAGAGCGTCTCCACCCGCCTGGAGACGCCTCAGTGGGATGACGTCATGTTTGCTTCCATGATGCAGCTCACTGATCATCAGACGCCATTGATTCTCCTGAAAGCTTGTCTCTGCAGCTTCTTGAGTCCTTCATCATCCACCATTCATCATCCACCATTCATCATCCACCATTCTCTGTTTTCAGACTAAATATTCTCTGGATGAATTACTGATATTATATTTGATATTATTCATGTATGTCTCCTGTGCTGCATCTCAAACATGTTTCCAGGTGAGGAACTTGTGTTTCAGTAGAACATACGTGCAGACGTCCAGTGTTTTTAAAGGCCTCACAGTCTGATCCAAGAGCTGCTTTGTTCTCAACTCAAACCTGGAGCCCGAGGACGGACCAGGTGCCCCTTTCCCTCCACCAAACAGGGCCGAAAAGATTTAATAGGCTGTTCCAAAGTGTTCCTCATCATTTAAGAGGAAACAGTCTGTTCAGCCAAACAGCCACAACAACAAGGGGCAATGTTATTCTCTGCAAGTCCTGCTGACTGAATGATGCTCGCAGGACTCTTTAAAGCGTCTCCATGCTGCCAGGAACACGTTTCATTGCATTTACATTTTTTAAATCAAATCAAAGTGAAAGATGTTCAGTCTGAAACGTATCAGTTGAAAACGAAACCCACTGAGTGCAAATCAGGACAGCTGAGCACCATGAGGTCAGTAAGACACTGAAAAAACCGACATGGTAAATCCACTTACAGAGAGCAGCTCAGGCCAGCGTTTATTTAGATCCTTTTTAATTTAATATATTTAAAATGTGAAATAGATTTCCTCAGCAGCTTGAATAAATTAAAGTTTCACTGTGACGAAGCATCACATCATGTCCTCCAAAGCTGCTGCGAATTCTTCCTCTCTGAACTTTAATGTCGTGTTTTGTTGTTGATGTTCACTGGAAGTCGTATTTTTTAAAGCGCTGAACACCTTTAACGTCCAATCAGAAAGAAGGGCTGCCAGCCGCCGCTGATAAAGACAGTCAAGACTGCAAGGAGGAAATGAAGCCTTCAGCATCTGCAGTGTGTAATCAGCTCTGACTAATTAACCTCCAGTTTGGTCTCATATCAGCTGATCTGAGCATCATCTTCATCACCAGCAGCAGCCTCTTCGCAGCTCTGACTGCAGCCTGTAGGAAGCACACAGTAAACTCACCGACATGCAGAAAAAGCTGTTAAACAAACTCAGCAGTTTACTTTCTGACAGTTGGACATCTTGTCCTGCGAGTCGTCATGTTTTGGCCCTGAGTTTTGGCTGCAGGCTGCAGAGTCTCTGCAGGATGAACGTGCTGCTGGTCCTGTCGACGCTCAGCAGTGAAGTGAAATATGAAATACTACAAAGAGCATCACGTTCTCTCGACCGTCTTCGATTTGTGCCGTGGTTATTCCAGGACAGATGCTGCTGTGAGAGGAACGTGCTTCATGAATGAATGTTGTAGATCATCCCAGAAACACTCAGAACATTCTGTGTCAGGTCGACTCAGGTCATACAGGACCAGACTTTCTACGTATTAGACCTTCTGCAGCAAAAGCATCAGACCTCCTGACGCTGTGACTGTGGTTATTTCCTGGAAGCAGGACATTCAGAACCAGAATCTGTTTGTTGAATAAACCATCTGGACTGGACTTCTCTGAGAGACACCATGCTACTGGTTAGCTGTTAGCAGCATCCTAACCTTCCAGCTCCACCTATAATACCTTCTGGCGAGACCAGGTACTTATTGATCCACAGTGACAACAGAGAAGCTCATCATGTGACCTGGTCTCAGATCAGCTTCAGGTCAGGATCTAGATCAGACAGAAACCAGTTCAGCTCCTTTATGATCGTCTGATGACTTCACCTTTTCCCTGCTTTGGTCTGAGCTTCTGTCTACTGGATGGTGCTGGATGTGCTGGATGTTGTTGGATGTTGTTGGATGTGCTGGAGGTGCTGGATGTTGTTGGATGTGCTGGATGGTGCTGGATGGTGCTGGATGGATGCTGGGCATGTTGGATGTGCTGGAGGTGCTGGATGTTGATGATGTGTTGGATATTGTTGGATGTGCTGGATATTGTTGGATGTGCTGGATATTGTTGGATGTGCTGGATATTGTTGGATGTGCTGGATGTGCTGGATGGATGCTGGGCATGTTGGGATTGGCTCTGAGACGGCTTGGATGGGTGTGGGTCCAAAAGAAAAAGGAAAGAAGGAGGAAACTAACGGCTCGGTGCCGCTCGGGGGAACACTGACATTTAAAAAGATTGTTTGCAGGTTGACTGGAGTCTGCCGGCAGTCTGAGCTGGATTCTGGCTGTTTTACAGGACTTCATTCACCTCTGTGAAATACTATCTAGTCTTAGCTTTGAAAGGGTTGTTAATACAGCAGAAAACAATTAAAACCACATTGAGAGGTCAGAAAAAGAACATGAAATCAGCTCTGCTGCTGTGGCCTTGTTCTTGTGAATGGAGGAAGCAGAGGAAATATTTGCTGAGGATCGTAACAAACTGTTGTTCAGAGCTTTTTCTTTCTCTAACTAACAACTTGGTTAAACGTCACGTCCTATTAAGACCGCCTTGATCCCGTCCTCCACAATAATGCATACCAGAGTTCTGGATCCGTCTCAAGGCTGCCCCTCGGTCCTGGCGGCGAGCGCTAACGACGGTGCGTGAGTGTTTGAGCTGTTTTCACTGCACACACACATTCCTGAAAATGGAGCTAATACACACTGCAGCCGCTCTGTCTAATGTTTAAATTGCTTATCTTTAAAGGAGAGCCACAGACCGCACGTCTTCCTGCTTTCAACACTTCACATCGTCGGTGAATGATGTGACTGTTGATCTGCAGCCAGTCGGCCTGCTTTCCGTCTGAGTCTCCCTCACAGAGGCCACCTCTTCATCGACCGAGGCTCAGCAGCTGCTCGGCTTCACTCGGCATTATCGTTGTTTTTGTTGTTGTTGTTGTTTGTTGTGTGTTCAGACGCCTAAGTGCCCCTTAAAACACCTTAAAAACACTGTTATATTGTCTGAATGTGACACACACACACACGCACACACACACACACACACACACACACACACACACACACAGCCTACAGCAGTGTGTGTGTGAGGGCGTCAAATATATTATAAAAATGTACATAAATGAAATACAAGAAGTATCAGTAAATAATGACATGAAAACTAGATAAGAATAAACGTACAAAAATTTAATATATATTAATAAATAGACAATAAATTTTAAAAAATCCTTCATATTATAACTAAAAATGTTTAAGAATAAATGAATATAATAATAAATATTTGAAGTCGAGGTCTCCAAACTCAGCTCCTTCAAAAAAAGTCTTCTGTTTGATTTATTCATTAAATATTAAAAGCCGTCACATTTTGAACGTGTGTTTTTAGTGCATTAACCGTCTGAAGTGCAGCGCCCCCTGCAGGCGCGGCGACCTCAGTGACCCTCTGACTTCTTAAAGTGACGTCAGCGAATCAGGCCGCAGGTGATAAGGTGTAAACAGTCAGCTGACGTCCTGAAGCGACACAGGTTAAATTCCTGACGTTGTGAAAGACTTTGCCCTGAGTTCAACCTGCAGGTTTTCGGTCAGGATGGCGAAACTCTTTCGGGTGTTTGTGTCGACGCCTTTGTGAGGTTTAGATAAAGATTTTCCAAATCATTCCAGTGGAAACAGCAGATTCTGTCAGGAGTCATGAACCACAGAGCAAAGACACTCAGTCCAGCATGTTCATCACACAGGAGGAGAAAATGTAGGTCAGCTCACCGTCTGGGGCTTCAGACGCTTCGACAGACTGTAGAAATACTCTGTTACATGTAAAAGTACAAGCACTGACATCAAAATATACAAGTACTAAAAGGAAAAGTGCTCCATGCAGAATGACCCACTTCAGATTTGACTGTTGATTGGATGACACCTTGGAAGTTTATTATGCATGTGACCCAGGGGGACGAGGGACAGACCTGACTCTGTGGACATTTAGTGTCTCTGCTGGACGTTCAGGGCTGCGGCCTCACAGGGCGTCAGATGATGAAGAGGTGATGAAGAACTTGCATCATCTCTGTTGTTTTCACCTGAACCTGAAAGAGAAAGTTAGTTTTCCTGCTCTGAGTCTTTGTTTCATCATGTGAAGCAGCTGTTTGTGCTGAAGTCTCTGAAGTTTAGATTTTGTATTAATAATCTGGATCTGCAAAGTAACTAAAGCTGTGAACCTGTGAACCTCATGGTGGTGCTAAAGGACGTCACGCCAGTCTTTAGGCTTCATCCTCTGGGGACCATGAATGTCTGGACAAAGTGTCCTATTATAGATATTTCAGTGTGGACCAAAGTGAACCAACCAGGTTTTCCTGTCCACCCCGACACTCTGCCAAACTGAACTTCACCTGTTCAGACCTTCGGGTTGATCTGAGCTCAGTTCACCTGCTGCTAAAGCCGAGTGTTTCCTACAGCTGGCTGTTTACTGAAGGAGCACATGGGGTCAGGGTCTCGCTGTGGTTCACTCGTGTAAAAACCACCAAACTTTCTCTCCATTTCATGTTTTTTCCACCCAACAGAGACGAGGAGCTCCGCTCTCTCTGCTGCCAGGTGCACCTGAGCTTCAGCTAACTACATAATTGGATTGGCTGCAGCGTGTGATTGAATCCTGTTAACCTATTTCCTGCGCTCGCAGCAGGCAGCAGACTCCACCCTTCAAACCATCAAACCAACTGAGATTCAAGGCTGAAAGTCCACACTGTCAGCCTCGCTGAGGATTATGGGTCATTATGAGCCGTTAGTCCCTCTGTTCTCCAAACAAACTCTTAATATGATCAGGTTCTTGATACTTTCCGACTTTCTGTTATGGCTCTCAGCTCTGAGCTCATTGGTTCCCACTGAAGACGTGAATCCTTAAACGCCTCACAAATACTTCAGAAGGTTCAGTAATTTCCTAAAGCAGCTCCTCACTGTGGTTTTATCACAAGTTTTATCACATTTGGTGCTCCAGTCAGAATCTCTGCTAGCTCTTAGCTAACGTTAGCTTCAGCTGTAAAATGCATTCTCAAAAACCTAAAGATTAAACTGAGTTTAAAATCAACCAGTCACAAATCAAGATCTTGAAGTGCTAAGCAGGATATTTCCATCTGAAATGTCGCTGAAGAATCGTCTCAGCACATTGAAGTACTTCATTGCAGTAGCAGGAGCTGTGCCTGTACTGCAGTAGTGCAGTAAATGTACTCAGTTGCTCTCCTGCATGCATGTTTGTGGAGTGCAGGTTTGTTTGCCTGCACGTCTGCTTGTATTTGCTTGTGCTCGTGGACCGGCCGACTGTGGCAGGTGCTGTGGATTCCCGTCAGCGGTGCAGGGGGGGGGGGGCTCGAGTCGAGGGTGAAAGCCGCTGCGGTTTGGGGTCTCACAGCTCGGACCACCTTCAGTTTGCTCTGCGGGCCGAGCGCCGGCCGGTCGCTGCGGGCTCGCTCTGAAGGCGCTCTCAGTCTCACGCTCATCAGACCCGACAGGTTAATGACGGGGTGAGCCGACGCAGCGAAGAGCCGAGTCCAGAGTCCTAATGAGGGAACACACCACAACACCACAGCCAACAGACTGGGCAGCACACCACCACCACCACATTTCTCTGTCTGCATGCACAGAAACTCTCAGCTGGCTGTTCGTCTGCTTGTTAGAGATCAGAGTCTGCCGACAGTTCGTTCCACATAAGCTGGTTCACCTCGAAGGTGCTGTGGCTTTAACTCAGAACTTCTATTCTGGGACACTTCACAGTTTTAGTCATCTTCTCTTTGGAGTCTGGAATGTGAGAGAACAATTTTTAGCCATACAAGCATGGTGACGTCATGGATGCTGATGTCTGCCTGCCAGACTGAACATCTCTTGAATGGACTGATGTGATGTTTGGGTCATGATTCCCACACAATGAACTTGATGATTCTCTGACTTTTACTCTAAAGTCTCCATCAGGCTGACAGATGTGGACTTGAGGGAAAAGCTTCAACAGCTGTCGAAGATAAAAGAAGAGCTTTATCAAAGCATGGATCAATGAGCGTTACATCTCTAATGCAGAAATATTAGCAGTTACATGTAGTCATGTGAGATGATGAAAGCAGCCTGTGGATGCTGTGTTGTTGCTGCGTTTATTTGAGTAAAGATGTGAGTCCGTGTGTGACGGCTGCTCGCTGGCCCGGCTGTGAGTGTATCTTGGTTAGTGTGTGAGGTCTGAAGTGGCGCGCTGGCCGGAGCTCCGGCTTGTTTATCCACCGCAGCTTCAGACAGAGATGGTTGTGTCTCGCTCTTCTCACGGCGGCCTGACTGGCTTCACTCAGCTGCCTCTGCTCTCATCTCAGCCTGTCACGATGACTGATGGTCACTTTACAAATGGGGCATTTCCCCCACATGGCCCCACTGAAGCAAACAGTGCAGCGCGAGGCCCTCGGCGACCCTCCACACCTGCACTGAACTCAGCGCTCGAGCTCGGCAAACTCAACAGGTCTCAGCTTTTACTGCACATTAGTGAATCTGCGTTTGAGAAAACTCAGAAAAAACACCAGAAGTACGTCCGGAGCTGGTTCTGCCAGCTCGTCGCATGTGGACGTGCGGGGCAGTCTGATAGGCTTGTACGGACGGTCTGTTAACGGGTCAGACGACGTGGTCAAAGAGCCGTTGTGCGTGCTGCAAGTTGATTGGTTGATTAAAAACAAACATTCAGTCTTGTTTTCTATTAAAAGAGTGATTCTGTCAGTCTGCTTAAAACACGAGAAAACAGCCAGCTTGTTTGAATGAAACTTTATTAGAATTATAAAAGGACAAAACATCATGAATGCTTGTAAGAAGCTGTTTGATGCAGAAATGTAACAGAAACCATATGAAGGCGGCTCAGTTTCAGGGCCAGAATGAAAGTTATTTTTATTTTATTTCTTGAAAATTCAAAGTAAATAAACAGAAACATGAAATATGAAGACATTTCATGAAGGTGCAGTCTGGTTTTCTGAATCCAGTGACTGGTTGATCAGCCGACATGTTGAACAGTGAGGAGTTAACATGTCCCCCCACATACAACCACCTGTTAATGTGTGGAGGGAGTTTCCAGCTGAGCTTCGTCACATGCCGCTCCTAAAGGTCGGGAATGAACTTCCATTTTCCTGTTATCATGGCAATGTGGCAACAATTTCTGCCACAAGACAAATTTTATTAGTAGTTTCAGATCCTGTCTACACCATAATCGAAAAATACAACATGTCAAGTGTTGTTTTTCATCACATTTATGGCCCTAATATAGCGAGGAATCCATATTAGCAGCCTGTGTGTGAGTCATGTTGCTGTTGTGGTGTTGTGGTTACAGGCGCAGGGCGAAGCTGTCGCCTCCATGGGCGTGTTTGGTCGCTCTCAGGAAACCGGCCAGGCTCAAAGTCATTTAAAGAAGTGTGTAAAACACTAAATGAGCTCTGGTTTAACAAACCGCTGCAGGCTGCTCATGGCTACTGGGAGGAAGAGAAGGAGGAGGAGGAGGAGGAGGCAGGGTGTTAAACACTGCTGAACCCACTCACCCCTTCATCACCTGGAGAACAAAACTTCATAATGTCTGACACATTTTAGGAGGTTCAAGTGCACAAGCTTCAGGAGATATGCTAATGTTTAGCATGTTAGCATGCTAACGTTTAGCATGTTAACGTGCTAATGATTGCCAAGACATGCGCTCATTGAGCTCATGGAGATAAACAATGTGGTTAAGATGTCAGAGACCAGATAACTGCAGGACAATTAGACCTGATCCAGAAAGTTGGACCTGACTCTAATCAACTAGTTAATGAGCAGCAACTCCAGTCTGGGATCCCATGGAGGCCTCTAACATGCGTTACGAGGCTGGCCTGGCCTGGCCTGGCCTGGCCTGGGTACTGCAGCCCTGTGGAAAAACGTCAAAACAAACCCTGAACACTGCGCGTCATTACACAGAGACCAACAGATCAGACACATTGACCATGCAGCTCTGTTTCCTTGCCCCTGATTGGCCGGCACAGATCGTCTGCTGTTACTGGACGCTGCAGGTTCAGTCCAGTAAACCCCCAGCTGAGCACCTCCACTGTTCATCTTTGGCCATTATCTGGACTCTGGAATGAGGAATATTCATCAGCCAGTCTTTCTGGAGCCCATGCAAACAGCTGAAGTGAGAATAACAGCAGACTTCACTCAGAATATTGGGATTAATGAGATTATCCTGTAAACACATTGACCCTGTGGCTCCGTGTGGGCAGTATTAGTGTTCCTGTCTGTCAGGTTCCTCTAAAGCAGAGCTCTGCTGACTTTTCCCCCTCTTCATTAAAAACTGGGCCACTCTGCAGAGCACATTTAGAAATTCCACCGCAGACCAGGCGACTGTGTGACTGTGGTTAGGCACCTTTAAGAAGAGGATGATAAATCGCTTTTTAATTGCTTGTAAACGTGTAACTGGGCTTGGCCGGCTGCCCTCGGTGCTGATTGCTCTTTGGAGCGCAGGAGCTGCAGCAGAGCTCGGCGCTGAGGCTGCACATCAGGTTCTGAACGGAGAGAAGTCACGTAGAGCGAGAGGCCTGCATGGATACCACTCCGACTGTCTGTTTGTCGTGCTATTATGGCAACTCAACGCGCTGCATTTCCACAACTCCCCTGCTCCCAATTATATTAATCTGTGCCAAACATTTTACATTATTTCATAACACAACATGACTGCACATGAAAATCATGTTTTCTGAAACTTGAACTCCACCCAAAACAGAGAAATACCCCCAAAATGCCAAATGCAATGAGATTGAGCACAGTTGGACCTTTGTCTGATATATTTAGAACATCTGCCTGGATTGGCTGATGAACACGTCACACTCTGGCTCAGGCAATGTGACGAGGAGAGAGTCCACACAAGAGATTTACGTTCAGCAAACAGAGTTCATTCAGACTGCGAACACAAACAGTGAGGTGTGACGTGTGGAGGAAGGTGGTGCAGAGGGAGCACATGGACCAGCTTTCATACCCTATCAGACCCAGGTGAACATGATCAGCTGATGACCCTTTCATGTCACCGAACTGCCTTCAAGATAACAGGAAGGGCAACGCACCTGAAGCACGAGAGGCCAAAACTACAGAAAACTACAGAGAGTACGATCAGCCTGGAAAGAGGTCTGACCCAAAGAACGTGATGATGATGATGATGATGATGATGATGATGATGATGATGATGATGATGATGATGATGATGATGATCTGCAGTTATATTTCTGGTATGATGTAATCCACTTTAGCATGTAGCTGCTCACTGTCACTCATGACCTGATGCACAAAATTGAATAAAGAAGTCAAAAAGGTTGGTTGGTGTGAGCAGCAGCACCACCATCACCACCACCACCACCACTACCACCACCACCACCACCACCATCACCACCACCACCATCAGCACCATCACCACCATCACCACCATCCACACCACCACCACCACCACCACCATCCACACCACCATCACCACCATCACCACCACCACCATCACCACCACCACCACCATCACCACCACCACCACTACCACCACCACTACCACCACCACCACCACCACCATCACCACCACCACCACTACCACCACCACTACCACCACCACCACCACCACCATCCACACCACCACCACCACCATCAGCACCATCACCACCACCATCACCACCATCACCACCATCACCACCACCACCATCACCACCATCACCACCACCACCACCATCCACACCACCACCATCAGCACCATCACCACCACCATCAGCACCATCACCACCACCATCACCACCATCACCACCATCACCACCACCAGCAGCAGCAGCAGCAGCAGCAGCTCCAGCAGCTCCAGCAGCAGCAGCTGCTCCTCTCACCCCCAGTGTTGGCCCTCTGTGGTATGTAAACAGTGTGTTAGTCAGCGGCCACAGTGATCCAAAGTTTCCAGAGCTCAATGGGGAGAGCCTTGCCACCAGGGGCGTCTGACCAGATGACTAATAAAGGTGTCATTAAGCCTGTTGATTTTCACAGGCAGCAGCTCCTCGGGCCCAGGTAGACCTTGGCAGGTTGTTGTTTATAGTCTGGGTCCGACGGGGGAGGGAGGGGGATCACATCCTCAACTTTTCAAGAGGGCAGGCAGTGTCCGACCCTGAATCAAGGTGTCATTAAGTGTGTTGATTTTCACTGTAGCTTTTCCACTGTACAGGCAGTCAGTCGGTCGTAGGTAGAGCCTGGCATGTGTCGGCCTCTCAACCTTTCAATAATTATGTTAGCTTTAAGTTTGGGGGGAAAAAGTGACCGGTTGTTCCTGGATGTGGAGCGAAACATCTCCCTGAAGGGTGGACCCCGCCGAGACTCTCGTTCCCGATTGGCTGCTGGCTGCCCAGATGAGATGATTCAGCTCTGGTCTCTCGCCCTGCTGATTAACTGACTTTCTCTACATTTACTCGGGTAACAAGTGACTGCAGGGTGTGGACGGCCTGTTAGCTGTGGAGATGTTTAGATGACATTAGCGATCAGCCGGGCGTGAGGCTCGAGGCTTGATTGGGGGAATAAACCGAGGCGAGGGCCGGCAGACACACTGACCGCAGCTGTCAGCAGCAGCTTAGTCTGAGGTGGAGAAAAAATTAAACAGCAACAAGGAGTGTATTATAAAGTCAGTCATTGTTATAAGAGGAATTTGTTGTAGCCGAAGAGTCATTTAATGAACTCTCCACAAATAAGTCATCTGTTATGTTTGGTAAGTATTATTGGGCCGGATGGGTTTTAGATTTAAGAGGCCTAAAAGCTCTGAGAGCAACCCCTGCAGGCCGGAAGGTTCATGACAGGCTGAACCCAAACGTTGACCTGAACAAGAAGAACGTTTGAACATTTGACAGATTTGAAGATGAATTAGCAGAAAGAAACTCAACACTCAGAACAAACGCATTGTCTTTTTTATTCATATTGTTTGTTTTTAGATTTTTGGGGGGAAGATTTATTAATTACCACCTTACACTCTGCACAGTATTATGTGTACATATACGTATACAGACAAACGTGTACTTATGATATATATGTTTGTCTATGCAGTGTATGCTATTACCACGTCACATCACAGACTTGGAGGTTCATTCACATTCTTATTTATCTTAAATTCTGTACAGTTTTTCATTCAATGCATTGTTTTTGATCGTAGTTTTATAGCATAGTGAGACAGTTTGTTGTACTTTCAGAATTCAAATTAGGGGAAACACGAAGAGGACCGAGAGTAGAGCCCTGAAGAACTCCACCAGCTCTTTTTGTTGAGATGTCGTCTAGATCTGTTTCCATCTGTGTCAGGTGTGATTTTCAGAAAGAGGCTTTAATTCAGGTCGTCTGAAAGAACTAAAGTCAACTTAACAAAAACTGAACAGACCAAACTGAACACATAGAGGAACAAAAAGAGTACAATTAGTTTGAAGAATGAAGCAAAACAAAAAGAAAATCGTATTCCTCCACATCCTGTGACTTGAACAGTCTGCTCAGGCCTGACAGCAGCCGCTAACTGCTAGCTGCTAGCTGCAAGCTGCTAACTAAAAAAAAAAACAGAAAACAGAACGATTTAAGACAAACGTAAACAAAGAGTTTGACCTCACAGAAGTTAAATCAGTGTGTGTGCGACAGGTAAAAACTAATTCACTGCCGGAAATATGAAATAAAATATGTGTGAAACTGAAGCGTCTGTGTGTTTTCTCTTTTATCTGTTTGATGAGAGGGTGAACAAACTAAACGAGGAAAAGGTGAACTCTAATGAACTCAGGTGGGTTCACTGTGTGGCAGCAGGTATGACACAAACAAAGACCCACAGCCTGAACGTTTATTCTGCAGCTTTAACTCCAGGAGGTTTGTCTTTGGTGAATAAATCAGTAAAGATGAACAGCCAGATGGTTTCTGTGTTCGTATGTATGTGATTAAATGGTAGAAAGTATCATGAATGAGGGCATGATGAAGCATTAGAGGGTGAACTCTGGTCAGCGGCGCTCTCCCGCCTTCATTCCTCGCCGGGTTGAGACCACAGTCTGTTTGAGCTCAGTCTTTCCTCACAGCTCTGCTGGTTTCACCTCCTTCTGGCTGCTGAGAGCTGCAGCACTCCAACAGTTACAACCTGTGACACTTTTACACTCCCAAAAGCCAAAAAGCAGCGAAAAAGAGAGCGAAAGAGTCGACTTCTGGAGGTGAAAGCTGAGTCCATTTTTCTCGTGTGGACCGAGGTTTGTGTGTGGACATTTATTTGACGTGTCACGTCATCGCCGTCCATGCCAGGCAGCCTGGCCACCCCTGCAGCCGCCGGCAGGCCCACGTTTGAACTGCCTGCCATACCTACACTGCTCTTATTCATTTGTGCAATAATTGCTCTGACCTTTGAGAGTTTTCCCTTTCGTGCTTCGAAATACGGGCTCGAAATTTGGAGGATTTCAGGTACTAATTAAGAAAGGTATCACGGCTCCTTCCCTGCACCACACTTCATATTTTAGCTAATTTGTCTGCACTTCTGTTCAGGCCCATTTGTGAGTTTGTGTTGAGAAAGTGTGATGTAATGGCTGAATAAAGTGGGAGTGATTCACCTGGATTTGTGAGCTTAAGAAAGTTGTATTTTCTTAGCTGCAGGTTCCAGTAGTCGTAAATAGTGTTTGCAGAATGACTAACGTTCAATATTGAAAGAGTCAGTCAGCTCATTGATGAAATGCTGAGCGAGTACAGATACCCAATCAGGCCGAACGACGGAAAGTTTGAAGGAAAGAATGCAAGTATGAAGAAAAGCAGGCAGAGATTCAGTCCAGTTTATCACTGCAGAGAGCTGCCGGCTGCTCGGCTCCAGTACAGCTTCATCAGCTTTCATACGTCACAGCTGAAAACACAGCGTGAAAGACTCGAGCTGAAGAAATCTGTCTGCATCACGGCGTCAGTCCAACGAAGACGGTTCATGAAGACAGAGCGTCTCTCATTCAGAACACAGTTTATACAGTGATGGAAGTACTCAGAGCCTTTACTGAAGTAAGCACTAATACCACAGTGTAGAAATACTCTGTGACGATGCATTTTCAGCTGATCCAAGAGGCTTTTTAAAGAGCTTATTGAGCTGAAGAAGAGGAGAAGTTTCTCCAGACATGAAGGAACTCTTCATCCTTCAGTTCAGCACAAACATTCAGCATCAACACATCTGGAGATACGAGCTTTTCACTGGACAGGAAGGAATCTGAAGAGTAACTAAAGCTGTCAGACAGATGTAATGGAGTAAAGTACAATATTCACCTCTGAGATGTGGTGAGTATTTGGTGCATAGAACAGAAATACTCAAAGTAAATTTGTACAGTACTTGAGTAAATGTACTTAGTTTCTTCCCACCTCTGAGTTTAGAGACATTTTTCATGTTTTACAGAATAAACACTCGAGGACGACGACCTTCTCCGCTTCACTGTCTCAGCTCAGCTGATGTCATGACGACGTCTTGATCCGAGAAACTGATTTAATCTGCAGCTCAGCAGCTTGTTCGTGGCTGCTGCTCAACAGAGTGTTTACGAGCCAAGATCAGATATCTGACAGCATGAGCAGAAACAGATGAGAACAAGAACAATCATTGTTAAAGAGCTGAGTCCACTGGCAGCCAATCAGGCTTTCTGTACAGTCACAGGTGAGATTCAGACTTCAGAGATCCTGCAGATCAAAGATGGCACATGGTTTCTACTTCCTGTTTTAATCTGTTACTGACAGATGAGTCTGCTGTGGTGTAAAATATCAAACAGGCAGAAGAAGAAGAAGAGCGCCAGAACAAAGCAGAATCTGTCAAACAGAACCAAAGAGAAAACGTGTTTTTATGTGGACGATCTGATCAGCTGTCCCACCGCCGAGAGACAAACGTTGGCGCTTCAGTCGGCTGGTTGGTGTCCAGCTCATCTGTGGTTCACACCAAGTGGACGCTTTACATTCAGCTTCCTGTGAGGGCCTCTGTGATTGGAAATGCATCCTGGGAGTTGTAGTGTCACCATCAGCTGTGGAGCTGCGACCAAACTGCGTTGAAGAAGTAATCCAGGACGCGTTCCTGCGTGACGGACGGCGAAGCTCTCGTCTCACCGCGATCGTCAGTCCTCTCAACACGTTCTGCCTAATAAGACGAGCGAGGGGCCGATCTCTCAGAAACAGACCTTTACACATTCCAGAATCATGATTATGGAAAATAAACCCGAACTATTCTTCTAACCTTGTCCCTTCAAAAAGACTTCAATTTTTCTTTCACGTATTCCAAACATGGCATCGCGCCTGCAGCTCTCCTCTCGCCGGCTGCTGGGCCTTGGAGCTCGGAGGTATCCTGCGGTTTGCCCAGTTGTGAGCTCACTTTTTATTTACTTACTCCCCCTCCGGCTCCTCCGACGGGCCGTCTGGATATGAAGGCCAGGTGAGGAGGTTACCCCGAGCGCCTGGTGTCTGCGAGAGGCAGAATCAAGCCGATCCGGCCCCGTGGGCCTGCGGGAACGTGGCCGAGAGTGCGAGAGATTAACACTCCCGCACCAGCATGTTAATGGCCTGCAGTCGTGGATCACAGATTTGCCACCAGCCATTACTGTAGTTACAGCGAACTCAGTCGGGACATAATGAGACGCATTTGTTTGAGTCTAAAAGGAACAGTCTATTAAAAACAGAGCTCGTAAATACTCCCATGTCCACACCTCTTGAAAAACGCGGGCTGAGTCTGACAGAAGATAATAAGCAGTAGTGGAGTCATTTTTAATAACGTGACCTCCCTCGCCTTCGCCTTTTTCCGCTCGCCGCCGCAGAAACCTGCCGCTGGAGTCCGTGCTCACGGCTTCAGGTTGTAAAAGTCAGACAGCTCTTAAAACGTGGAGGAGGAATGTTTGATGGGTCCAGGAGCGATTAAAGGAGAAGTCCTCATCGTCCCGCCCGACCTCATATCTCCTGAGGAAAATGCAGAAATGTGCAGCACAAAGTAATGAAGTACATGTACTTCTACCAAAGTATTTCAGGGGAATATTCGACTTTTACTGCACCACGTTTATCCCACCGCTCGGTCTGGGTGTCAATAGTTCACACTGCACAACAGAATAAAGACATTAAGACAACAGAGCAGCTGTTCTGGAGCTTTCAGTCAAATGAAGCTGTCTCACTGTCGCTGCCTATTTGTCCCCGTGGACTCCAGCAAGGGACAGACGTTACAATGAGAAGATGTGAGGACAAAACTCCCGTCTCAGAAAAGCTGTTTTTATATCTCCAAAGTGAAAAGGGACCGACTGTGGCTGGAGTTGGAGAAAGGTCGGAGGTTAAATGAAACCAGCAAACACATCAGACATTACCCTGATCTGTCCGTCCACCTCCGTCCACCTCCGTCCACCTCCGTCCACCTCCTCTCTGCAAGGTCTGAAACTCTAAATGTCACACTGGTTCCTCCTTTGCTCATCTGTCATTTACCACAAACTGATGCTGTCGACTGAACTTCGGATCCGACACTAAAACCTTCGTCCTTTAATGGATGAAGACGCCAAACTGACGAAAAGGTCAAAGAGGAAGTAAGAAGATCAGGATTTAAAAGTGAAGTATTCACCCTCAGTATTTGCTTCAGGTACTTGAGGACATTTTACTGCTCATATTTTCTCTGCATTTTAAAAACTCAGTGCTTTTGGATGGTGGAGCACATTTTTCCACTGAACCCTGTTTGAGCCTGTGTTTGCTCCTGAGGAAAGGTTTGCAGTACTTGTACTCGCTGTGGGGCACATTTACAGTCTTCAGGCTGAGGGTAAACTGCCCGCTGGGCTGAAAGCACTCGTGTCTTCATGTTCAGAAGCTGCTCTCTTGTTTATTGCTGAACGCGGCTGCTTTTTCACTGGCCTGTTAGACTGTGAGTTTATAATAAAATTCAAATTATGGTAAGGAAAATGTTTACAGAATGTAGCCGGGACTTCACAGCTCTGACAGTCTATATTTATCCAGACTTCACCAAACATCTGGATGTGCTGCAGCAGAGAGCCGAGAGGCTGTAAACTTACAGTAGGTGCTACTGTACAGCCTCCACTTATTAGCCCTTGTCTTGTTCCTGAGACTTGGATCGAATTACTCGACCGCACAGTAAAAGAGAAGGAGCAGTCGAGTCGAGCGTCTCCTCCGCTCTGAAAATCCCCTGGCAGACGCCGGTCTGGTGGCGTCGACTTCAGCGCACGACAGCGTTTAAAAGCAACACAAACACACCAGAAAAACGGGCCACAATCACCCCCCACCCTCAGCCCACAAGACAAGAGCATTTCAGAGATAATTTCTGCACTGTGGAAGACATTAGTCACTTCAGAGCCTCCGCAGGCGTCCTCTGGGTGGACGGACATCAGCCTTCAGCTGTGGAGCTTCAGTCAAAGAGTCAAAATGCAGGTGGAGCTGCATCCACAAACGAGCAAAAACAGCACGAGAACACGAGTTCATGCTGGAAGAACTCAATCTTTGTGCTTTTTACAGGAAACAAAACTTCTGAATCTGCTAAAACTGATTTCGATTCATCTTTAACCAAGTAAATATATTCAATTTTTACACATTTCATTTCCCTCTGATCGTCAGAGTATTTCAGTTAAAGTGTGAAGAGACGTGATGTCCAGATGGTGGTCTTACTGGGCCTGGATCAGCATGAACCACTGTTCCAGGTCCTGATCTGCTCCTGGTGTTTGCACAGTTTGGTCCGTTATACACGTGTGTTCAATCCTTCTCATCCTGCAGACTACCTGTGGAACTAACAGGACCAGGACCTGAAGCTCGTTGGTGGGGGTCCCCTCAGGGGCCTGGTGGTCTGGACTGTGTGGGTCGCTGTGCAGCTCCTCCTCCACACTGAGAATCAGAAACAGCCTCCACAGTGGAGGTTGATTAAAACAGTGAAATCCAGTTCAGACTGAAGATGCTGCGTCATCGTGAAAGTCATTTCAGCCGCGTTCTGCTCGTCTGCTCAGAGTTTGTGAAGTGGTCGACGGACTGCTGCTGGCTTTTATTTACATAAAAAACTTCTATAAACTTTCTAACATGTCAATGAAAAGTGGGAAATGAGATTTCTGTGTGGCCTCAGTCAGTCACTTCAGCTTTATTGTCTCCTCTTTGAACGTTTGTGGAGAACTTTACCCTTCGGCTCTCGATGCTACGTGAAAGGAGGCGCAGATAAAACGAGCTGAGGGAGGAGAGGAGGTCGTTCTGGAGGGTCGGAGGGGTTAACGTTCGGGGGATGTGAATGATAAAACGTTAGCTGTGCTCTTCGGGAACAAGACTCATCGTTCCAGATGGAACTTAATTTAAGCCGGTGCCAAATTACAGGAGGTGGTTTGTAATAGATAACACATTCAGTGAGCTGGAAGCAGACCAGGAACCGGCAGAGCAACAACTTCACACCAGCACAACTCCTGAGTCCACGCTTAGAGACCTGGACCAGACCTGAGGACTCGGTACGAACAGAGTCCGTCCAACAGTCTCTGAGACCTCCATCTGTCTTCTTCTTTCACTTTTCATGTGAAAACGTTATGAGTGAAACCATGAACTCTGGAAAACATTCATGCAGTGACTGAACGTCTGCGACATTTGTGTGATTCATCGAGTCCAGACTGCAAAGACACAGAGGTCGTGGACCGCGATCAGCCGGGAGGTTCGTCTGAAGCACACCGAGGCCTTTGCATGTCTCCGCCTGCATCTCTGTAAACAAGTGATTTCCTCTGTTTCTAGCAGACCCGTCTTCGGACTCGTCTTTGGACCCGTCTTCGGACTCGTCTTCCTGTTTCCTGGTCATGAGTTTGGACTGAGGCTCTGCTGTCTGTTTCTCGGCTCCTGCCCTCCAGCGTCTGACCCACTTAATCAGCACTGAAGCTCAGATGGAGCCGGCTCCTCTGGTCTTCAACAGTTCAGGCTCTCGGTGGCTCAGGATCAGCTGGTCTGTCGAAGACTTAACAGATCTGTCAGAACCTGGTTCTGCCTGTTTTTGTCTCTCATGTCATTTCTGAACTGAGCGTCTTATTTAAGGTCAACCTCAGTTCTCCCACTGACCAGCTTCTCTACGTCCTCAGTAGCTAGCTATGCTAACTTTAGGCTAGACCCGGTCCAGGACCGGAGCCGTCTCACGGAACACGTCATCAGTTCAGGCATCATCACGGTTGTTTCGAGAGGGAAAAATCGAAATTTATCAGGTGTCTCAGCGACTGTTAAGGTGGAGAAACGGCGTCAGTCAGTGTGCGACTCGTCCAGGTGTGGAACCAAAAGACAAACTGAAGGCAAAGGTCAGAGGTCAAAGGTTAAAGACCACGTGGACCTGGACTTCTCTCCCACTCACTGACTGGAGAACTTCCTGGCAGCACTGTGCTCACTGCTGCCGCCGGTGGCCGGAGGCTGCATTACAGCAAAAGTAAAAGTACACAGTTGTATTGATCTTTTATGGACACACATCATACAGTACTGAGAAATATAGTCAGTTTGGGATGTTTGAGTAAATAAAAAATGTAAAATAATCCGTCATGCTGAGTTTTACCCCCCCCCCCCCAGCGGACAGCTGATTAAACTGATGCTGTTTCCATGTGTGACGGAGGAATTCGCGGCTCCACGTGTTGATTTGGACTCTTCCGTGGCGGCGAGGCTCAGGTGGAGCGGCGCTCGGCGCTGAATGAGCCTCGTTCTGTCAGGGGGAGGCGGAGGAAAGCAGGCCTCTGCTCCTCTGCTCCTTCTCTTTAACTCCCTGTGACATGTTTAAAGTATCAACTCCTTTAACCTAACTCCCTTGTTCATACCAATTGACTTGAGAGGAGAAGAAAATGCGATTTGGCCTCAGCCGCTTGCATTTCTTTTCCCCCTTATTTGGGCGTCTCTATGGAAACAGAGCTTTGTTGACAGGCGGCTTCTCCGGCCAAACGCAGAGAAATCCCCACAACTCCTAGTGAGAGCAAAGTATGCTGGGAAAATGCTGGGAAAGAATCACTGGCAGGAGGGGGTCAGAGCGCTGCTGCTGTCGTTTTACCTCAAACTGAGAAACGTGGTCACGTGACCTTCAGGTGATGTTCAGACCAATCAGGATTCACTGAGTCCTGATCAATATGTGATCAGTGTTTGATGAAAATGTTCCATTCTCCATCTCCTTCACTGTTGCTTCCTATATCCTTTCTTTCCTCCCTTCTTTCCTTTGCCCTTTCCTTCCTCGTCTCCTCATTTCCTTTCTTTCTTTCTATTGATGACTTCCTCTTTTCTTCCTTCTCTCATTAATCATCCTCGTTTCCTTCTGTCCTTCCTTGTGGTCTTTTCGTTTCTTCCTGCTTTCTTTCCTCCCATTTCATTCTCTTTCCATCTTCGTTTCCTTCATCTTCTCCGTGTTTCCTTCTATCCTCCTTTTTCATACTTTAATCTTTTCCATAATTCCTCCATTGCTCCCTTCTTTATTTTTCCTCTCCTTTCTCCTCCTGTTTTTCTTCTTTATTTCTTTCTTTCTTTCTTTCTTTCTTTCCTCGCTTTCTTCTCCTGTTTTATGGCCTTGTTTCCTCCTGTCTTTCCTTTTGATCCTCCCTTCCTCTTTTTCTTTCCTTCCTACTCTATTTTATTCCTTTTACATGCATCGTTTCCATCTCTCCTTCTTCCTTTCCGTCCACTGTCCTTGTCTCCTTCCTGCCTCCTCTGTCTACAGGTCGATGGATGTCCTCCTGGTTTCACTGGTGGAGAATCCGGCTGGTTCAGAGGTGGTTGTGGGTGCAGGATGTTCTGGTTTCCAGCAGGAGGGTCGAGGTGTTTCCAGCAGACCTGCAGCAGAGCCGATGCAGGAGGCCGGTCGGGGGAGTCTGGCGGCAGGTGGCGGTCCAGCTCAGGTGGGTGTTTCTCCTGTCCTGGAGTCCCGGAGCCTCCGGACCTGCGGTAGAGAAAAGTTTGACTCCCACCCAGGAAATAATTAGTCTCATTTCCGTCTTTGTTGGCGGGCTTTATCTGCCAGCACGGTCATGGAAGCTCTGTGTCAGTTTTTCTCCAAAGATGGCTGCCTTGAAGAAAGGAGCTTAGTGAGGATTTACTGATGCACTGTCCTTCTTTTTCCCTCGTCGCTCCGTCAGCCAGGAGATCGACGGGATAAGACGCAGAGAGGAAACACGATCGCTGACGATCGCTCGCCGCTTCTATTTTAAAACAGACCCACTGAAGCTCTGACAGGCGGATAAAAACAAACGAGAGAGTCCAACTCAGCGTTTGGACTGATCACTGCCTCACCATCATCACCATCATCACCATCATCACCATCATCATCATCATCAGCAGCAACCGGTAGAAAGTAGAAATAAACTAGAAGCAGTTGAAATTTAACAGAAGAAAATCATCACAAATAGAAACAAATAAGATGAGCGATAAATATTAAAGTGAAGTTAAAAAGCAGGACGTGGATCATTGTTGGATGTCTTCTGTCAGTGGAGTTGAGACGTGTCCCACTTTGGAGACGATGTTTCCAGTCTGCTGCTCAGAGGATAAGTGGATGTGAACCGTCAGCTCACGGTGCTCTGCCACAGACTAAACGCTGGCAGGCGGCGAGCACAGCGAGGACGCCGTCTGCACTCTGTGATGTTCTGGACTGAAGAAACGCTTTTATTAAACTGCAGGAGGAGACTTGAAGTACAAAGTGGTGGACGAAGTATTCAGATACTTTACTAAAGTAAAAGTACTAATATCACTCTTCAGTTCAAACTGACAGCTGGACTCCAGTTAGCATCCAGTTAGCATCCAGTTAGCATCCAGTTAGCATTAAATAAAGAGAATAATCGCAGCAGCTTCCAGCAGCGACAGAGCCTCGTTATTCATGGCGGCTTCTCCTCTCGGTGTGTCTCTGTTTGTCTCCGTTTGTCTCCACTCAGTCTGCGTCCTCACCTGAACATCCTGACGGGACCCTCAGCTCGGACAGAACAGGCCTCTGTGGACGATTCATGCAGCACCTCGTACAGGTGAGTCCACACAGGGACACAAAGTCCAACAGATAAGACGAGCCGCTCTTTTCTTTTCTCCGTCATGTTTCAGAGGGAAAAACTAAAGTTTGCATTTTTACATTCAACACAGGACAAACGACAAAACATTGTCAAACTTTACCTGAAGACTTTCTTTGCTTCCTCTGTCCTCAGACGTCCTCGTCCTCAGTCAAAGCAGCAGGACCTGAAGCGGTCCCGCTCCGGCTGACCTCGTCAGCCCACTCAGGTGCAGGTGTTAGCATCATGCTAACAGTTTGCTAACTCTAAACTCGTCGCTGTCCTGAACCTTCTTGGACTCGCAGACGTTACTTTCCTTTAAGCTCCAGAGTTTCAGCCTGAAGGTATTTATTATGAGAGGGAGGACGTGATTTACTGGACTGAAGTCCTCTGATCGTCTCTTAATTTGACTTTCAGCAGAATATTCCAGTTCTTTCCCCGTGTGTATCAATTTAACTGTCGTTATGTTTGCTCTCTCCAGAAGAACAGTATGGATTCTCACTCAGACTGACTTCAGGGACTCGGTGTCAGTTATCACTTACAGTCAATTAGGCTCTAAAAGACACACGAAGAACCAATCTGCATTCGTCTGCCGGGTTTTCAGCGCTCGGCCTGTTTGTTGTTTAGCAGGTTTTCTTGGAGTGGGCCAGATGTTTGCAGACGTGACGTGGAGGTCGTGGCGGGGCCGGTTGTTGGTAATGGTAATACCGTGCCGTAACAGATATGCATGTGCAGTAACACAGAGTGCAGGCCCACACGTCCTTGTTGTGACTCTGTGGTTGTAAATTGTTTTAAAATGTCTTGAGGAAGGGAAGTGAAAGCTCTGGAGGAGTTTCTCTGGAGGAAAGAAGAGGAAGAAAGCCCGTTCAGCGTTTCTCCATATGTCCCTCCGACACCGGAGACCCCGGACTCTGAGCGGTGGGCGTCGGTCGGCCTGAGAGGAGGGCACTGATGGCTCCAGCGGGACGACCCGCTGCCCACCGCAGGTCTTCAGCTTCCCCCGTTCACATCCAGCTCGGAGGATTATTCCAGATTCTACGTCTTGGGTCTTATTAACATTCCTGCCTGTAATAATAACATGAAACTTAACTTGCTGAGATGTGGGAATGAGGCGGCTTTGCTAAAGTGACGTGAGAAAGACGTGCAAAGAGTTTCCCCGAACAATGAGGCATTATCACCTGAGCGACAGGTGAGCTCACCTTCAGCTTCATTTGTGCATTTTAAGGCTCCTTAATTCTCAAACCTTCTTCACATGTAAATGAAAAGATTCTAAAATATTAAGGTGATTTTTATGGCTTATCTCCATTTTGGAAAAAAAACAAAGAACCTTTATTTCATTCTTCATCAGCTGTAAATCATTTGCTTTTATATGAGATCTTTTTTTAAGAGAGATTTTTGCCCTTAAAAAGTCTTTAAACCTTCCAGATAATCCATGAAAATACATGAATATACTACAGTCCATTTTACAAACTGACTATTACCTTAAAATCCCATCAGATTCCATTAATTTATTATTATTATTATTATTATTATTATTATTATTATTATTATTATTATTATTATTATTATTCTGGGTGAATTAGTGAAGTGAAGAGGTTCTGTGGCGGTCTCGTCCTCTGTCTTCAGACTATGTCTTCAGTCTCTTTCTCTTTGAAATGGACGTCTTAAAGCCAGATTCAGGTTCATTTCCCATCCGTCTGTTCCAGGTTGGATCTGATTGGCTGTAACTGAAGTCTTTCACCGTCACTGTCCATGTGGTTTAGAACTTGCTGAAACCTTCACATAACGAGCTGGTCGCCTCCTCTGTTCTTCCTCTGTGCTGTAGGTTTATTTATTCACCGTCGTCATCGTGTTTATCATCATCGTATCGGCGAAGAGTCGACCGTTCCCACGAGCGGACTCCGGCATCGCGGACAGAGTCGCCCTGAAAGCGCCGATCTCTGGTTTTGCTCACGGTCGCTGGGATGGAAAGACGCTTCCACTCCCCGCGGGCTGATGCAGATGTGAAGCCGGCTGCAGTATTGATTACAGCCTCCATCTGTTGTGCGTTTTCTCGGCCTTTTTTTCTTCTTCTATTGTGAATTACTCCCTTTGTTGTGTGTTATTTTTCCCATCCATACTCAGGCTATTTCCATGAGTCACTCAAAGTGCTCGGTGCTGCAGTCCAGGCCTGAAGTATTTCTGCAGACAGACTTCTTGTTGATGGTTTTCTCATCAATAAACGGCCTATTGTCTGTGGACACCACCGCGTTCAGTGAGGGCTGCGCTTTAATTTTAGCTTTAAGCAGGAGCGCTGCTGTAAACGTGTGCGTGGAGACGTTCGCTCTCTGAAACAGTGTTTTCTGAAGACAAGACCTGCAGTACGAAGAGTACAGCTAAGTGTCTCTGCTGTGGTACTTTTTACTCCTCTGCATGTATCTGACAGCTGGAGGTAACGACGAGTTAATGATCAGCGTCGGCTCGTCTCGTTAGAGACGTGTTGAAACCTGAATCCTCAGTCCAGAGCGGCGGCGCTGCATCGTCCACCGCCGGCCGCTTGAAGCTTTGAGACCACATTCTGACGGGCAGTGCAAGTACAAGTACATTTACTCAAGTACTTCCACTTTGCAGTACATTTATCTGACAGCTGCAGTTATTGGTTACTTCAATGATCAAGAGTTTACGATCGACTCCTTAAACACGATGCATTTAAGGACTGAAGTGAAATGCTGCTGATCCAATAACACACCATCAATAACAAGACAATAATGATAATAATGACGATGATCAGCCACAGTGATGAACGGCCTATTGGAGCATTGGATGACATCACGCTCCTTTTCCCTCAGTGGGTCACGTCTCAGACCTTCGATCACAGAAGTGAAGGTCGGGATCAGACTGAACCACCACGGCTTCACATCAACCACCCGCTGCTGAAGAGAAGCCCAAAACATGAGAGACGTCAGCAGCCAATCAGCTCAGGTTCTGCTCCTCCATCCTAACACCACCCGCCTCTGCCTGCAGACAGGTGGCGTTCACCCACATCCACCTCACGGTGGTGTGGTCGTGTGGAGGAGTTCACTGTGCTTGCGGCACACATGGCCGTGAACACTGAAGTGTGTGGATGATGATGAATGCAGTGCAGCTTTACTCCACACACACATTCATGTTATGTTTGTGGTCTTTTTACATTCTGGAAGCATTTCTGAAGCGTGTGTTCATGAGAAGTTTAAACATCAGTGAAGATGTGATGTTTGAAGCTGACGGAGAGCGAACGGCCGCTGGGGACGCATCGATCTGGAAAGTTTGCTCTCGACTGTTTATCTTCTGGTGTCAGATGCTGAATGGCAGAAAGCGTCAGTTCACACACTCTGCGGTCAAACACACATTCCCAATGACCACAAATCAGACCGTCGCTGCTCCCACGACGTGGGATCACAGTCTGGGTGTCAGACCGTGGTCCTGGGCGGAGGGTTGGGGGGTTTTTGGCGGTGGTTGGTGGGTGGATCTGTTGGGGATGGAGGGGCCCCGGAGCTCCGCCAGCCGATGAAAAAACCCCTGTCTGCTTTAAGTTTTAGCGAGCATTTTCTCATAATTACATTGTCTCGCTATGCTGAGCTGGAGGGTTCGGGGGCGTAATTGGGGAAGGCGGGTGGGCGTCTTCGCAGAGCCTGAAACTAAACCGGCATTAAAGACCGCCTGAAAGGGGGACCGTCCTGCTGAAGTGCAGGGTTTGGCTGCTCAGCTGCAGGAGTCACAGCTCCGATGGACCTTTGGCAGTCCCTCTGAAGGTTTCAGGCAGTCCAAAGCCACTTTTCCTTTTTCAACAGAGACATGCTAAAAATAAAAAAGGGCCTTTTTAAAGAGTGTGGCTTTTAATGGCAGCATGTAAAAATCTGCTATGTGTTAACAGCTTCACTGAGGCAAACCAAAAGACATGCCTTAGCGGCCTCAAAACAAATTGGGATGGCAAATGACGAAGCAGAGGGCTTTGGACGGAGGAGGTACTCTTTCTTTCTTTCTTTCTTTCTTTCTTTCTTTCTTTCTTTCTTTCTTTCTTTCTTTCTTTCTTTCTTTCTTTCTTTCTGTCTTTCTCTGTCCTTCCTTCTCTCTTTCTTCTGTCTTTGTGTTGGAGGTTGACGCCCTCAGACTTCTGCACAAACTTCTGCCAAACACTGAGGGGACTCTTACAAAACAGAAAAAGATGTCGTAGCAGCAGTTTCCTCTTCGTCATCGTGTTCCTGGACGTTCAGTTTACGCTGAGGTGCCGCTGGTTCGCTTCTGTTTCAGCTACGACAGCAGTGTTAGACGTCGAAGTGGGTCAAAGGGCCGTGAATCCTGCTCCACATGTTGAGGCCTCACAGCTCTTCATCGTGAGCTGCAGTGGTGGTGGCAGGAACACAATAGAACGACGCACGAGTACAACAGTAGTTCTTTTAAGGAACGAGTACTTCTACTCTTTACTCGAGTATATTTTGAGTCTCACATGAAGTCTCGTCAACAAACCACGTTTCTCTCATGTTGTATTAGGTTGATGCTTTTTCAGTGCTTGATGAATGAAGTGTAATCGTGAGGGGTGGGGGCGGTGGTGCAGGTGGAGCGACTCTCTTATGTAAAAGACGTATTGAAGTCGAGGCTGTCCACACTTATTTTGAGCCCCGGTGTTTCCTGTAGGACCTTCATCAGGGTTCTGATTAAGATGGAGGTTGAAATGTGCTCGACGAGCCGCAGATTTCTGTTTGACATTCAACCTGAGTGACACAGCGTCAACGAAAGCTGTGAGCTAACGTGCGCTCCATGAGGAGGATGGAGGCTGTAGGTGGATGAAGATGATTGAGGCCGGCGGGCCAGAGAGGAGGGTCGCCAGGCGCTGAGACAGTCAGCGAAGGTGAGGCACATTCTGCAAATCTGGATCAAAGCACAACCGTCTGGCTCTTTAACAGGCGTGGGGGACCCTCCAGTTACCCCCCCTCACATTTTTCCCACTGGGTCTAATGGTTAAAGTGGACTGGTTGAGCTTAATGCTGCAGCTTAGGTCAGACAGTGAACTCATACAGAGCTGTCTGATGAAATCAATCACTGGGTCTGCAGCTCAGAGAAACGCCTGTCACACCTTCGACCGAAGACTGAACTTCAAATCTGGGTTTCATCCTGTGATGGAGGAAGATAGTGAGCATGGTAATATAGCTCATACCTGACAACCATTAGCATGTTAGCTTTGTCACTGTGAATGTGTTAGCAACAGCGAACATTCATGTTTTTAATTGTTGATCCTCATTAGAGGTTAGACTTAGGTTTAGCTAAGCCTGACCGTCACTATGTTTCATTCAGCACATTTTTTCATCAGTTGTCTGTTTTTCTGGTTTCTATATTGATTTTAACACAACACGTTTAGCGTCATTGCACAAATTAACGACCGGCGCAGCGAATGCAGAAAAGGTGCTTTAAGTTTGTGCTTGATGGATTTCCATGAGAGCAGCCTGGATAATCAGCCTGACTGTTGGGGAGGTGTTTCTGTGCTCTCTGCAGGGGAATCTGGATTATTTTACCCCCATGAAGGCCTGATTGGTTCAGACCCTGAGGTCTCCTCTGTTGTGGTTTCGTCTCTTCAAAGCTCGGCTGTGCGCTCAGCTCGCAGGAATGCCCATTACCTCCGAGAGCTGCTCGACTCCTGCGGAGCCGCTGCAGCCAGGTATCCCATCAGCCACCGCGTGGCTGCTGCTGGGAAAGTGCAGCGCTGCCTCACATGGAGCTTGTGATGGGGGTCACGGAGGTGAACGTGATGACACTTTCCTGTGTGGGTCTCTGTAGCTGCAGGGCTTCCTCCGACACTGACGCACAGCGTTGTATTTTAGTGTTTGTGCGAGCAGAGAGGAATACCACTGCATCTATTTTTGATGTGCTCCGCTCTAAATATCCAGCTGCCATTTGAGCAGCTCTCCTCTTTCACTCTTTCCCCTTGGCTCAAACAATGCGTAAGAAATGTGAAAACATAAAGCCTTTGTTTGGTTTGTGGCCTCTGGAGCTCCACACGGCGAGCGTCGTGTTATTTCCGGAGCTGGAACGCGTGTGAGTGGATATTCTGGATGTGTCATGCAGCGCGGCCGCCTGCCGCCCACGCCTGCAGCGCGGATGCAGGCAGCGTCTCGTTTGATGTTGACAGCAGCCGTGATGCAACCGTCGCTGCAGAAGGGTGTGTTCCCTCCGGCCCACCAGCTGACGCATTTCGCTGGGAAACTCCTTCCAAATTCCCAGAGCTCCCAGTCTGCAGGGCTGGGCCTGGACGGCTGCCATGACCGTGTGGGTCCTAACGTCTTCTGTGGTCAGCAGCCTCACAAACCACAAATGTATGTTTGTTGTCAAAATAGTAGAGCTTCATGTGCACAGATGCAAATCCACAAGAGATCCAGAGAAGTTTGTTTCTTTAAACAAATTAGGAATAAGTACGTTTACGCAAAGAAACAAAACTGCACATTAGAGGACACGAAGAAGACAAATATGGACGGCCGTTACTGCCAGGAAAAGAGAGATGAAATGTCAAAGAATGTCCACCATATGTCCTAAGTTTGACTTTCTGTGTCATAACTTTGTCTTTTAAAAGTTAAGTGAGAAGTCTGAAAACATCAGATCTGTGTGGAGGATGATGATGAGGAGGCTGTGACCTTCCTCACATGAACACGTGCAGCCAGCAGAGATGTCTGATGTCCATCATGTTTTCATCGTTTCACCTTCGACTGCAGCTTTTTGAATGACATCACCTCGTTGCGTCTCTTCTTCTGTGGTGTTTAATGGCGTCTCCACCTGCTGTAACGCTTCAGAAATGTGCAGAAATTTGCATTTTCTTCTGCAGATTATCTGAAAACTGGATTGAGATCTGGTCACAGTCTCGTAATTTCAAAGTCAATAACATTTTTTAACGTATCTCATCCTGTCAGGTCAGTTTTTGGTGCTTACACTGTAAATATAGATGGATCAAATGGGGGAGGTGTTTGATCTCATAACTCCTAATGTTGATGCATCATGAGTCTATTTTTATCATGCATCGCTCTCACGTCATTATCCTTTTCCTGGCAGGATTGAGCTTCCATAGCTGAGCTTTAACCTCAGGGGATATGATTCAGATTGTTCAGAAACTTCTAACAAAGTCAGCATGCAGCATCTAATATGATCTAAGTACACAGGAACGGCCTTTAAACGGTGAATAATTGATGTTTGTGGCATGAATTTCCATGCAATAAGAAGACTGTACTTTTTATGACACCGAGCAGCTCTGTGGTTTGTATGTAATTCCATCCTGTGGGCTGTCGTGTCATCATAGCTGTATTCTCAAGTGCTAAGTAGACAAAACATTTTAAGTCAAATTACTCTCCCCATGGTCGTAAACGAGAAGCCGAGACGCTGCCACGCCTCTTCTGAAAAACAAAATCAGGCACAAATTGCTTTGAGGCAGAAACGGCTCATAAAAAACAGGAAAAAACAGCAACAACATGCAGAACAAAGCTGCAGGACGACTTCACATTCATTCACTCGCATTTTATTTGCAATTAAAGTGTTTGATCTGCAGCAGAAGTCTGACGTCTTCTGCCTCCTACAGGCTGAAATGTTCACTGCACTCCAGAAACGTCAATCAAACCGAACATTTAACCGCAACATCAACAGATGGAGTGATTGGCTGGCTGTTGATCGATCTGAGTGATCGATCCTCTCCACCCGTTTGGAGTCAGGCGGGGACACCGGACCTCAACTCAGCGCTGCTGAAAACCTGATGCTTCCCCTCAAAGCCAAGTCCAGGACCCGAGTGACGGACAGGACGACCTGCAGCTTCAGACCCATTGGACACGAGCTCGGCCGGTCGACGGCGTGCTTCAGGACAGAAATCAAACCTGTGACAGTCTGAGCTGCAGGTGAGGAGGAGGGTTCAACTCGCAGAGGAATTCTGCTGTTTCTGTGTTTCACTGCAGATTTTCCATAAATCACAAAGAATCCGGAACAAGACGCGACTTGTTTGATAGACCCACATCCAGCCTTCAGCTCCACATTGTTCGTATGGATCCTGCAGACTGATCCTGTGAAGGTTATCAAAGCACGGAAATAATGGAATGTGTAATTTAAGGATACGCTCTAATCCCTCAGCCTGGTGTCGGTGCCAGCCGAGCCTGTAAATCCTTTTCCTGGTATCAGAGCCATTGATTGATCCGCGGATCATCGTTCATCATTCAGCTGCTCTCTGTCGGGCTCCGTGTTCCAGCCGTGGCTCCGAGCCAGAAGGTTTCAGGCTTCTTTGTGCTCTAAAATGTTCCAGACTCTGAAGGACTCATGCCTTCCAAGCGTAAATATCATGGGAACATTTCAGCGTTTCCAAAAGGCCTCCACGTCTGCTCGATGTCCGACTTCACCGACTGACCAAAGACAGAAGCAGCATCAGAGGAATATCTGATTATTATTCCACTGCCAAACATTCAGCACAGAAACGCTTTCAAAAACCTCTTTGTCCTCTTCGTGTCACATGTCCAGTCTTCTTCTGTGGCTGCTCAGACGCTCGTCCACGGTCGGCTGTGAGCAGAGTTTGGAGATGGAGCAGAACACATGATGGAGGGAAGCGAACAGTGACTTCAGTCAGCGTGAGCCAAACTTCACACAAACATGACCAGAGTAACAGAGTACATGTACTCAGTACTGTGTGCTTCAGGCGCTTGTACTTTGAGTATTTCCATGTTTCCTCCTGCTCCGGCTCCTCTCACACGTCTTCGACGCCTCCAGTCGTTTCTCAGATGAAACTTTTATGTGAAGAAAAACATGAGAAGCCTCTCACACACACACACGAGACGTTTCCTCTCCGTTGGTCACGTGAAGCGCGGTGAGTGGTTCTGATGCTCGGGACATTTCATGTTTCTGTCTGCTGGTGTGAAGGCAGAGACCAGGATCAGGACCAGGACCAGGACCCGGATCCGGATCGGGACTCCTCTGCCTGAAAAGTTAATATAAACAGTATTTATACTGTTTACTGTGTATTTGTGTGTTCAGATGTGTGTGTGCAGGAGGTTCAGTGTGCCGATCAGCTGATCTCTGACCAACATCAGCCTGTCTCTGACGTCTCTCTGTGGATCTGTGGATCTGATAGGCTGGTTAGTGGATCCGTGTCTGAGGTCCTTCCTGTCGACCACAAACATCAAATCTTGTTATTGTTGTCTTTGTTTTTCTGAATGAACCAATCAGAAGGACTCGTCTGTGGTCTCTACGCTCTGTGACGACTCGCCAGGTCTGAACTGGAGCTCACGAGACCCGAAAAGATCCAGAAAAGATCCAGAAAGATCCTCATTGTAAATCATAGGAGGTGTTTGATCCTTCATGTGTTCATTCACTTCCTTCCTTCTTCACTTCTTCCCTTGTTCTTTCCTTCTTTCCTTTATTCCTTCTCTCCTTTCTTTACTACTTTCCTTCGTTTTTCTTTTTATTTCTTTGCATTTTTCCGTCTTTCCTCACTTTCCTCCCTTAGTTTCTTTTTTCTTCCTCTCTTATATTTCCTCCTTCTGTTCCTGTCACTAAATCTTTTATTTCTTCATATTTAGCGTCTCCCACGTCTTTAAATGTAAACTTGATGTTGACTCTGCTTCTTCTTCTTCTGCTGAAACTCAAGTGACGGATGTGATTCCTCTGTGCACTAAACACGCCGCTCGGTTTGTTTTTCTAAGGCTTGTTAATAAAGCTTTAGTGATTCAGAGCCTGCTGAAACGCCGCCTCCTCGCTGTTTTTGGACGAGCGGCCGCTTCCCCTCGATTGTCCTTCGGAGATGAGACGTCTGTTTGCTAGGTTTAGGTAGCAGCTAACAGGACAGGGAGGATCTTTATGTGGATTTTTATGAGAGGACTGTGGTCGGGGGAATTCACCCTGACACATCTGATGAAGTGTAAACTCTTCATCAGGGACTTTATCAATATTTTCTTTGGGCTTGTATCTGGTGATTCTCACAGTCTATTTGTGTCAAAACACTGAGCTGTTTTTAGACGTATTAAATTCAGTCTGTGCTGGATGAACTGGGAGTTTCCACACAATCCCTCAGTGTCATTAGAGGCTCTGCAGGCCAAGAAGATGATGTAGTGAAATCCTGACAGCAGGATCCTGTCGCCGCTCCAAGGAACTCACATTATACACAGAGTGTGTACAATTACTGCCTTCACTGCTTTCTGTTCCTACACAGTCCACATACGTACGTACGGAAGCTCGTTTCTGCCAAGAAAAGAAAAGAAATGTCAGGAATGAAAAATTAAAGACACAGAAAGTCAAAGTTCTGATTCTTTCAAGTCTGAATGAGGAGAAACTGAGTAAGAATGTCGACAGAATAAATCAGAGTTAGTCCTACTTTTTATTCCTTTTTATTTCAAATACATTTGGGAGGATTTTTTGGCAAAGCTTAATGATTTATTTCTCTAAACTTATTGACTACAGCGTTTTCACTCAATACTGGACCCATTTAAAAAATCTCTCCACAAAAACATTTGACAATAACAATAAGCAATGAATTTAACACGTCCTCCACCATTGAACCCTGGTGTTTAGTCAGAAGATTTATGCATCACAGCTGCTTATTTCTTTATTTATTTTTAGGATTTATTCATTTCCTCCGATTGTTTTGTGCCTCACAATTTAAATTCATGTTTTCAAATATTTTTAGTAACATCGACGGATGGAGGAGGTATTCAGATCCTTTACTACAGTAAAGGTACTAATACTACACTGTTGGAGTTGGTTGAGGTGGAGCTCATTTTAACTGTTTTGTGTTGGACTGAAACTAATGATTCTTTTCATTCTGGATCAATCTGCTGATCATTTTCTCCATTGATCGATCGATCGATCAATTGATTGATTGCTTTGGAAACGTTGTGAAAACAGAGAGAAATGTGGTCACGATGAGTCCAAAGTGACGCCTTCACCATGTTTGTTTGGTCCAAAGCTCCACAGGATTACAAACACATTCAGATCATTGAGATCATTGAGAGGAGAAGCAGCCAATCAAACGTGAGAAGATCAAACATCACATGACTCCACAGCAGAGATCAATGAAACCATT